>CM017473.2:22527171-23004089 GCA_007827005.2 Populus simonii
CCAATATATATCAAAAAATGATGACAACAATATGTATTAATTAACTACGTTAAGTAAATAATCAACCTACTTTCATACTTCTCTTTATTCATTATCAATTATCTACGTAGATACAAATTTGCATATTAATTTATAGAAATTACAAATCGGCAATAAAATTGATAAAATATAAAACAGACCGTTAACCAAGCCATTATTTATATAATCACAACACACCTAAGTAGGTAATTCGATATAAGTTTCAACAATTTACAAACAAATATAATTTTACAAAATTTAAAACAAACTATAACATGTACAAAATCATGTATCCATACAACAAGTTTGTTTGAGAAAAAACAATAAAACCAGTAAATACCCAAACAAAATACATATGCTACAAAAATATGCAATAAAAAAAATTGACATTTCAAAATCGTGTTCAAATTAAAAAAAAAATGGTAGATTTACTTACTTAAAATGAAAAATTCGCAATAAAAGTGCTACTGTGTTTGGAAAAGTCGAGTAAGGATGGAGTTAGCGATGAAATAAATTCGGTCGGTAAATATCATCTAAAGATACCATTGGATTTTTTTATCGGTGATTTCATTTGTATTCATAGATTTTCTGGTAGTGATTTAACTCTTTATATTGTTAAAAGGTGCTTGTATATAGAAGAAAAAAAATTGTATTGCTCATGGCTTTTCTTCATTTAAAAAACAATGAAAAACTTATACAAGAAAATTGTGAAGAATCTTTAAAATATATTTTTTGAAAAACAAAAGGGTAGTTTTTGGGTGAAGAAATATTATATTTGGAAAAAATTTTTTTTTTTTTTTTTCAACCTCGAGTTTCTTATAAAATAAAAAAGATAAAGTATTGCTATATTTCTTCAAAACCTCATACTTTTATAGAAGTTGAATCCAAAACAATAAAGTGAAAAAGATGCTCATTTATTAATTAACTAAACAAGTCAAACTTTAATATTGTTTTATTTTATTAATTTAACTCACAATCAATCACATCTTGATCAAATCAACTAACACGTCAACAAAGCTAAATTTTGTTGAACGGTATTGCTATTTTTCTAAACAATAGAAACAAATTTAACCTAACCCCGATGAATATATAGAATTATTTAACGAGGGTTTATATGTTCTCCATCGTAAATTAAAATAAGATTGAGCTAGCTGGTTTGATGTCATGACTGATCGTGATTTGTCGGTCAAGAAATATGAAAAGTAATGAACGATGAGCTCAGTGCAATTAAAGTAAGATTAACATATGGGTGGGAGAGCAAGGGGATTAAGATTGTATTATCTTCAAGAGGTGCTAATAATTAAGTAGAATATATAGCACCGATTACACAGAAAATATTGTGAGTGCTGTGCTCCTACATATGATCGATGATACCAAACACATGCATGGCTGGTGTTTAACGCAGCCGATGTGGTGACCCCTACGATTGTGATGTGTAATGGACTTGGCAGGCAGGGACCACAGCCCATCAACTAGCTTGGTGAATTGTTAAAAGGTATGAGATTTAAGGTTGTGGGAACGGGGTATTTTGTGTGAATAGTATTTTTTAAAAATTTTAAATTTTATTTTTATTTAAAATGATTTTTTTATGCTTTCACATCATTTTGATATACTGATGTTAAAAATAATTTTTAAAAAATAAAAAAAATTATTTTAATATATTTTTAAGTGAAAAATATTTTAAATCGTCACCGTTATCATAATCATAAATAAAGTCAAGTCGGGAAAACAACGTGGGAGAGAAGCGAACAAAGATTTCAGAGAAGGAGAGCATGAGATATTGAGATGATCATCTGGGTTGTCCCATGCACCTAATATTTGCTTCTGTATATTGCATTCCAAGCACCGTGATTGTAAGTGATATTTGCACGAGATTCTTTCATGGAAGAAGGAATATTTGCCGGGCTGGGCTCTACAAGCTGCTTGTCTACTCATAAATGACTTACTGTTTATGAAACTAAAACAACTTTTTGGCCGGCTTAATAGAGAGAAAAACAAAACTGCATGTGTTATTTTAATATTTAAGTTAATTTACTAAATACTTTTTCTAATATTAAAAGAATTTGTCCTTTTCTGGAAGCCTCAACACGATAGAGAAATAAAGTTTTTATTTAAATAATTTATTATCATCCATCGTATTCTGTGGGCAGAACCTAATAGCGCCACTCAAATTAAAGTAGTAAGGGGTATAATTGTAAGATTTTAAACTCCGCGAGACTTGGCTTGAAATAAAATCTTAATAGTTGGAGGACTGAACTGAAAAATCTAATCGGTTTCTCTTAAAGTGCCCATCGGTTTAATTATGCAACTTTGAGGACGAGGGGAGATGGCATAATGGCCAACAAAACGAAAGGGGTCTAAAAAAGAAGAAGTCAGATTTGTGGATGACATTTGAAAGGGTCCCACGTAGAAATCAAAGTGCAAAAAAAAAAAAAAAGTATTTGACTCATCGGGGAGGATAAGTACTAATGTATCATATGATATTTTGTATTCTATTAAAGTTCACATGGAATATTTATTTATTTATTTTCATAATATTCTCTATTGTAATTGAATTGAATTATATTATATATTTCAATTCAATTAATAAATAAATTATATTCACTGATAAATTTAATTTATTTTATTATCTATATTACTCTTATTACTTTCGTTTTATTTCTTTAAAGAACTTTTGAAAAAGAGAGGACTATATAAGTATTTTGAAGAAGTTAGTTTAAACATTAAATTTCTTTACTTTGAAATTGTGAACAAGAGACTTTTGATTTACTTTTATAGCAATTTTAGATATTAAATTCTATTTGAAATTCAATTCTTAACATTTAAAGGAGTTTCAAACATTAAATTTCATTAAGACTTGGATTCCAAACATGTTGTAAAAATCATAAAAAAGTAAATCAGAGGTTAAAATTTACAATTACAAAGGGAAAAAAAATTAATGTTAAAATTAAATTTCCCAAAATACTCATCCACACATCCTTTTTTAAAAAAAGATCTTTGAAGAAATGAAGGTAATATAGAAGAAAAAATAAATTGAATTTTATTTCTTCAAAACAAATTGAATATTATAATTGAATTCAGTTATAATATATAATTGGTTTCAAGTAAGCTATGAAGGTAGAAAAGTAAAAAACATATCAACTCCTGATTTACTATACTAAATAGGAGAAATTAGTGTTCCAATTAATTTCTCCATCTACCCATCACTCTTTTTTTAGAAATATTCAAAGTGAATAAGATGAAGGTAATGATGATAATATATAAAATAAAATGAATTGAATTTTATCTCTTTCCAAGCATATGAATTAAACTTATTTATCAATTGAATTCAAATTAAATACTACAATTGAATTAATTCAATTACAGTAAATAATTAGTTTCAAACGGCCTCTTAGGTTTCAATCTTTAAATTTTATTTTCATCATATTTTATTCTCTAAATTATAAGACAGGAGTGGTAAAGTTGCGAGAAAAGTTAGAAGAGAGAGAAATATACTAGTGGACCACAAAAAAAAAAAGCTTGGTATCTATAAATTCATTTTAAAAAAAAAAATTCATTAGAGGTGATTTTTTTATTTAACTATACTAAAAAAATAAATCAGGGCTCATAAAGGTTTTCTTAATTAAATTTGATTTATATATTTTTTTTAGTGATTAAAACATGATTTTAGTTGAAAATGAGATTTATAAGGTTACTAGAATGTTTTTTTGTTGTGTTAGGGGAAAAAATGGAGAAATAAATTTGAAAAGTTTAAAAACAAAACATAAATTAACTTTTTTTTAATTGGACTAGGCGTGGGCTTGTCATTCTAGTTCTAGGCCCTTTTTTTAGATGACTCTTCACTTTTTTTTTCTTTTCAATTTTACAATAAATTCTCTTTCAATAAAAAAATTAAATAATTTTTGAAAAGTATTAGACTGTCATTTTCAAATATAATTAAAACTTTTTTCTTCTAATGATGTTAATATTTATGAATAATTATATATGAAACTCAAATAATATATTATCTTATTTTTTCATATGGTCGTATAAAAGTAATTGAAATATTTTTTTTTATCCTTGGTTGAAAATTGCTTTACATATCTAGGTTTTATATGAAGAAACACACTTTTGAAAAAGAAAAGAAAAGAAAAGAAAAGAAAAGGCATTGTTTGGCAAAGTAAAAAGGGAATACATGAATAACGAAAATGGAGTTGTCTAAAGAATTAAGTGGGTTATACTCTCTTTTGATTATTATTTAGTAGCGAAATTATTAGTTAATTATTTGGGTTTTAAAAAAAGCAAACACCCGCATTACCTTATAAATATTGGCTCAGTAGTTATACTTTTTTTTTTAATATTTTAAATTTAAATTTTGAGATAAATACTCTAAAATACATTAAACTAATTTTTTTTATTTTTTTAAAATTATTTTTAAAATTAACACATTAAAACAATTCAAAATATAAAAAAAAATTTTTTTAAAAACAAGATACAGCATTCCCAGACACCTCTTAATACAGCACCGAGATATATATATAACTGCAGCTTCAGAATCATTCAGAAATAAAATTCAGTCCCACTTAATATAAGCTACTGCTAAAATATCTTTTCACTTTTGCTCACGCATAAATCTATAGGCCCATGAAAACTCAATCTTACCTTGACGATAGTCTCACAAGGCTTGCAAAAATATTTGATCTGACTCCTTAATATACAATTATTTAAAAATAAAAAAAAATAATTAAATTGAAACGATTCTTTAAAAACTCAACCGTCAGACCCAACCCAAGTTCAATTTATAGGATTAACTTGAAAAAAAAAAAAAAAAAAAAACAGATAATCACGTCTGACTAAACCAACCCAAGTTGATAACATTAACATATTGAAACGAGGTATTTGTTATCAATTACATAATCGACAAGAGAAAGAAAATAGAAACCAAGAACAGATGATTTAATAAAAAAAAAATTTAATGAAAAAAAAATGCTGGAGGAGCAATGCTGCTTAAGTACCTTGTATATTTTGTATTTGGTTGAACAACAAATAGAGCTCTCCTTATCCCCATCTCTATCTCGTATTTATATGCAACCTACCAGAGCGGAAAAAGAATAAAAAAAGAACAAAAAACAGGGGATTTTTTAATGAAATGATTTGAATGCTATAAAACAATGGCCAGCAGCATTACCAGGAATCGTCACCACCGTGTAACCCAGCAGAGAAAAACACTGGGACTGGTGACTACCCTCTACTCTTAAAACCTAATAAAAAACTTGGGATGCATAATACTCGCTCTCATTGAACACAGGTCTCAAGTCTTCCTTGCACATGAAGTCCAGAGGGAAAGAAACAAGATGCCCCCGCACCGACTGTAATCTCTCCAGCGGATCGGTGCTTTTTATGTCTCCATTTTGGTAAGACTCAAGCTTTTGAGGGGCTATCCCTAGATCGATGGTGGTATGGCCAAGCCTATCCTTCCAGAATGCAGTACTTTGTCTGAGTGCGGCTCTGCATGCGATTAGGGGCGGAAAGCAATTGGTTAAGATCATTAGGCAGGGAAGATCAGTGAAGAAGTATCATACCTGGTGTGTATAAGATCACTTGGCACGCAAGAAAAGACATCCTGATAGATCATGGTATTTGTCTGTCAAATGAGAATCACCGATACATGATGTTAGTTGGTAGACCAAATTCGAGGCAAACGCAAAAGCCCATCGGGAAAAACCTCGGGCAAAAGATGCATTGTTTATGCTGTTTAGCATATACGATATATAGAATATTTATACCCCTTGTATTTGGTTGATAAAAAAGCACAGGCAGATTATTTTGGAGCAAATTAAAGTTTTTATGCAGTAGAATATGCGCTATAACTTCATAACTATGCTCTGGTCCTTGCCTCCAACCTTTCAGGATGACACCCATGCCAAAAACATACCACACTCTTTCACCGAAGTTTAAAAATCGACCAAGAAAAAAGAGGGCCAGGGTAAGAGGTTCCACAGAGGTCATTGCTTAGTAAAAGTTGTAATATAATGGAAACAGCATGTCTAACAACAATTCCAATGAGTATATAATAAGATTAAGGGAACAAACACGAGAAGCAAACAGTGACAGTAATTTAGCCATTCAAAGCGCTCCATCTATATCAGCAGATGTAGGAAGCACTTTTTAATGTGAACACAGCCTCTTAACATGTTGATATGTCAGCTGAAAAGAAAATCTATGTAGAAAAAGAATTTTCCTTTATTAGCTTTTGTTTAAGAAATTAAGAACTTCCTATGACAATGCCTAGTAACTCACACCCTATTAATGCAAGCTTTTGAACTCTGCCATCAACGCCTATGGGAAGTCCTCCAGATTCAGCATTTAACATACACAAACAATATACATTGGATATTTGAATGCAGGAAGCAATTCCAAATTGTTCTTCACATTGAATCGAAGTTCGGAAAAAGAAAAAGTGCTGTATGAAGTAGTCTTCTAAAATAAAATCATTTCTGTTCTCACCTTTGCAGTTGACATCCATCTGTCTTTGTAAGTCGACTCAATTACTGGGTCAATCACTTTATGGATCTGAAATTAAAAGAAAACGGATGTGCTGTGTCAGATGGAAAGCAACAGTAATCCATCAGTGACGTGACTTCATAATTGTGGAGCAGTCAATATTTACACTAACCTCTTTGGCATGAAGACCAAGGTGTTCAGACCACAATGAAAGGCGGAGACTAAGAGTAAATTTTCCAGCCTTCCAGGGCTTCCCTCCCATTAATGAATCCACAAATTCCTTGTCTTCGATAAGTACCCCAATCTATTACAAAATTGTACCAAGGAAACAATGTAATAAATTTCTTTAATCGTTGAAAGTTTTACAAGCCATATGCTATTCTCATTCCCTTTAAACTGTAATCACTACTCATCGTAGATCCAATTTTATCTTTGCAATTTTCCATGTCACAAACAACTGTATAAAGGCCTGGTTAGAGTTTACTTTGACAGATCGTCATTTCTTAATTGTATTAGGCATGCATTAACTTTGAGAATCAAAGTTTCAAACAGAAAATCTTATAGGAAAACCTGGAATAGAGCGATACCTCAGAATCTCGTGACCCAAGCAAACTCCTGTCATTAATATTAGCTGATCCAATCAAGGTTGCACGGTCATCAACTATCATTATTTTACTATGGACGTATACCTGCAGACACAACAAGGATAGATAAGCATTTTGTTCAATACAAAGAAACTCTGTATATAAAATCAATAGAGATTGAGGTGAAGGGCTATAAACAGCATTTGTCAAAGGCTGGGGAGAAAACTAATAGATGAAGTAATAAACTGCATGAGATCTATGCATACCTGACTGGTGACCACAGGACCACCATTAAAAAGTTGGCCATAAGCTCTAAGGCCATAGAAAGAAATGTAATCATGAGTTTTCGGACCAAGAAGATCATATAAGTTGTGCAATACTGAATTTTGTCCTCTGCAAATAGTTCGATATTGCCAATGCATTATGGCTCTGACAGATGCTGCACCACCATCATCTACACCACCCTGTGAGGCTAAAACTTGAGCCAACAAAGACGAGAGAAAAAAAAAGGGAACATCCAAATTTCAAATTTCAAGTAATGAACAAAGAATTAGAACCTGGAATCCTGGAAGCAGTGGTATGACAATAATAACCCTGAAACACTTCTTATCGTTAAATGCTCGAATAATACGCCGATACAATGCTTCTAACACACGATTCTGTATAATGTCATCTCCTGAAAGACCTGATATGAAAAATTGATTCTGGGAAACCCAGCAATGCAGAAAAAGCCAGGCAAAACGAATAGCTTCAGACTTTTTACAATCAGCCTTAACATCAAAATATGAAACTTCCATGCTGATTAGAAAGACAGCAAAAATAAAGAACATCTACAGTTCATGAAATAAAATCTTTTACTCATTCACAAAACCACCTTTTAACCAAATTATTAAAAGCTTTAAGTAAATCATTCTTGATTCCTTGGACAAAATTAAAAACTCTTTACAATCATTCGAAACCGCATCCTTGATTGCCCCTCCAAATTCATCATAGATGAAAAGCTATTCTTCTGTACAAAGATTCTTTCATTTTCTCCCTAAGCAGCAATCACTTCATAACTTCCAAAAATCAATAAACTTCCCCTCAGTCAACCTCTAAAACTGACTGAATTCACTTCCTCTTGCCTAAAAACCACTCATACTATGCCACAGTATAGAGTCTCTACTTTTCCTTTTCTTAGCCTTCCCAGGGCCCAGGCTGATATTAGTGATATCTTTCAGGATGCACTCTTAGTAAATGTGAATGAGCAAGTTCATAGAGTAAGATAAGAGTATCTAAAATCAATTCCTGACTCTGACATAAACAAATAAAACTGGAATAGAGTGCCTTGGCCATAGCTTAGATGGTGAAGGGTGCTGCACACAGATGGGTAGTTCAATGATGGGATAGTCCCTGTGCAACCACCAACCCTCTACACTACCGGATAAAGCCTGAACACTTGTATTTATGTCTGATAAAAGTTTTTTCTTGCAATTTTGCCCTCTCTAAAAACCATTTCTTTAAATACTTGCTGCACCATTAGCATCGTGTCAAGCCTCCTTTGTCATTTCATGCCTTGAACCAAATTCATGCTGCTCTTCCTTGCCAGCGATGCGAGGGAGACAGAGACTGAGCCATATATATCAAGATGGTAATTTTACAAGCAGCTGTTCAATATGACTTAAAAAACTCACTAGGAGTCAATACCATCACGAGAGGAAAAAACTGCAGAAAAACTCGAATTGAGTGTTTCAAAATATATTCCCACTGAGGAAACTATTTGAAATGATGTGGATATGCTTGTCCTTAAGTTACTTGTTCAAACGACAGTGGGTTCCATTCACAGAAGGATAAAATAAATAATGTGTAACAGTTTATACCTCGATGTAGACAAAGTTCTCCGCTTTCTCGATAAGAGAACAATAAGCACAGTGAATGCTCTCTTCAATTTGGCTTGTTCCAGCAGACCACTGACTCACACTCCTTAGAACCTGGAAAATGAAAGAAATCATTGATGACAGAGGATACAGATTACGTTTTATAGATGATTTATAAACATAATAAGTATTGAATAATAATAGCAACGTTAATGGAAAAAAAAAAATCAATTGTGCTGTCTTGTAGAATGTGAAATTGTCACAAATAGAAACATGAAACAAGGTTGGCAACATTTCAGATTTTCGCGGTTCTTCCCTTTTTTTTTCAATAAAATGGACAGACCTTTCAGTTCCTCTAAAATTGCTTTGAATTAAGTAAATTAAAAATTTGAACAAAACACTCTCTAGGGCTAACTGAAAGACATGCAATGCTCAATCTTCACATAGATCATGAAAAGGTAAGAAATCCAGGCGAACCATGTTAAATATGATCTCCTGTTGGCATGGAGGACTGAGATCATCGGATGACTCAAGGTGGGTTTATTACACTTGATTACAACTATAAGAATTGCATAAAATATCATGAGCAGTAACCCACCTGACAATGACAAGAAACACGAGAACCTACTTGCCCACTTTCATCCACAGAACCAATCTGATCAACCCTTTCTTGTGATTCCCACCATTCCAAGTCAGAAGTTTTGCTGCCAGGCTCCGCTGCTAAATCTGGAGACATTTTCACATGAAGATTCAAGGAATCGTGATCATCCACAAAGCTTGTCATTGGCATGTCTGGAACAACTGATTCAATTTTGGATTTCCGGAAAGCATGTGGGTGGCTTCTGCCAGGGGTAGACTCCAGCCCATTTCGTTTTGGGCCTACACCAGAGCCATCAGGCCCATCAGCTTCCTGAGGCAAAAGAAGAGGGATGTCTTGTAAAGATGAACTAGAGGAAAACGAATCCTGCCTTTTAATGCCTTCTACATTATCTTCAATATCTTTTCTTTCAACTTCCTTCTCTTTGTTTTGCCCCCTATAGTGTGGGATAACCATGTGCTGCTGGGGCATAAGTAGAGGAATTGCTTCCTCATATGGAGCTTTATTTCTCTGGAAAAAAGAAAAAAGCATATTCATGTTAAAATTAAAAGCTTTCCCCAACCTGCATCACAATCACCATACTAATTGGTGCTAAACTTTTGACCTTGGCATAGTTCCAACGCTGGACAAAGTGCCTAGCTACATCACGACAAGGAGGTCCCCAAAGAGCACAATGGACATCATGCCAAGGCATTCGAGGATATTTGCCACGATCCAGTTCGTCTTTCATCATATCTTCCCATGAATTTGGTTCAGATTCCCTGGAAGATGAAGTGAAAATTCATTTCATAAATCCAGCAAATGCAAATTCTGCTTCAAATAAACCAAACTACTATGCCAATTGCACATCACACCAATCTATCATTTTTCAGATGACTTGTTGAGAAGTCTTTTATGCCTGACTTCTATGTATGGTAATGTGTTTGAAAGTGCTTTTCAATGGGCGTTGTGACTGAAAAAGGCATAAAATTGATATATTTTTAATGATTTTAGATGGTTTTGACATCTTCAAAACCATTAAAGAGCATCTAAATGCACTTTTGCAAAATCACCTACACCGCATTACCAAACAGGCACTTAACATTGCAAAAACAGGTTATTGCAGATTGTTGTAAGATTCCCTCTACTTCAAGAACATAGCATGAACACATTAAGTGGTTATCTATGATTGAGCATACGTTTGTTTATTAAATTCTAGTAATTATCTTTGATTGAGCATTGCATTTGTGTATGTTAAATTCCAGTGACTTCATTGTGTCAACTTGAAAAATCTTGTAACTACATTTTACAGGATATAATCAGTTAATCAAGCAGCACAAACCACTGAAATAGCAACACCAGATACAAGATGAGATAAATAAAATGACCAAAGTAATGAATCATTTATGTATTTATCAATCTCTCAGAATATGTTCATTTAACATTCTAAGAAATCACATTTGAGTAGAGAAAAACAAATTATTTACCTTGGGTTATAATAATCCTTTCCTGGCCATTCTTGAGGAGGGCAGTCGCCCACTCTGTGTTCACATGTGTCATAACGGCCAAAGCACAGGTCCAGTCCTCCAATAAAGCAAACCTGGTGATCCACGATGACAAGCTTTTCATGGTGGGACCTAAACATAACCAAAATATATATCAGAAATTGAAAGGCCCATTCTGATGAAGATAACTCAAAATTTAGTTCTGCCCAACACTCTTAAAGCTTGTCCAATAATGCATACCAAAGGTAAACACCTGTTGAAAAGTGGTCAGGAGACCGCAGTACCCTCACATTCTCATGAATACTAAGAAGCTTTCTCTTGCTATACACACTATTTATTTTCAGAGCAAGAGCCACCTCTTTATAGAGAAGAATATATATCTGCAGTGAAAAATTTAGATTACACCACCGGTCATGCATATAAAACCAAAGCAGGTTGAAAGAAATCCTGCAAAGAAATCTTGATAAAACTCCATGTCACATACCACTTAAAGGCTTTCCCTAAGATTTTTATAACTTTATTTAAACTTGTAAATATACCTCAAGGTTCCTCGGTGCCTAAATTATATTGGGCAATTGCACCATTTAACCGGAAAACACGTATGCATGTGGGAAATAAATGTAGTGGAATGCAATGCTTGCAGAAGCTTTCTATATATACTACAAAAGTTAATGCCCCTATTTCCATAAAAGATAAGGCATCTAGAGAACATTTGTGCCCATAAAAAAGACTCATGGCCCATCCTCAATTTATCACCTTTAGTCATGCTTTAGAAAAGAAAAAAAAACAGCTTCAAAAGTTTAGTGCATATTATATTATAATTATTAATAAAACTAAATATCAAATCAAATGTAATAAGTAAGAAGGCATCAAAGCAGGAAAGAACAATAAACAAGCAATTTGCACCTGAATCCCTTGTTTAGCTTTGATTTCCAGCAAAGAATCAAGTCTAGAAGAGGCATGATCATGAAAAGGACGCCTTAGATAAAGTTCTGGGCACAGCCACCACCCACAAATAAATATCTGCAGAGAATTTACATCAATCCAAAAGATACTGTATAAATTAAATCGCAGAATAAATAACAATGAGGAGAGATGATTCAATGCACTGGAGCTGACCTCAGATTTAGCATCCTCAATTGATGAAGCAATAGCATCAAAAGCTGCCCTACCATCTATAAACCACTGAGCCTGACTACCATCGTCAGACAAACCCCTAGGAGGAGCAAAAGAGCCAAAGCGATGAGGATGACACCAGCCCTCAGGAGGCCTAAGTCCAGCATCATTAATTGCAGCAACCCAATCTTTAACTCTGGCACCACTTTTAGATCTCAAGTCTATGCTTCTGTTTCCACATGTGACCTTTGAAGTTTCCAATCATCCGTTAGTGAGTGAAATTATCTGATACAATTTCCTCATCACTAAATCATTAATAAACTTACAGTAATGAAGAGGAAAACCCATCACAAATTGAATATATACCACCTAATAACCTGTTGTATCTAAAGGCATCTAGCATGAATTCCCTCTATATTTCTTTGTTTGGTTGTTTACTACACATTTCCTAAAAATACAACCCATGTAATCAGTCAGACTCTGACATGCATGGAAGGATCATATCACTTTTGAAAATTTAATGGCTATCATCTAGTTTGCCTTGCCATCAACAACCAGCAATATGCTTATAGCTTCTCAGATTACAATGTGCTTGTGTGCGTTTGCATGTGTAACTGATCCTTAATCAAGAAAAGCAGCTGACACCAAATCCAGGATATACCATCATCAGCAAAGTATTGGGATAGGGCTAGTACAAAATAACATCATCAAAATTTAAAGATGACTCAAGGTCAAATTGATTGTTTGTACAAAAGCACAATAAGGAAAATCCCACAGAAGAAATAAACTGCACACTGCTTACCTTAAAACTGTGCCGTAAGGGATTCCTCTCCTTTATTTCTGCTGCTAATGACACTCGGCCTTCACCACTTCCATCTGAAGTAGGTAATACATCAAAAACAATTATATCCAAAGGTTTGGTAGCAAAAGGATCAGCCAGAAGTGCCAAGAATCCTGGTTTCAAAACAGCCCACACCTGCAGAAAATCATAAAACATGGACAATGTTGTGTGATTCCTCTTGTTGTGGAACCTACAGAAAGTTATAGCAGTCTATTGTTGGTGTACTATCAAGAAGACCCCAACTAAACCACAAAAGTTGACATGCATCTCCAGGCTAAATCATTTCTGAAATAATCTTTTCCCTTGCCACTACTATTAATTTCCCTCTTTCAGCTTTATTACGACAAATCATATGCTCTATCTAAATTTTTGCAACAAATATCAAGTTTGAACTAGAGCAGCAAGATCCAATAAATGAATTGTAATTTTGTGAATGCTGAATCTTAAAGGAATTAGATTCATAAAGTATAATACATGCGAGACATGATGCATAATGTTCAATGAGGGCAAAATGAATTAAGGTTATCAAGTTATTTATCAAGCTTTTAGATAACTCAGCAGAATGATGTAGAAGGATCAGTCGTTTCACCTTGTCTTGTTCAGCAAAGTATTAGGACATGATAATGATTTTTTTATGAGTCACTTCTGCATATATTAACTGGCATATGTGGCACCCATATTACATTTGAGCTCCATGATAAATGCCCATGGATATAGAAAGTGTGCTTTTATACCAGCCTTCATATTTACCCAACAAACTTGACTTTCTTTTTTAAGAATTTCCTAATCAGGATATAGACCAAAAGTAATTCCAAACTGTCCAAATCGAGAATGGAGAAAACAAGGAAGTAACTAAACAAATGCTTATGCTTGTGCAAACATTCATTTTATAGTGATAGGAGGTCTCATTTATGTGTTCTCAGAAGAAGATTCAATGTTAAAATACTCAAAATATCATTCAACAATGTCTCAATAAAACCAAATGCAATGATGAACCATAAACAGAAACCCTTCATTGTTGCACAACGGTGCACATACACAAAAATGACAAACGCATCTTCAAATCAAAGCCAGGTACAGACCTGGTCTAGGGACAAGATTGCATTACCTTCTGCCAGTTGTCATTACAGCAACTAAAGCAACAGCAAGCACATTTCCTGGAATCATCATTCTTCACTATTTGTGGTAGATGCTTCACCATAACATATTCTTCTTTCAGCTTAGGGCCATATTCTGGTAAGAAGGACAATTTCGAGACCTCCAAAAACTTGCAAACCTACAACAGAAATTGTCTATTGTAAAATGCATCCCGATTAGCAATCAAGAAGCAGTAAACATTAAAAGAAAGAGAGTATTTTAAATTTTAAAACATTAGGTGTTAAAAACCCAAGACTTTGGAATTATGGGTTGAACTGGAAGCACCAGTAGTTCAAATTCTCTATGATAAGTTCACACGGTTCATCATCACACCACACAAACAGAGCAAGTTCCTGACTGCATAGATATCAATTGATTTGAGTGTAATGGTGTTTCTAAAGGTTGTACAGATGAATGGCAGCCTGACAATTCAAATGATGCATCACATAGAAATGAACTACAGGCTTGCTTATGATGAGTGCAAAGGACAATAAAGTAGCCGAACCCAACCAAAGGCAGCACAGGAGGAGAAGACATGTATTTGCTGATTAGGGCATACATTGAGCAAGTATGAAAATTGATGCTTCAATGAGATGCCTGGTGCATTGTTTTTGGCTCAAACTACTTGTAAACAATTTAAAAACAGCGTGGAGCTTAATTGATCATTGTCAGATGATAGAATATTAAAAAAAATCCTCAAGTGACATGCAAGAGGAAAAAAGAAAGTTGCCTTCAATGTTTTTTCAGAAGTTTCCACATCTGATATATGTACACACACGCACACACACATGCATGCATATATGTATCTAAGCACTAGAGACAAAGAAGAGGGCATGTAGGAACTAAGGAGGCCCTCGCTTTGGAGTTCAAATTAATGGTAGCTAGTAGAGATGCTGGATTTATTTATCTAAAATTTACATTTTTCTGCAGTCATCACCATATGAAAATTAATCTATGTTATTCACTTTGTTAATTTGAAATAAAGTTTTCACTGTCCGCAAACAAATCATGGATATGTATTCCGAATAACACCAGCAACAAAATAAGACAGGTGCCGCAAACTTTTTTTAAAAATATTAGAGTCCAAACATACCTCTCGGGAGTTAACAATATCCATGTTCCCTAAAAAGTGATTTAAATATTGCTGCATTGCAACCTTTGCTTCGTCTGACATCGAATGCTGCTTTCCCAATGCTGGACGAATAACTGGTAAAGCAGCACTTGATGGAACATCTCTGAACAGAAAAATCACCTGTAAGAACTATGAGAATTGCTGTAGACAAGGACATAATTCATGTTTAATAATTATAAAAAGGTGTAGGTTGTAACCTGTTTTTGGCAATTTCATCATGATGCAATGGAACGGTCTCATCATTAGCATCATCATCATCATGCACCATGGGCGTATGTTCTCCTATTCCTAGATTTTGAAGCCATTCTTTAACCTTTAATATAATTTTTCAATGAAAACCACATCAAAACCACACCTTCGCATATAAAGTCATATTAACAACATAACAATCTCAAAGCATTCAGTTATACAAAAACTAAACCAGTGTGATCCACCACACACAGAGACACACCTGCTCTTGCTTCTCCTGAATTTCCTCGAAAAACAATCGTTTCTTCAATGCAAAATGTAAATAAAACACTTGAGCCGCTTTCTTCAACAGTGTCCACTTGAACTAAATTCACCAAAATAAATTACACGTTAAGAAACTTACATTTATACGCCCCTACTAATTCCAGGAAAAAAAAAAAACAAATCTACTTAAATAATTCTCCACAAATTAGAGGATCCAATAATAATTAAATATTCTCCGCAAATTAGAGGATTCAATAATATATTTAAATATGTAATATATCTTAGGTAAATAGAATCTAAGCTTCAAATTTTACTTTTCAACTAGCTTTTATGATCATCCAAACACGGCCTAACATTCAACTTCAAATTGAATATTCATAATTCAGAAACCCAAAAAACAAAATCGAGTCAAAATTTAGTTAACCGATCGCGTATCTGTACCTGTTTGTATTGAACTTCGATAGTGTAAGATAATTGAACAGGACTAATATCGCTGAGGTCGGGTCTGGAAACGGAGACGATAGTGCCTTTCGGTAATTCATCGAAAATCCGACAGGATTCCGGTGTCGAACCTTGACGGAAAGAGAAGAAGGACGATATTATTGATGATGATTGTGGTTGTAACGGCGTTGATGGCTCTGATTGCATTTTTACGTATCGGGGACCACCACCACCACCACCTCCAACACTTCCACCTCCCATTAATTGCTCTGATGATGCCATTGATTTTGACTTAATTTAAATTAGTAATTTTTCTTATATAAAAAAATGAGAACTGGCGACTATTTTTTTTGTTTGTTTAGATCTGAGTTAAATTTTCTGGTTGAGAGAAAGGCAGAGACGGTGGAAGGTTTGGAATGGTTGGTTTGGGGTTTAAATAAGTGAGAGAGGGCCATCGAGATTCGCGAACCCACGTGGTCAGATCTGGAAGCGTTCAAAAGGTGGGTTTTTTGGGAAATGTGGGTTAACGGATTGTCCGAACAAGAACAGATGGCTCTTCTTGCACTTTATGAAGAAGCATATATATATATATATATATATATATATATATATATATATATATATATATATATATATATATATATATATATAAATGCTATTGATTGTGATTTATATGTGTTGAAACTTGCAAGCTGGGAGAAAAATTCGCTGGCAAATCGGTACCGACATGGTATGTTAGAATATTTTTGGTAATGCGGTGTGACATGATTTCAAAATAAAAAATAAAACAAAATTATTTTAATATTCTGAAATTAAAAATAAATCTTAAAAATCAAAAATATTTTAATATTTTCAGAAAAAAAAAATAACTACTATGATAATAATAAACACTATTTTAACTATTGGTGAAAATAAACTAGTACATTTGGAGTTTAAGTTAATTTTAAGAAATATGATTGTGTTATGAATATGTTTTAAATGTAAATTTTTAAAAGGGAAATTATATCTAGTCTTGCTCTTCTTTTTTTTTTAATTTATCATTATGATTTGAAAAATTACATCTTAATATCTTTGATTAACTCAAGAATTAAAATAATATAAAAAAATAAATTTATTCTTGAGTAGCTGATCAGTATTTGAAAAAAGAACTATGTTTGTGGAACAGGGCTACTGTATATTGTAAAAAAGGATCAGGAGCTCACAGCAATGCTAACTGCCAACGGAGGAGAAATTTCTGCAGGAAAACACGGTATGCAGTGGCTTAAATGGGAATAAGGACAACAATACCACCTGCAAATATATCTAAGAAGATATATTCTGCTTCCCCAACTGGAACACGGCTGAATCCTCGCCTGCAAGTGGCGGAGGGGCAGAGGTACCACCCAATTCCTGGCCAGGCAACTAATGGCCTGTACAAATTCTAAACACAGGAACCCTACCCAACAATTCCTTGACTGTTAAAGCAGCACAGGGAACGGCATAAGGATCTCCAGGTCCATTGCTGAAAAGCATTCTGTCTGGTTTTATCTTTAGAGTTTCTGATGGTGGCCGATTTGAAGGCACCACAGTGATTTTACAGCCATAAGATGCTACGCGTCTGAGTAAATCATGCTTGATCCCAAAATCATATGCAATGACCTTCAATCCAAGAGTAAGAATCAAAATCAGAAAGAGCAATTTATAAACAAAGATTTTCATTTTCATTTTATGCGTTCTCAGTTATTCTATCTAATTAATTCTAAAGATTTCCTTTCTCCTGATGCAATCCAAGGGGTAGCTTAACTGGTCAAATCTTGAATTTGCTTTCTAATAATCACAAATTTGAGTCTCATTAGGGCTATTAAAGACTTACATGATCGTTAATTTCAGTATCCATGAGATTAGTCGAGGTATGCGCAAGCTGACCTGAATACCCACGTTAATTTCAGTGTCCGTGAGATTAGTCGAGGTATGCACAAGCTGACCCAAATACTCACGTTAATTTTAGTATCTGTGGAATTAGTTGAGGTATGCACGAACTGACCCAAACAACTATATTAATTAAAAAAAAAATATAAGACAAAAATTAGAAACAAATTACATTAATTTCATCAAAGCATTTTAAACTAAAAAAAATGTAAAAAATCAATCACTATTTAAAAATAAAACTAAACCAAATAATAGTTCAAGAAACCAGCAACAAATAGAAACCGAATATATACAATTCAGCCGTGTCATTGTTCATCACCTCTTTTTCGTCACGCGTAGCATGGCTATGCTCGTTGCTTTGAATCTATCCAAGACAATATGATGTAAATCCCTCCAATATTGTCAGGAGATAGATGTAATTATTGTAACCATGTTTGTTGGCTGGGAGACCGTTTATGATATATGTGAACGTGAGAATACTTCAAGTCGACGATCGTTACCTGCATCTTTCGAACCAGGAATACATGTATGTATATAAATAAATAAAAACTGTCAGGCAAATTAAGTATGTCTCTGCACATATATCATTTTCCAGTATAATTACTATTTACTCTTAAAATAATCAATGATTTTGTTACTAAAGATAATTCGATATTTTCACAAGATTTATTGGTTATTATCAAATTAATTAGAGATATGTATATATATTTTTTATTTTTTTAAATACATTAGAATGACTAAATTATAATTAAAAGCAAAAAAAAAAATCAGAACTAGCACACTGGGTTTTTTTTACTTTTTACTTTTAAAAGCACAATAAAATAATTATATCATCTTGAAAAACAATTTTTTTAACTGGGTATAAAGATTTTTTTTATATTTTCATTATGGTATTTTGTTATAATGAAGTTGAGTGAAAGCAATTTAGACTTTTTTTGTTTGTTGAAAAGTAGCTTCCATGGAAAGTGAATTCTTGAAAAGTAAATTATTTTTTGATATTTGACAATGTCATAGAAAATGAGTTGGAAACATTTTCCAGTATTTGATCATGCCATGAAAAATAAGCTAAAAAATAACTTTTTAATTTTTTTTTTCAAGTTTAGTAAAAGAATAAAAACTAAATCTAATATATGAAAAAGTTGAAAGAAGATTGAATTGAAAAAATAAATTTCAATCTCATAAATTATTTCAAATAAATATAAATAGCAATAAGAATAATAGATACCAAATCTAACAAGTAAAAAAGTTGGAAAAAAAATGAAATTGAAAAGAAGTTTCAATTTCATAAATTATGTCAAATAAAATAAATAACAATTAAAAGAATGAGGATCAAATATGATTGATAAAAAAAATTCAATCACGAAAAATATAAGAGAAAACAAATAACAATAAAAAAAAATGAGAACTAAAGTTGATATAAAAATAAAATTATATCAAATTCTAAGGGATGAAATAAAAAAAAAGATTCAAAACAAAATATACAACAATAAAAAATTTAAGGACCAAATTTGATATAATCAATAAATAACTTGATATTTTTGAATTTTTTGCAACTTCTTTAAAGTACATTCCGCTTAAAATAAAATATTTTCCTGAAAATCAAGCTAATTTTTCTTTTAGCTGGAAAGTGTTTGATGTTAATCAACTTTCTTAATAGTACAAACATAGAAAAATTTGGAAAGTGGTTGTGAGGAAACCACTTTCCATAAAATACATGGGGGTGTTTTTTAATAAATATAAAATATTATTTTTAAAAAAATTTGGTTGGCAATTGCAATGCCTCCACGCTGTTCGAGCAGCGAGTGAGGAGGTGTTCGGAGACCAAAAGATAGCTTTCGAGGTGCTTGGCGGCCTTACCATCCATTGGCAGCGCGTGTGGCATACAAACCTCTGATTTGACGCTAAAGACTTTTTCTTTTTCCCTTCCTTTCTCTCTCTTCTTTTATTTTCACGCCTAAACCTTCAAATTTTTAGAGAAACCCTTCAATTTGTTTTTATGTTCAGATTTGGTCAATGTTCTTTTGATTTCTGTTTGTTTTGCTTTGAATTCTTTTTTCTTGATAGAATTTATTTTTTAATTTCATTCCTCGATATTTGATTTGATTTCATTCTTATGTCAAATTTAGTCGTTATTCTTTTTATTGCTATTTATTTTACTTTGGTAAATTTTTTAGATTTAAATATTTTTTTATTTCATCTTTCAACATTAAATTGATTGTAAATTAAGCTTTTTGGTTGAACCCGGGTCTATAATTTTACGGGTTGCATGTTTAAAAAACTAACTCAGATTTAAAAGATTCATCCGAATTTTCTTGTTTTTTTTTTATTTCTTTTCTTTATGCTTATGTTTTTTCAAGTTTATTCTTAAATATTTATTTATTTCTTGAATTTTATCTCTAATTTTTTTTTATAACTTTTCAATTTATCCATATTTAATCCAACCAGAGATCAATTAAAAATCAATCAAGGCCGACTGAGAAGAGAATAATAGAAAGAAAAAGAAAGACACATATTGTTTAACCAGGTTAACTCATTGCAGTTAAGTCCATTGCCTAGACTGTAAATTTTACATGTTAACTTAGGTTAGTACAATATGTCATCATATTTTCACTTTACTCTTTAATTTTTTTTATTTTTACGATCTGATCCTTTGATAGTATGTTGTATTACATTTAAGTTAAGGCTAGGTAAAGGTTAAAAAAAAAAAAAACAATCTCTTAGTGTCCCTCTTCTTTTCCTCAACTTGTGAGGAAAAGCCCAAGGTGATTTTTTTAAAACAAGATCACCGACTAGTTCGCTCTTGAATCATTAAGTCAAGCCACACTAATTTTTTTTTTTTGTATTTATTAATACATAAAGTAGTTGATTAATTTAATTTGATCACTAATTAAGTATTTTATTCTCATTTTAAATATTTTATCGTATACAAGAAAATAACATGTTTACACTTTTTTATACAATAATTGTGTTTTAATTGGATTCATATCAAAGGCTCCGTTTGGAAACGCGGCTGAAATCGCGTTTTTTTAAATTTAAATTTTTTTTTTGTTAAAAATTATTATTTTTATATTTTCAGATTTTTTTGATGTGCTAATTTTAAAAATAAAAAAAATATTATTTTAATATATTTTTAAATAAAAAATATTTTAAATTAGAATAGTTATCGAATTATAATAAGCCGAATTACGAGCACGAGGATGAAAAAGATGAATACATGATATATGTCGTCTTATTCCAACTAACTATTTTCTCCATAAAAATCAAAATTCCCCCATGAGTGGACAAGACCAGAGGAAAAGGGAGATGCCGTGTCGAAGAAGACAAGGATGAAAAGAGAGAGGGACCGGATCTAGCGTCGATGAGGATGGACGACTGATGTTGATGCTTATTTCGCAGGCAGATATGAGACGCACCGAGACTAGTGTGAGAAAAATCATGAGAGAAGACCTCCAAAGTCGAAGAAGTCGTTTCGTCACAAGTTCTCTCCTTTCCCTCTAATTTTTTCCCTAATTTGTTCGAATCAGTGATTTTCTTTCGTTCTGTAAGGAATCTGCCTTTTTTTTTTTAAAAAAAATATCATTTATGTATCATTGTTGAAGGAAATATAAATTCTATGGTTGACTGTGGGACTGATTTTGAATGCCATATATGTAGTTGTGGTTTTTACAGTCAAGAACTCTCATTTAATGGGGTTCCAATAATTGTTTGCTCATCATGTTTAATTATGAAGCTTTGAGCTTGAAAGTCATGTTAATGGGGACAATACTTTTTGTTGCTTTTTGACATGCAGGTTTACTTAGGGAAGTGACTGGTCTTTCTATTTGGCTAATTTGATTTGGCTTTGGATAGTCAATTGCTGGTATGACTACGTACGTTGTAGTTAGTTCTTTCTTGCTGGTGTTTCTTTTTCTGTTGTCCACACGATTTTCCCTTTTTAAGCTGTTGCTTGTTGGCATGGCCATATTGCTGGTATGACTACGTTGTACCTAGTTCTTTCTTGCTGGTGTTTCTTTTCCTGTTTTCCACACGATTTTCCCTTTTTAAGCTGTGGCATGGCCATATTGCTGGTATGACTACGTTGTAGCTAGTTCTTTCTTGCTGGTGATTCTTTTCCTGTTTTCCATACGATTTTCCCTTTCTAAAAGCTGTTGCTTGTTGGCATGGCCATGTTGCTGCTGCTATGGTTTTCTTGCTGTGGCTGCTTTATATTCAAATGATTTGCTTGAGCAGCAAATGCATAACTTGGAAGAGTGAAGGTGGAACTTGAGCAGAAAAATAATACGGGCTTGCAAATACAAAAGAAAAGCTTAGCATGGTCGTGACCAAGGGGGAGAAATTGGTTCAGCGACAGGATTCACCAAGGCACGCTCTAGCTGAGAAAACAAGCGGGCTTGAGAAACGTGTGGATTAATGGCAACAGCATGAATATCCTCTGATTGGGAATGCAAGGCAAACCGTGTTCTTAAAAATTTTAAATTTTTTTATTTAAAATAATTTTTTTTATATATTTTTAGATTGTTTTGATGTGTTAATGTTAAAAATAAATTTTTAAAAATAAAAAAACTTCATTTTGATGCATTTCTAAGCTAAAAATACTTTAAATCACTACTACAATTCCAAACAGGCCTTTAATATACAAATGTAATCGGTTACTTACTGTTTAAGCGTGTGATATAAATTGTATTTTAAAATGAATTTTTATTTGAAAATATATTAAAATAATATTTTTTTAAAAAAATTTATTTTTGATATTAATATATCAAAATGATAAATAAAAACATTTAGAAATTAATTTTTAAAAAATCAAAATTTTTAAAAACATAATTCAATCATATTCCCAAACATATTCTTAGAAATAGATGCATTCTGCTTGTAAGATTTTGTGTATCGAATAAGTTCAAGCCGAATAGAAACTATAAATTTATCTAAAAGACTTTAGTTTAATACATCCTCAGTTGTTTAGCTCCACCACCTCTCCCCTATTTTGTTCTAGTTCGAGATTACATTAGAGAGTGGGATATCCAAGATCAATCCTTAACAAATTGGTGAGAAGTGCTTTGGCTTCATTTGGAGAATGTGTCAATCTGAGACTGCACTAGATAATGGGGGATCTAAGATCAACCTCTGGTGAATTGGTGAGAGGCCCTTAGGCGTCACCTGTAAAATATGTTAGTCTAAGACTGCACTAGAAAATGGAGGATCTGAGATTAACCCCTGGTGAGGTGAGAGGCCTTTTGGCATCACCTAAAAAATATGCCAGTCTGAGACTGGACTGGAGAATGGGGGATTCAAGATCAACCCCTGGTGAATTGGTGAGAAGTCATTTGATATCACTTAGAGAATGTGCCATTGAAATAGGGAGATCTCATACCTACCCCTTCGAGATCATGAGGCTATTTTCCTAGAGAGGCTAAGTCAATCTCCTTCAAGGAGAGTGATGCTATTACATTAGATAGATCAAGTCAACTCCTTCATTGAAAAGTGTTTAGAAGCCCCCACTAGAGATCTATAGTTGGGAAATGTATATCATAGATGCATTATTTTTATTTCAAAAATAAACTTAAATTCCTATTGAGGATTATGCATCTTAAGGTGATCTGAGTGATAGGTATAAGGAAGGTTCTTAGGAGGAACATGTTTTAGAGGTGGAGTCAATATGTCTGTTGTGACTGCCCTGATAACTTTGAATAAGTGACCCTTAGGATACACCGAATAACCATGGGTTGATCCCTTATGGTTCTTCCTTGAGCTTTTATTGTTACTAGGAGAAAGATTTCACTTAGAAGGTCCTTCATGCTGGTTATTCTTGTAAAAACAAGGAGGCCCATGTCGTAGCAAACTAGCATCTTCCACTAGTATATGATTTTTCATAACTTACTTCATCTTGAGCAAGCTTATGTTTAGTAAGGCATAAAGTTTTTTCTAGATAACATGTCCCCTTCCCCCTTTTATCAAAGCCTCTAAGACTATTAGCTCAAGCAATTCTTTCATATTGAGCATCTTCTCATTGAACCTCTTCAAATATGCCTGTGTAGACTCACCCTCTTGTTGGGTAACACCAAATAGTTTCGTGGAGGCTTTCATAACGAGTATGATGGTGCTGAAATGTGCCTCTAGATCAACACAAAGGTCATTAAAACCATCAATGGAGCTTGGCTTCAAATTATTGTATCATGCACATATAGACCCTTTAAAGGTTATAATAAGGATTTTGCACATTGAGTCACCATCCTGGATGACCAACTCCAAGCTACCATGTACATTTTGTACATGCTCCCTCGGGTCGGTCAAGCCATCATCTTGTCCAGACTTATTTTTATGAAAATCTAGTCCTTAGGGAGTTGAGTGTTCAATACTTGTTTGGAAAATGGAGAACCCTTCCACTGATGGGGTCTGTAATTATTCTCACGATTATGCTCATGTATAAACCTTCTTTTAGTCCTTTTTCTATTGGGCTCTTGGGAGCCCGAGGAGTTTGGCATGGAACAATGGTTACAGTAACTGGTGTCCATCTCACAGTAGCTAGGAGGAGGACTTTCGAAGTACCAATATTGTACATGGGTATCACAATGGCATGAGTGACCCTTTGAGGGACTCTCAAGAATGTCATTATATTTAGTCTCTTTTAGGTAGTGTAATCATCTACAAGTTCCTGGTGTGGTCAGTGGTCGTGGTGTTGCGGTGATGTGTGTTGTTAAGGGTGTGAAGACTTGTTAGGGTGACAAGGCCTGATTTTTTCTTTGAATTGCTAACACGATCTGAATAAGAAGTTACACATGACTGATAAGTTGTTGAAGGTCTGATTGGGTAGAAGTGTTTGTGGAAACGAGTAGATTTTTCTTGCATCTTGACCCAGGTGTGTCTTGGTTGTATGTCATGGAATGACCTAGAAATGTCAAAAATAAGTTTTAGAAACTAATGGTTTTTTTTTTATCAGTTTTCAACAAACAACGCTGATTGATGAGTCCTAAAATCCAAGATATTTAGGAATAAGGCTGATATGTTGGATAAATGGTTAATTTCTTAGTTCAAGCAATTCAATCCATTCTCCCTATGTAAACCCCAGGCGTCAATTCAGTGTAAAATTAAAGAAATATTTTGAATTGGATAAGAAAATAAAATGAATGATATATATATATATATATATATATATATATATATATATATATATATATATAAAGGGTAAGGATACGAAATTTTATCTGAAATCATCACTTTTAATGTTGGTTAAGAAATGTAAACCCGATACAACTTAGGAGTTCCATAAAGATTTCAAAGGAAGTGCATAAAGAAATTAAACAAATAAATTATGAAAATTAGGAATTTGATGTTTGTAGTAAGGAAAGGGATATGGACCTTTGAAATTTTAAAAAAAAATGATTAGCAAATAAATTTTTTAAATAGAAGTGCAACAAATGCCCAAAAAAAGTTCTAAATGTAAATTCAATTTAAACGGAAGTGATTTAGGAGGAAAGAAAGGTATTGGGGTATAAATTAATGAATTTTGATATCGCCTGTTGAATATCGATATTAAAAATATACCGGAATGGGAGAAATAATACTCGATAACTATAAAATTTACTATATGAAACGACATCATGGGAATTTGACAAATTGTTGCCTATATAAGGCTTGTTGTGGCTGGCCATGGAGAATAGAGAAGGAAGAGAGGGAAAACTCCATTTTATTTGAAAATTCTTGAGAAAAACAAGGAAAAAGAAGAGAGTTAGTGATACTAAAGGATTTAGGCAACAAAATCATTTAGATTTAAAGTGTTTTGAGAGAAGAAATTTGGAATGGAATGAGGTGAAAGTGGTGGCAACAACAAGCAAGGAAGAAGAGGTGGAAATCCTTGATTGGTTAGCAATTGGAACCTAGATTTCTCTTTGGTAATTGAATTGTTAAATTTCCATTGAATTTTTCATCATATTGAGATTAGGGTTCATGATGAATTTTAGAGGAAATGAGAAATTGAATTGAATTGATGTTTGTGACATAGAATAAGGTTGAAATGAGTCAAAATAACAAGTAATTTTGATAGAAAATTTATAGCTCCTTACTAAGTGTGTGGCTGGCCATTGATGTACGAAGAAAAAGGGTGTTTATTTGAATATTTGACTTGATGATGTGTGATTATATGAATTAAAATGATGATAAATCCATGAAGGAATAACAATGAAGGTGTTAGAAAGGGTTGAGAAGAATGTTGATTGACTAGTCATTGAAATTGGGCAAACAAATTCTTAGAATGTGTTTTTAGCATCATTGTAGTGTATATAACATGGTAAGGAATTGGTTTGAATGAGAATAAGTGAAATTGGTGATGTGCGAATGTTTAAGGAATTGTTGACGAAACTGGACAGTTTCATCTCTTGATCTTTCAGAGGGAATTCGAGCATGTAAATGCGGGAATTTAGACTAGGTTTATCATATAAATTATAGATTTGGATGTTAGTTATTCAAGGGAGTTGATCGTGCTTAATTTGGAGTTTTAAAACTCTAGTTATGGGTTAATAACCGAGAGGGGATCATGATAGACCCTACTAGACAGTTGGCTATCTTCTTGATAACGGGTAGTTTTGAGAGCTTTAGGAGTAGAATTGGGTTCTTCTTCCTTAGTAGACTTATATCACTGTATCTTAGCTTTCCAAGGGATTAAATCGCGCTTTAAACTGAACTATATAGTGTTAGTTATGGACAAAACACAAAATAATGTTCGAATGAAGAATTACACCGATTGTAATGTTGATTTGCATTTTTGTTAAAGAACTTAAGGAAAAAGATTTAATGAAACATCAGATGTAAATTTAAAGAAATAAGGATAATAACGAATGAGATGATTAAAATGAATTGCATAGATTTTTTATTAGAATGAATAAATGCTCGTGAGTAATGACATGGTATGCCTGTTAATGCAGGGGGAGCCACAAGATCCAGATAACAACTGGGGACTACCAGTCAAGCTTTTATAGCAAGTGCCCAACACCTAAGGTTTCTTTTATTTCCTACCATTTTAAATTTGCTAAGTATATAAGTGATTTGAACTTAGTGATATATATATATAAACGTGATCGGTATGAATAGAATGTTGTGATGACATTGATTTACTATCCCGGAAATTGAGGTGTAGCAATGAGGTTTTATTAGTACCAGCATTCTTTTAATTGATTAGTCGATTCCGGGTAATTGGGGGACTAATGATGTTAATAAAAATTACTAACATCGGTATGGTTACTCCCAGTTAAGGGAGAAAGATAAATTGATTAATTATTCTGGGTCGAAAATAGTTAATGATATCAATGGTTACATTGGTATCGACAACTATTTCTGGTGTGATTAGCCATTCCAGGTAAGGAGGCTAATAATATCAAGGGTTCTTGACATCGACAACTTAGATGGTAAACCATATATGGATAAGAATTGCTTAACTATTCCGGGTTAAGAATAATTAATGATATTAATCGATTGTATTGATATCGGCACTTGAATAAAATTGTTTTCTTTTGTGAAATTTAATTTTGTAATATTATTGAGTAAGATGTGTTGTGTTAATGATGAAGAGTTTGGTTGATATCCATGATGATTGGATCGAGTTGTGAAATGATATAGGAAGTGTAAATTTGGTATTGTCGATAACTCAGAACCTCCCGGTATTGGGGAGACTCAGTTGAAATTTCGATGGATTTTTTTTAAAAAACTCTCCTGAAATTTCAAGTTAATTGTTGTGTGTTGTCCCAGAAATTGAAATTGTTACACCCTAGTTAAGGTATCTGATGGCTTGATATGGAAAGCCTAGGTGGTTGATAGCTGGTGTCAGGTAGGGCCTGATAAGTCAGGGTAGTTGGTAGTTGGTTCTTGCTAAAGGTCCCTTTTGATAGATGTAGGGATTCTTCGATGTTTAAGATACCGAGGGACTCATATAGAGTCTTAAAAAAAAATTTCCCAAAAGAGTGTTGGGCTCAGGTGTTATGGCGTGCACAACGTCGAATGACGAATTTGCCTCCTTGATCGATGGGGGTTTGAATGTGTTAGGATAAATCATAAAATTATGATTTTTAGAAGTCGTTATCTAGTATTGTCATCATTAAAAAACCTAATGGTATGTGAGAGTTTAGGTAATGGGACTTAGTTGTGCATGGAAAAAAACGTATCACCCCCAGTATACCTTACTTATGGTAAACTGCATTGTTGAATAATTTTTTTTTTCAAGTCCTGTTTGTATTCATTGGTTCAACTAAGGTTCAAGAAAGTTTCTTCTTAATAAAAAGGTTTCTATTTTATCATACTAAAACTTAATAATTCTAAAGTTCACATTTTAATGGTGCATTTATTTTTATTTTGTATCTTTAATACTTGAGGATGTACTTTACAGTGTAATTTTATACCTCAAAATATTAGAGTTACAATTAATTCTTAACATTTTATTTTTATTAATTCATATTTAATACTGGAAATGTGTCTTACGTTGTAAAATTCATAACCCAAATATTAATTAAACAAATTAGTTTTTATGATATTTTTGAAATTTTGATCACATTCTAATAGATAATTATAAACTGGTGATGATACTCAATGATTGATTTTTTTTGGGTGTGTTTTTGAAGTATGATGAAAAAGTAATTTTATTTTTTTATAAAATACACATGGATTTTTTTTTTAATTTGGTTGTATGCACATATATAAAAAAAATAAAAACATGTTTTTGTGTTTTTTAAATACTGAAGTTTTTTATTTTCTGAAATTTTGAATGTATATTTAATATTGGATCAATATCTTATAGTATAAGTTTACAATCCCAATACTAAATGAAATGCTTAAAAAAATATAAAGGAACCATAAATAATTTTAAAATAGTCTCTGAATTTTTTTAAAACTTTTTAAAAATTATTTGAGATTTATTTGAAAAAATATTAAAAAAACAGAAAAAGAAGATTTGAAAATTTTTAGAGGACACATTTACCAAACAAATTTTAAGTACCCAAAAATACATTTTTCTTTGACAAATTTCTGTCAAGTCAATGATCTTAAATATTTCAAAGACTTAGCCCAGCCACGTGGGGCTGGGAATTCAGCAAATCATATGTTAAGATCTAAGTCCAAACAAAACATTCATAAGCCCATAAAACACCTATTAAAGTGGGTTTCAGCGAAATCATAACCTATGAAACTTATCAAGCTAGGGCCCAAGGTTAAACTTATCTACACCAACCCATTACTATAGCAAGAAGGAAACATTTGCTGGACATAACTCTTCAACGTGAAGGTTGTCGAAATGGTTGGGGATGGATTGAAGGCTGCTGCTCACGGTCTTGTGGAGGAAAAGTTGCCGGTTTGGAGTGGCTGGAACGCTGCTAGAAGAAACTACACTGTTGTTGATGGATATGTCACCGTTGACAGGTTGTGCTCACTGTGCTGGTGCAGAGGAGAGGAACTGCAGCTGTTGCTGGACTACTGTTGGAGCACGGTGCTGAGCTGAAGACTTGCTGCTCACAGTGTTAATGCAGAGCTGATTCCACAAGATGCCATTGCTGGAAGTGTACCTGGAGGCTCACGGCTGCACTGCTTAGCAGTGACGGAGCTAGAGTTTTTTGAATGAGAAAGTAAATCTACATTATATAGATATTTATTAGAAAACAATTCAATATATATATATATATATATATATATATATATATATATATATATATATATTAATTCATATCAAGTAAAATTAATTTAAAAATATTTTTAAACTGAAAAAACTTATATTATAATTGTTCTCTTCGAGTTTTCATATTTTAAAACCGCTTCATAATAACTTCATTATCAATCTTATTGAAGATATCTTTCTCAATGTATACAACCAAACTATCATTCATCCATTTATCTCTCATTCTTTTCCGCAATCTATTATTGACAATATGCATAGCAGAAAAAACTCTCTTCATTGTAGCAGTTGCAACTGGTAGAAGTAATGACAATTTGATAAGCATATATACTAATGGAAATATCAAATTCTTCTTTGTTTTTACCATTTTCTCTGCAAGACTAACAATACCTTCAATACCAGAGAACTCATCACCATCATGCAGATCAATAATATATGTATCAAGTTGGTCAACAAGTACCATAAGATCCACTATAGAGAATTCACTAGGATAAAAAAAGAGCAAGGCGAATAAGCTGATGAGTGTACAGTCTCTCTAATACTACGACCGAGTACTTGCGAACGACTCACAATGTTTCTATTGTTGGATGCTCATAATTAGTTCTGAACACTCAAGCTTCGGAGTTCATGGCAATTTTAGATCAACGAGTTAAAGATCGAACGACCCATCTTGCTACTAATTATGAACGACTCAGTGCTGAAACGGCCAAACTCCGCCAATTGGTAATTGAGATGAGATCACAGATGGGTGGTACATTCACTCCCTCGTATTTGCCCCACAGTCCAAGCAAAGATCTACCTCCTCCTCCTCCTCTAGTGCTTTTATTGTAGATTAATTGTATTTGAACTTATAAATGTTTAAATTTGTAATAAATATTGAATTTTATATTAATTTATTTTAAAACTATTTTCTATTTATTTTTAACATATATTTTTTTAAAAAATATTTTTTTAAATTATTGTTGATGGGATTACTGACGGACATACTCTGTCTGTATATTCTAGAGAGTTGAAAAATATTACTACAAAATTGTTTACTCACTGATGGAATAATAGACGGTCTGTTTAACGATTACATGTCAAATTCACCAATGGACATATTAATGGACGAAAAAAATCACCACCGAAATGACATATGTTTTTTTCCGGTGATATGTTATATTTAGTGATGGAAGTACTGATGGAATGAAATTGGTAAAGCTTTTTTTGGTGCGCTTTGTCCATTAATAAATCCATCTGATAAAAATTATTACTGACATACCACAAATCACCGACGAGAGTTTTTTTGACAGATTATTTTTGCTCGTGATCACATTAGCAAGTTTTGTATTGACGGGCTGTGAGTATAAAAATTGATAGAAAATTTCGTTGGTAAATTTAAAAATTCTGATAGTGAAAAGTATAGTAATAATAAATAGAAAAAAAATCTTAAACTAAAAAAAAGAAATAAGAATAACAAAGAAAATATTTATTATTCTAACAAATCTCTTTCATCATATCTCTAGTTAGAAAACAGACTATCAATTTAATATAATTACTAAGAAATAGATTAATACTGTTTTTTCAATATATGACTATTTATATATCATATAAAATCATAAATAATATAAAAGAAATATTCTTAACACATCCCTAATTTATATAGTATCTTATTGATATTTTATTTTGACAATGAAAATTACTTTGAAAAAGGGTCAAAAAACCAATAATTTAATTTTAATGAAAAATAATAAAATTATATTAAAGTTTATGTAGTTATTAAATCATATAATTAGTTTAGAGAGAGAGAGAGGAGGGGTTTGATTAACCTCTTCAAAGAGTGAGGAGGTTAACATTGTATCCCTTTTTTTAAGAACAAAAATATCCAATCACCTCTTTCATGTTTTGGTCCCTAAATGCTGAGAGAGAAGAGAGAAAGTTACTAAAAAATGGAAAGAGAGAGAATGTAAAGCCCTGGCCTATTATAACTATTATAACGTGGATAATCAAGAAACATGATGAATATTTCTCATGGATATTGTGTATAAATGTGTTTCCTTTCAATGGAAACAGAGTTTGCTTTATTTGGAGTTGTAGAACTCCAAATATGAACAAAACACCAAGGCAAGGTCATGCTGCAAACTATTAGACAAGATTGTTGTCTGACTTTCAATTATGTTTGAGAGCTGCTACCGATGTATTTTGATGAATATTTCTCATGGATATTGTGTATGAACGTGTTTCCTTTCAATGGAAACAGAGTTTGCTTTATTTGGAGTTGTAGAACTCCAAATATGAACAAAACACCAAGGCAAGGTCATGCTGCAAACTATTAGACAGAATTGTTGTCTGACTTTCAATTATGTTTGAGAGCTGCTAATGATGTATTTTGATGAATATTTCTCATGGATATTGTGTATAAATGTGTTACCTTTCAACGGAAACAAAGTTTGCTTTATTTGGAGTTGTAGAACTCCAAATATGAACAAAATACCAAGGCAAGGTCATGCTGCAAACTATTTGACAGAATTGTTGTCTGATTTTCAATTATTTTTAAGAGCTGATAATGATGTATTTTGATGAATATTTCTCATGGATATTGTGTATAAACGTGTTACCTTTCAATGGAAATAAAGTTTGCTATATTTGGAGTTATAGAACTCCAAATATAAACAAAATACTAAGGTAAGGTCATGCTGGAAACTACTTGACAGAATTGTTGTCTGATTTCCAATTGGGTTTGAGATTTGATATTGCTAACTTTTTATACATGTTCCTAATAGGAATTATATGTAGATGTGTTAGCTTTAAATTGAAATAAGTTTCCCTCTATTTGGATTTATGGAATATCAGATATAGAAGAAATGCTAAAGGGTTAGGCGATAGGCCATATGACAGAATTGTCGATTAACTTCTAAATGGATTTAAGGTTAGTGAATGACATAATTTTTGGCAGCCATACTCCTGAAATTTGTGCTTGAAGGTGTTAAATTTCACTAGGAACTGACCCTTATTGAATTAAAGCTTGAGAACTTTAGTTAGGGACTAGAAACCGTAGATAGACCATGCTGCAAAGCGAAGGACAAATTTGTATGCGTGAAATAAGTGACTTTGGACATGTTAATGATTTATATAAGTTAGCTCTTCTAAAACATGGAAGATGTATATGTTAACATTCTAAAAAGACCTTATATATAGGGCTTATGTGAAACATAGACACTGAAAATCATCAATGAGAAACTGAGTCGTGTGGATGCTTGAGCGTTAGTACGCTAACCTTAGAAATGTGCCTAGTATATGTATGTATGTTATGATGGGACAAATGGACATGCATGAAAGATATCATGTATACAATAAATAAATGCAGATCTATTATACACAATGACTTGATGGAAACATAACCTAAGACTTCTCTATGAATCAAGAGAAACGATGGGGATTGGATCTTCGGTTGGAGAAGGCCATGACACGGGAAAAGCAGGTAGGTGTATCACACCTCTTATTTTTAATTCACATCCAATTAATGCTAGGCTACATATTCTTATAAATTGCTAGTTACAACAAGTTCTATATATATATATATATATATATATATATTGTAAAAAAAAGAAAGAAATTTAGATGGATTATGCGGAATGCATGATTAGTTACAAGTCGTTGGTTGATGGTAAAGAATTGTTAAATTGAAATTGGGAAGAGAAGTAAATAATAATAATAGTAATAATAATAATTACCATAGTGTTGATGGCTAAAGCTCTGTTATGAAGGTACTTAGTGTTGTAACAAAAATTACAAATAAGACCTGGCAACCGCAGTAAAGAAGTTGAAGTGTGATCGTGGTTTTGATATTTAGTTACTATAATGAGTAACTAAGGAAATGATATGGTGGGGTGTTTAGTTTCCGGAGGAGGGAAACCAAGGTTAAAGTGATAATACTTAGTCGTCGAAAGATTAATGACTATGGAATTGGTGAAGCTGATACTTCATCATGAAAATATCGATGATTAAGGAAGCAAATTGCAAACATGAAATATTTGATAAGATTAGCTTCGGGATGGCCGAGAACATTTGCTCAAATTAGTTGCGGCTAATGGCATCCAAGTTGGATGGGCAAGAATATTTGATAAGATTAGTTTCAGCTAATGATATCCAAGTCGGGATGGTCGGGAACATTTAATCAGATTAGTTGCGGCTAATGGCATCCAAGTCGGATAGCCGAGAACATTTGATCACATTAGCTGTGGCTAATGGCATCCGAGTCGGATGGCCGGAAACATTTGATAAGATTAACTCCGGTTAATGGCATCCAAGTCAGGATGCCCGGGAACATTGACAAGATAAACTTCGACTAATGACATCCAAATTGGGATGGCCAAGAGTTTCTAAAAGAAAGCAATGAAAAGGTCATGGTGTTCGTAAATAGGATAATCAAAATTGAGTAATGAGTTAATTGACACTAGTAATATCCAAATTGGGATAATCATGAATACCTGAAGAGATTATTGAAGGTTAAGATTAATGAGGTCATATTTAAACGATAAAGAAATTGTAAAAGTATATGAGACATCTGACATAAGTTAACTATATGCATTGTACTAGGATTTCATTAATACCCCCTCATAGTTTAACACATGTTTATGAATTTGATGTTGTATAAGGACCTTCGTACACCCAAGCTGCTTAGTAGTCTTTTAGGGTAGTACTTTTATTAAGGGTATGTAATGTAACAAAATAGAGTATTAGTAGCATGAACATAAGACATGCCCTTTTGTGTAAATTGTAATGTATTGAATCTTAATATATGTAAATGTAGTAAGTTATAAATTTCATATATTATTATGCTAATTGGAAATCCTTCAATTTATTTAAATTCTATTTACATAATTTTATGTTAAGTATAAATTGAATAAGTGACATGCTTGCTGATAGTAGAACTTATATCAAGAAGTATATTGATTGGATGATATATTGAGATGTATTGATGATCGAATGGTATTATGATAGTGCAGTCGATAACTTGGTATAGGCTATATAAAAAGGAGAATATGCCGAAATTTTGGTAGAATATATATATAAAAATTCACATCAAATTTCTCAATGCATTCAGAAATAAGATATTAAAATTTGGGGTCATTACAAAAAAAGAGTTCGATCAAGCACTTTCCAACCATGAAAAAGACTGATCTTAGTGTCAATGAGTTCACCTTGCAGAGAGGAGATCCATGAAGGTTGTTTGGATTTATTTATCCTACTAGAAAAGGTAGATTAGAGCTCGGTAATTTTCTTTATTTGATTTAATCTTTTATTTTTTATATCGATTGACGAGTGTTTAGGGGTTAAAATGGGTTTAATAAGGTGCTTGTGATTTTCTTAGGTGTTTATAGGTGAATAAAAATTGAAAAATAAGTTTTTAAGATTTAAAATCTCAAACCCCAATTTTTCAGACACTGAATGTAGTTAGAATTTGCACAAGAAATGACACATTGTCTACCTAAATGAACGACACATCATTTGTTTTATAAAAAAGGTTTAGGTTAGATGACATGTTGTCTACTCATATAAAAAAAGATACGTACGTGGGCCTAACCTTTCAAATCCATTATTGCCTAAATATTTTCTTTAGGGCTAGGTGTGCGACCCGTCCTTTGAAGCCCAGACGTGCCGGATCTATTTGTTGAACAACCATTATCCTTTTTTTTTTCTTTTTTCTTTTATATTTTAGATTAAAATTATCTTTATTTATTAAAATGATATTTAAACAATTTTCAATTATGTAATTGATACGGTTCAGCCTTGTGATACGAACCCAGTAAGGTCATATTTGGATTTTGGAGTAAAATGCGCAACAATCCAGGTTTATGGAAACAGTTATAATTCTCAATTCGATCGTTGGATCGAGCTAAAATGTTACGTGGATTGTGAAAACCCTGGAAATTTATAATTTAAATGTGTAGATGTGTAAACTCTCATGTAAACATAAGACTGAAAGTGGTAGTATTTCAATGAGTGATGAAAACCAAGATTAGAAATAATAGATAAATAATGATATATAATGGAAGAAACGACCTCCATAAAATGAATTTTGGTGTAGAATTCATAGGGACAGAGAAATTAGTAACGTGTTTTGAAGGATAAACTAATGAGAGAAATGACAAAATACTTTTAGAAAATAAGTGAGGTAATAATGAATGCATTATAATAAAGGATAGTGCAATGAAAAGGGTAGGACTGAAGGTGCAAGCACCGATTAAAAATCAGTGATGTTATTTTGAAACGGTAATAAGCCTGATAAATAAATAAAGGTGGAAATCCTAAAATGAATACATTCCAAAATAATAAAATGACCTTAAAGGGTTAGAAGGATAATTGATATGATTTTTTTTGTGAAGATTGAACAAGAAAAATCTAGATTGTTTATGAAAAGTCATGAACTAAACAAGTTTACATTAGGAAGTAGAGCTCTCAATCCAATCGTCGGATCGGGATGAAATTTTGCATGAAGTCTATTAATATGTTTTTCTACCTTGGTTAAATTTCTCATCCCAATCGGAGTTTGGTAAGGACTAGCGATTTAAGCAGAAATAAACTACATAGTTTACATGAAAAATAAAATAAAATACATAAAGGTATGAATGAGGGACAAAATTATAATTATGGAAAAAGGTGCCTATAAAACTGCAAAAGGGCACCAGTTAAAAAAAAAAAGAAGAAGAAAAAAAAATAGAGAAAAACGGATAGAGAGAGAGCTGCAGATTTTGGAGAAAAACCAATAATTCTCCGATGGACATATCTCAGGAATCCACCGTTGGGTCATGCTTCGTTTTGGATATGCTATTCTTATTACACTTCTCTACTAACTGACAGGAGGGATTGGAAGGAGCACAATCTGTTTGACAGAAAACATCATCGGAAATTTCTTGGAAAACAAAAAGGAAATGCACTTGCAGGGCAGTTTGGTCGTCGACCGATTTCTCTCTTCCACCGTTGGATCATGCTCATTCTTGGATATGTGGTGCGCCTAGATGTGGCCTTCATCTGGATAGTGAAGATCAGAAATGCATTCTCCAGCAAGGTTTCGTGCACGTTGAACAGTAGCTCGTCCATTTTCAGGTAAGCTCAGTTTTATGCAGATCTAGGAAGATCTAACCGTTGGATCATTATGATTTTGAGATATATTATGCACAACTCTATGATATGTAGTCTGACCGTTGTGTTTAAAACAATAATAAGAGGTTGATGACTTATTGCCTTTTGAATCTATTGCTAGTTTTGACAAAATGTAGTAAGATTGATTTAAATACATGTTTTGATGAAATTAGAATTGTGTGGGTGTAGGTTTTATGAAAGATGTAATGGTAAAATATGTTCTTGTTAGTAGTATTATTATCGATTAATTGTGTATTCTTATATGAGAGGAAGAATGATTATTGTGTAAGAATAGTAAAGAACATTGATATATGAGCATGTTGATTGAATACAAAGCTAACTTGGTGGTTGTGTGGATATAAATGGGGTGGAACCATGAAGAAATTGAAATGAAAGAAATTTGGAAAATAAAACATATTTAAAGCTAGCCATAAGTATTTTTGGCAAATTGATTAGTTAATGAAGATTGTCATGGATTCCAACTAGTAGGGTGAAATTGTTGTTGTGATAATGATCTAAGAATTTTAATTGTTAAGGTTTACCGCATATGTTTAATCGCACGAGGAGAAAGCGAAAGAAAATGAATAGTTCATCATTTTGTTGTATTAATAATAATAATAGGAGAAATCCCAAATGGAATGAGTTTTCTTATTTTTGGTCTAATCTTGCTATATTGTAGAGATAGGAAAATTGTTTGAATGTTTTGCTTTAGAATTGGTTTGAATTTGTGATTTAATGATGCCAAATGACCTTGGATGATGTTGTTTTTACATGAAAATAAGTTGGAAGTTGAAAAGGATTTCCAAGGAATGAAAATCCTCGTTGTCCAAAATTTTAGCTATAAAGGAGAGGCTATTGAGATTATTGATTTTGAGCCTTAAAACAAAATAATTTGGAGTTTGTTTCTTCATAAAAGTTGTATTTCCATGTTTTAGCCTTTCATAGAGATAAATCATGCCCAAAACTGAGTTTTATAGCTTTAGTTATAATTAAGACACTAGATAGTATTCTGGGTTGGTTAAGCTAAATTGATCGGAATTAGACAATTTTTAATCTTTGCTTGGAATTGTTGTTGAGTGAAGGTTTTGATAACAAAATTATAAGAATGAGTATAAACATGAAAATGAGTAAGAGTATGAGATCTTAAAGAAAATTCCTTGTGATTGGTTTGAGAATACTAGTTGAATAAGAATTAAATGAAGATGTGATGTTGGTTATATTGTTGATAAAATTGAATCTCTGGTTGTACAGGGGAAGCTGTGGGGACTGGACAATTGCATGGAGTGGCAGCACGTGCACCTATTCTAGGTAGGTGATTCATCACCTTATTTTGTAATTATTAGTTTTTCTTAAATATCGGTGTTGTGTGTTTAATTGATGTTAAAATAATGAAACAAATGAATAAGTTGAGTGATTATCACAAATGAGAATTATTGGTAATTTAAGAGAAATTACCGAAATTATTTGGCTACCAAAAGAGGTTAGCCGGGTGTTGGGTAATTCGTATGGAATTACCGGATTGATTGTGGCAACCAAGATGGGTTAGCCAGATTTCTTGGATAATTAAAAGAATTACCGGGTTTATTGGTTAACAAGAAAGTTAACTGGATATGGGGTAAGTCGTATGGACTTATCGGATTGATTGGCTAACAAAAGAGGTTAGCCGGATGTTGGGTAATTCGTATGGACTTACTGGATTGATTGGCTAACAAAAGAGGTTAGCCGGATGTTGGGTAATTTGTTTGGAATTACCGGATTGACTTTGGCAACCAAGATGGGTTAGCCAGGTTTCTTGGGTAATTAAGAGAATTACTGGGTTTATTAGTTAACAAGGAAGTTAACTAGATATGGGGTAATTCGTATGGAATTACCGGATTGATTGGCTAATAAAAAAGGTTAGCCGGATGTTGGGTAGCTCATATGGAACTATCGGATTAATTGGCTAACAAAAGAGGTTAGCCGGGTGCTAGGTAATTCGTATGAAATTATCGGATTGACTCTTTGGCAACCAAGATGGGTTAGCCAGATTTCTTGGGTAATTAAGAGAATTATCGGGTTTATTGGTTAACAAGGAAGTTAATTGGATATGGGGTAACTCGTATGAAATTACAGGAATGATTGACTAACAAAAAAAGTTAGCTGGAGGCTGGTAATTCGTATGGAATTACCAGATGTACTGGTAACCGAGGAAGGTTAACCAAATGTGTGGGTAATTATATGAAATTACCAGAATTATTAGCAATCGAAATGAGTTAGCTGGATAGTTAAGTTTTGAAAAGATTATGTGAATTAATTGATTGAAGTTAGAAGTAGTAAATTCTAAATGTTATGAGTAAAATAATTAATATATGACTAAGATATTGAGTAAATTAATTAATGTGGTTATTGGGTAGAGATAATGATTTGGAGATTGGAGGGGAATTGATAGATAATTTATTCCCATAGTGTTGGTGGATAAGGATACATTACAATGATACTTAACACCATAATGATGGTGATTAAGGGCATAAATTGATATTTGGCACTGTGATGAGGGTGACCAAGGTTATGTGAAGGATGCTTAGTGACCGTAGTGTCGATAACTAAGATTGTGTGCAAATGATACTTAGCAACCGTGGTTACAATGCATATGATGTTAATAAGAAAAATGAAAGGGGTTTGGTACGAATGGAAGAATCAAATAGCATTGATTAGCTATCCAGGTTTGGATTGCTAATGGTATCGATGAGGTTTCAGCGGTGCCGGTTTTCTTAAATTGATTAGTTTAGCCCAATATTAGAAGACTAATGATACTAATGAGATTTATTAGTTTCGGCGATTACCTTTTAGCAATAAATTCAGAAAAGGGAAAATATTGATTAATTATTCCAAAAGAATGAGATAAGCTAATGATACCAAGAGAGGAATATCTTGGTATCAAGTGAGAATTGATTTATAAGGAGATGATGTTCGCAAACCGTTGAGATGTGTTGAGATTTCCAAGATGGAATTATTATTGGCAAATGAGATAGGATATTGGTAATATATGGAAAATATATGTTGTAAAAGAGGTTTATGCCTAATTTTATATATCAAAAGAAATTTGGTAGAGATTATTGTTTGCCATTGTTATTGCTTGTTACTATCTTTTATATTTATGTGTACATGTTAATTTCTATTTTTAGGTGCATCAGGGTCGCGTCAAGGGTTATACTAGTTTAGTTATCTTTTGCTTTTGACCATGTAAATTATTTGTAAATTAAAAGACTTATCTCCTAAAACTTGAGATGTAATATTAATCCGTAAATTTGAATACATGTCTTTAATTTAATGGTTGAAACTCTTAGCACCTATTTGACTATGCATGTTTATAGTTGAAATTGAATCTTTCATTTGAACTACATTATATGATGTTATTGAATAAGATGTGTTGTGTTGATGATAATGAGTTGGGTGACCTAGGATGATTGGGTCGTGATTTTGAGTTATGAGATATTAGAAGTGTAAACAGGGTATATGTCGATAACTTGAGACCTACCAGTATAGGGAAGACTGCCAAAATTTTGGTAGAAATTTTGGTGGAACCTATATATATATATATAAAAACTTTTCCTGAAAATTTCCAATATATTGCGAAAAAGAATGTAGAAAAATCGGGGTTATTACATGGACTCTCTAGACATATTGTCCTACATTGGGTTGAAATTTCAGGTCAATCAGAGTTTGGGAAGGCATCGCAATATTGGTCAACAGAGGTTGTACGAATTTTATCATTTACTTTCTTTTGACTTGTGGACTTCCTATTTGATTAAGATTCTTTTCCTACAAGGATGTGGCAGCTGGTGTTGGGAATTTTCTAGATCCGCAAGGATTTTTGAGCTACAATATAATCTCCAAGTGTGGCAATGATTCATTAATATTTCAGAATCCTTTTCTTATAAGGATTCTTTATTGATCCTAGTTACACAAGGAAAGAAGGACTAGTGGTATTTAATGACAAATTAGTTATTTTTATTATTTTCTTTCATGTTTAGGCTTAATTAAAACTTTATTTTGAGTTAGGATCCAAGGCTTGTTTGGATCGGCTTTTCAGTTTAGGGTTTTTGGGTCAGTTTTGTATGTGAGCCAGTTCAGCTCACAAGGGTAGATCCATTAGGGTTACTTTTAAGAACTATTTAAACACATGTAACCTAAATTTTGGCAGCTTTGATGATTATTACTTCTGAAATTTCCAGTTTTAACGTGTGAGAGTGATTCTTGCATTCTTCAGTTCTTGAACGAACTGAATTTGACTTATTGAAAATTAACTGGTTTCGGGGCGTCATTCTACTCAATTCAATAGTGTTGGTAACTTGGACAAGTTTTCACTATGTCACACTCCTATCAGATCTATTTCGACTTTCCAGGATCAGATCTCAATCTTGATTGTGGGTTGCTGATCACGAGGTTCGCATCAGTAATAGTTTTCACGAACATTATAACTTTGTATGATAATATTAATAATTACTTTATAATTAATTATATTTTAACTTGCATGATTTTAAAAAAACTTTGCTCATTGATATTCAATAAAAATGAAAATTTTATTTTATAATTTTTTTTATAATAAGTATTCTCATATTTATTCTTACAAGTATGTAAAAATGATAAATTTATGATTTTTTTTTAATTTTTTATTGAAACTTGTTTTCACAATCATAGCAAGTTTTTATTTTAAAAACAATATTTCTAATAAAAAAATTTCATAAAAGGAAGAAGAAATACATGAATTAGGAAATAGAGTTTTTGATTAAAAGATACATTTTTTTTTGTCTTTAACTCAAGTCATTAGAAGTTGTATAAATATTTTTTTTAATTTTCATTAGTTTTTATTCAATAAATCATGCTGTTAATAAAAATAAATATTTTTTTTATAAAAATAATAGAAGAAGATAATTTTAACAAAAAATATATTTTTCTCCTAATGTTATCTTTCCAAGAAATTCTATTTTAATTTTTTTAATTAAATAAAATTATAATTTAAAAATTAATCCATAGCTACGCACTGATATATATTAAAGATTTTTAATTATTGTCTCTTGTAACCTCTAATTTCTTTAAATGAAAGAATTTATAACTTTTTACAAATTCTATTAAAAAAATTCGTTAGTCAAGACTCTGTCTCTTTTTTTAAAAAGAAAAAGGTATGAAACTTTCATATAAAAAAATAATGTTTTGTTTTTAAACTATACTTGTAAATAAACTATACAGAATTATTAAAGCTAATTTTTTTAGAATTTCTTATAATATTCAAGTATAATTATTGAATAAATTAGTGAAAAGTTAGTAAAAAATATTGAATAATATGCAAGTGAATACGTGTCAAGAAAGCTAAGTTTACATAAAAGAGAGCATGTTAAAATTTGGCAACCACACATGCCAGTCCGCTTCGATGTGGATTCCGTTTTTTGACCCAAAACCCGCCATTCGCCAAGCCAACACACAACAACAGTCAACACGTCACGCAATCCACGCATTCATTCTTTGTCCGTTTCAGTTTCAACATTCCACTTTCCTTCTCATTTTCCCGGAAAATCAAATTCCCAAACCGTAACTAACCAAATTCGAAATTCTTAATTCTTTCAATCTTCAATAATAACAACAATAATAAAGGAATCCCGATGGACGTCTCTCTAATCGCAGATACATTGACAATAGCTACACAACAAACCTCCCTAGGGTCTGCAAACTCGCTTCTCCTCCACCGCCAAAATTGCATCAACCTCGCAGATCAATCCTCCCAAATCTGCGCCGTCGTCGTTGATGCCTTGGCTCCGCCGCCTGTCAAGTCCAAAACCTCACGCCGCACTCTCCTCCGAAAGCGGCGGCGGACCAGGCGGAGATCGCAAACTGACGGAGACTCCGGTGGTTTCGGAGAGGAGTATGGGTTTTTTTGCGGTGGTGATGGTATTTTTGGTGGCGGCGGGGGCGGGGATGGAGGAGGTTTTGGTGGTGGGGGGAGAGGGTGGAATTTTGATAAATTCGGAGGGCACGATTGGGATGAACCTTCGTGGTGGTTTTCTTCGCGGTCTTCGGGTTTCGCTTATGGGTTTGTTTATGAGGTGATATATTGGATTGCGCTGTCGAATTGCGTGCATTTTGCCTTTAAGAAGGTTGTTAGGATCGTGGCTGATGGAATTGGTGATACCGAGAGAGGGAAAGCGGTGCCTTTGAGATTGGCTACCGTGTGCTAATTTGGTAACTGATATTTCTGAATCCATGAATTGAAGGGTATTATAGAACTTAGTGGCTTATGTTCTCTTCTACAATGCAATGTACATATATTGTATATAATTGTTCTCATTGTTTATATGAATCAGTATATGATTTGGTTGTATGCGTATGACCTGCCTTTGATGATTTGATAATGAGTGATAACATGCTGCATGATTTATTTCAGGAATGTTATGGAGTATTAGTTAGAGAACTGGGAGTTCATGATTGTGTAGTGGGTATTTAGAGAATTCGCTATGGTTATATTCTTCACATCTTCTGGTTTTCGATAGCCTTTGTGGCTATTTTCTTTTCCACAGTGCAATGTACATGTATTGTATATAATTGTTCTCATTGTTTATATGAATCAGTATATGATTTGGTTGTATGCGTATGACCTGCCTTTGATGATTTGAAAATTAGTGATAACATGCTGCATGATTTATTTCAGGAATGTTATGGAGTATTAGTTAGAGAACTGGGAGTTCATGATTGTGTAGTGGGTATTTAGAGAATTCGCTATGGTTATATTCTTCACATCTTCTGGTTTTCGATAGCCTTTGTGGCTATTTTCTTTTCCACAGTGCAATGTACATGTATTGTATATAATTGTTCTCTTTGTTTATATGAATTAGTTTATGTTTTGATAATTGTTCTCTTTGTTTATACGAATTAGTTTATGTTTTGATAATTGTTCTCATTGTTTATATGAATTAGTGTATGATGTGGTTCTATGAGTATGACCTGCCTTTGATTATTTGATAATGAGTGATAACATGCTGCATGATTTATTTGAGTAATGTAATGGAGTGCTAGTTAGTGATTAGAGAAAATTGGAGGTTCGTGATTGTGCGCATGTAAAAGTGGGTGTTGGAGAATTCTTCATGGTTATATTTTTCATATCCTCTGGTTATTGATAGCCTTTCGGATGACATAGTGATGGAAATAATGTAGTCACGTATTTTATGTTTATTTGTTGCATCATCCTTGGCTAGTGGTGTTTCTATCCTATCTGCAATTACGGTTTGTTCCTTGGAGGCAAGGGCAGGATCACTTTTTTTTTTTTTTTTTTGAGACTAGCTGTTTGATGTTGGCTGCGGTGAAGGGTAGGAACCGAAATGCATATGGGCATGGATTATGCTTGATATTGGTTAATCCCTTTTTGTTTCACAGTGACATTTTTCTTGAGTAGATATTCAAGGAGTATGTGGCACCCTACTATATACCATGAAAAGTTAGACACTGGCATTCGAAGGTGTTCTGAAAACTTTTGCCCCGCTGATGCAAATTAATCTTAAATCTAATTTTATAGGCTACAGAGTTAGCATTTCCATCAGGATCTTACTGTTAGATGCTACTGGAGGTTCTTGCTGCAGATAGTCGATGCAAGACTTGTCAGAGGTAGAACGGGTAATATTGTAATGTTGTGTGCCATGACATAAGGTAAACAATCCTCATGTTCAGGTTCAGAGGTTGATATGATCTCAGATAATTACTTGTTTGAATTCTGCATGGAAGAAAGAAATTATAATTAGGAACTTAAGGTGAATTGCTGTCTCGCAAATCAAATGGGATCTCTAAGAAAGTTATATTGTTTCAAGCGATGACAAAAGAAAGTAAACAAGTAGATTGTAAAGGAAAGCCTGTAAATAAAATAGTAAAAAATAATACAAAAAATATTGTAAAGAAATTGTATATATGGGGTTGATAATCCTATTTATACAATATTAGTGTTTTACATGAACACCAAAAAGTAATTTTATACACAATACTCATCAAATAAGGAGATAGCATAAAGAATCTTAATACAAACTAAATTCGTTCTTATTCTGCAAATTTTAGATCTGAATAAGACTGAATCTTCTAATTGAATATGTGAGAACTTCTTGTTGTGGTGGATTGCTTTCTATATAGAATATGTGAAATCTTGTTGTTGTGGTGGATTGCTTTGTATATTCCCTGGTTGATCGAGACTTTTATTAGTTTTTTGTTTGATCTTATTATTCATGATTGATTTTAACCTTTATTTTTTTGTTTGGTAGTGAAAAATTATTGTTCTTATTTAATATTTTAATCTTTATTTCTCAGTATGGTAGTGAAAAACTATGGTTCTTCTTTAATCCACGCATGGATGTTTGTTTGTTTTTTTTTTTTGTATAAACAATAAATGACGTGGCGAGAAAGCAAGGTTACAAAAATCCATCGACCTCTAACATGTTAGCTAATTAAATCATTTAAAAAACCAAGCGTGTTCTGACTTTTAGCATAAATTCCCATAGCCCGCAATGTTTAATCCATTAGTATATCGGCATGTATTTCGCAATGACTTAATATATTTTTTTTAAATATAAAAAAATATTAAAAATATAGAGAATGTTTTAAATTTCTTGAGTCTAGTAGTCATGTTAAACCTAAACAGACTTGTTTCACTATTATGCCAAACCCAAAACCCAAATCTGTTGAGTCTGGCTTGGGCGCCACACCCAAAACACTTGAGTGTGGCGCCCAAGCCAGACCTAATAGACTTGGGTTTGGCAGGGTCTGACAACAATGTCAAACCTAAGTTTGTTGGGTTTGGTGATCATGTCAGACCCAAGCTACTTGGGTCTGGTAAATGACTGTCATATCCAAGTAAACAACAAACAAACAGAGGACAATTGAATACTTTAATTGTCAGGAGAGAGAAAAGAAAGAAAAAATAAAAACAATCGATCACCGGCGGCAACCTGACCATAATACATTTACACGTGCTGCACCATCTAGTAGAGAGCACGCTTACGCATCTATCTAGACTGTGAATGACCAGATTTGGCCACAGAGAGGTGTTCTCACGCGTCTCTTTAATGGCGGGGTTGTCGTCCACTCGCTGGGACGTGTGGAACACGCACCAATAGTTTGTTGAATAAAAAATAGAAAAGACAATGTAACAATACTAAAACGCTTTTCATGGTCTTTTTAATTACACACCATACTTAATAAAATTTTATTGTCGCAATTTATAATAATTTATGTTTAGAACTATAGTGAAAATCCAACGCTATTTAGAAAATTTCATTGTCACAATCTATAATAATATATATATCTAGAGCTACAGTAAAAACTCCATGCTATTTATCTTTCTTTATAATTTCACTAATCCTATGAGTAGTAACTAGCTCATTCATCTCTTTTATAAAAACCTTTAGCAAAACCATAGATTCTTAGAAAGAAATAAAGTACGAACCTTAAGCTCCCTTTCTCGTTTCAACTCCAGTGATGGCATCTTCCCTTTCCACTCCACAAAATCCTACCTTGGTGACTTGTTTCCAAAATTACTTTGATTGATTGAAAAAAATGCAATAACACTTCGGTGGAGAATAGCAATGCTAGAAGATTTTTGACGAGATCCAACTGCTTAGAATCCCAAAGGAATTGTTGGCTGTCATTTTTTGTTTTGTTTTGTTTCATGTTCATGTGTGAGGACTTGCATTTTGCTAGTTTTTCTTCAACAAAGAAATAAAGAATATCACGAACATTTGAACATCCTATAAAGTCTGCTTTTGTTTTGTCACAATTACCAACACCACCACCTATGAACGCAATCTGTATCTGTTGATTTTGTGTATGAAATCCAACCTATTTCATTCTTAGTTTTTGATCCATTGAACTATAACTGCCATGTAACAGGTTCAATCATTACTATATATAGTAGAAATATGTACTAGTGAAGCTTTACGTAGGCAAAATAACTGTTGAAGGATGACGTTCTTCAACACATGTAAGATTGCGATCAAGTTAAAAAACAACCCGCACATATCCAGCTTCATTTTCCTCTGCCAATATTTTACCGGTTGATCCTTGTGCAGCATAAATGTACGCTCAAAGGCTTTATTGATTTTGTTGAAACCAACTCTAGAGGTGACAGAAGAAGAGAGACAATCGGACCACAAGTCATCTACCTCAGTAGAGAAGACTTGTCGCTTGTTATTAAAAAAAAAAAAAAATAGATCGGCCACTCCTAAGAAAAGATAAATAAATAAATGACAAGTTTTTTCTTTCCAAAGCACTATCATTATTTTTCTAAAAAAAAATTTACATGTTGCTTTTATTATCATATATTTTTACTATTATATAATTAAATAAAAACTTATTTATAAAAATAATGTTATTGATTTTGATACTTGAAAAAAATTTACTTTTTCTACTTTGAATTTTGAGTTTGTAATGAAAACTTTTCTTGCAAGTAAAAAATACATTAACAATACTTGTGTATATTTGTTTTTACGGGAATATTTTTTTTCAAAATATTTTTTATATTAGAATTTTAATATAATAACTTAACAAGTTTAATTTTTTTATGAGCTATTAATTGATCCAAGCTCTTCCTTTTCCTTTTTAAACTATTGTTTCTGCCCCTCTCTCTTTAACAAAATTTCTTTTCAAGTCCTAAACTATTAATTAGTTAAGTAAGTAATATTTTATACTATATGCTTTATGTTTTAGGTGAGTTTCCTTCATTTTTTCTATTTATTCCATTGTCTAATTTTAGTTTTATTCCAATATAATTAGTTATTAAAAATATTAGAGTTTATGATAATTTATGGGTTTGTTAAATTAATGTGTATGGGTAATATTATATGCATATGAATATGAATTAAAATAAGTTTTGATGAATTAATATGTATTTTGTTATGAATTTTATATGAAAAATGATGGTGATCAACTTATTAGTGATTAAAAATAAAGTACTGAACAACTTAAAAAATAAGGGACACAATAAAAAAATTAAAAAAATATTTATATTTAACTCACTTGTATAAAACAACAAGTCAACAAAGAATTGTTGCCAATAATTTCACTAGTTCCGGGAAGATTTAGAAATAGATAAATAAAAGTTTGATTGTATATGTTAAGAAAAAATATCTTTAATGAAATTAAGAATGAAGTTATTCTGAAGTAGTTTTAAAATATAAAAACTTGAAAAAAACAATTATAATGTATGTTTTTTCATTTTAAAAATATTCTTAAATTAATTTTGTTTGATATGAGTTACTACATGCATTTTAAATTGATTTCTTTATATATAACACATGTCTATATAATATATAATATCAAATATTTATTAGTAATTTACTTTTTATTTAAAAAATCTTTACTCCGACACTGATTACATGATTGATATGGAATCATAAGAAAAATACAGCAGAGGATGGTGGTGAATTAATTCTCTTTTATTGGAATGAAGAAAGAAAACGTGAGCACAAGGATTACAGTAGGCAGGGATATCTTTATATACAATCAACATTTGTGTTTAACTAGGAAAAGTTTATTTTCCATAAACACTAGAATCCTTTCCTTCTTTGAGAGATTTGATCAAGCACCCACCTCTTCCGCTGAGTTTCCATCTTGATTGCTCAACATTACTGTTGCAAATTGCATGAGTTTCCATCTTGATTGCAGAAGATTACCGTTGCAGATTGCTTGGTTGTAGCTCCCTCTTCTGCTGAGTTTCCATCTTGATTGCAGAGCATTACTGTTGGAGCAAGGTTTCCATCTTGATTGCAGGACATTACCGTTGCAGATTGCATGGTTGTAGCTTCCTCTTCTGCTGAGTTTCCATATTGATTGCAAAGCATACCGTTGGAGCAAGGTTATGGTACGTGTCTTTATGGAAAAGATTAGCGTTGTGATTCCTGAAATCCTGCTGTGTGAAGACAGTGGCATGGCTGCTGTCCTTAACAGGTGGATGACTATTTTATGCGCCCACAAACTTTGCCGGGGCTGGAGGCAAAGTTTGGATTGAAACCGAAGCATAGACGCTTTGGAGAATGGCTTAATGAAGAGGTCAGTACTAACTTGATCAGTAGAGGAGATGTGTTGAGCTATGAGATGACTAAAAGTAACCCGTTCACGTACAAAGTGATAGTCCAATTCAATATGCTTACCGCGAGCATAAAACACCGGATTAATAGCCATGTGAAGAGCACTAAGATTGTCAGAGTAGAGAACCGGGGGGATGCTACGGGGATGTGAAGGTCTCTAAGGATAAAGCTTAGCTAGCCAAGCAAGTTCAGCTGTAGTATTGGCCATGGCACGATACTCAATTTCAGTGCTGGAGCGTGAGATTGTTGATTGCTTTTTTGCACATCAGGAAATAAAATTCTGATCAAGAAAAATGCAATACCCAGTCGTGAACCGTTGGGTAGTAGGACAGCTGACCCAATAAGCATCTGAGAAGACATATAAATTCAATGTAGTATACGACATGAGATATTATAGGAACGACATGGTAAAATATAGACCAATATCAATGGTGCCTTTGACATATCATAGAATACGACATGCCAATTTCAAATGTGCAATAGCAGGAGCATGCATAAATTGAAAAACATAATTAACACTATAAGAAATATCTTGACGTGTAAGTATGAGATATTATAGGAACCAACAATCTCATGAAAGAAGCTAGGATCTTTCAAAGGAATGACATGGGAGGAAGATTTAGTCTTTGCTTCAAGAGGTGTACTCATGGGTTTACAGTCGACCATGGCAGCCCATTCAAGAATGGTAAGGGCATAATGTGATTGGGACAAATGAAGACCACTGCTAGTTTGAGGAATTTCAATTCCAAGAAAGTGATGAACAAGCCCTAAATCTGTCATTGTAAATTCACGGCTCAGTAATTGAATAAAGCTTGTGACAAGAGTAGTCGTGGATCTTGTTTAGAAGAATGTCATCTACATAGAAGAGAATGATTAGTGTGCCATAGATCTGCAAGACTATATTGAAAGCCATAGTTCAGAAGAAAAGTGCTAAACTGATCAAACCAAGCATCGGGTGCCTGTTTCAATCCATAAAGGGCACAATTGAGTTTGCAGACATGGTGTGGTAGTTTGGGGTCTGTCATGCCTGGTGGTTGCTCCATATAAATGTCCTCTGAAGGCAAACCATGCAAGAATGCATTCTTTACGTCAAGTTGCTGAATGGTCCAATGCTTAACAAAGCGCTATGGTAATGATCATGCGAATGGTGACAACGAGAAAAAAGGTTTCTGTGTAATCTACACCATCAATTTAATGGAATCCTTTTGCAACAACCCGAGCCTTAAGTCGATCGAGAGAGCCATCAGGTTTGACTTCAGTTTTAAAAACCCATTTTGAACCAATGACATTCATGAGAGGATTGCAAGGGACAAGTGACCAGGTCTGATTTTGATGTAAAGATGCAAGTTCTTCCTCCATAGCAGCCTTCTATCCTTGGTGAGCCAAGGCAGAGCAAACAGTGCGGGGCTCACGAGGAACATTAGTAGAGGCAATAGATATTAATGCATACTTGGGGTTGGGCTTGAGAATTCCATGTTGAGATCGTGTCATCATTGGATGAGAAGCATGTGCAGGAAGATGAGGTGGTCTCGGAGGAGTGACAGAGGCAGCCTCAACTACTGCACTTGGTTGAGGCAGACTGGAATTTTCTCCAGTAGAATGTGGGGCTGATTGAACGGGCTCAATCACAAAAGAATAGCATGGTTGTTGTGCGGTAGTGGCTGCAATTGGAGTAGAGGGAGCTATTTGACAGTCAGCTTCAGCTTGGGAAGGTAATTGAACATGAGCTAACTGATAGCTATCACAAAGCTGATCAGACTTCATAATTCCCGTGATCTCAATCAATCCTTTATTTTTTTAATAGCTGCAGAGGTGAAAATTATGGGTGTGCAAGACGTTGATGCCAAATCTCTGCTGTGCCATATTTAAACCGATGAGAGAAATAAAGTTCTAGCAAATTATGGAGTACATAGAGGTCAACTTGTATCTCCCCGTGATTACTGGATGTCCTGTTTCTCGTTACTTGACACAAAAACCAACATTAGAAAACTCACAGTTCTTAGGAAGTTGTTTGGTTAATTGACTTGCAAATAATAATTTTTTTGTCGGATCAGGAACATACAGAACATCCTTAAGAGGTAGTTCAACATTTTTTTTGTTTTATAGCAGAGTCTTCAATAACAATAATTGGTGGTGCAGTGAACCACGAAGAAGAAGAAGAGTCCAAGGGCTTCTTCAGAGAGTGTTCCAATGATCCAACCACGAAGAAAACGATCCGATTTTTTCCAGAGAACAAAGTCTTCTGTTAGCTCAAGCTCTGAGTGTTTAATATCTGAAATATTGATGGTATTTGGTGTTGGTGAAATGTATTGTGTAGGGGCAGGTTCTTCATTGGTAAGATGACCTACCAAATCTTTGTTTTCTGCAAGGGCTAAGGCTTGTTCACGCCATAAAGAGTAGTTGGTTGGGCTGAGTTTTAGTGTAACAAAGTTTTCAACATTCAAAGATAGTGTATTCATTGTTGACAGCGGAAGATTTGTGCTGATGCTCACTCCAGCTCTGATAACATAAGAAAAATATAGCAGAGGATGGTGGTGAATTAATTCTCTTTTATTGGAATGAAGAAAGAAAACGCGAGCACAAGGATTACAGTACGCAGGGATATCCTTATATACAATCAACAATTGTGTTATCTAGGAAAAGTTTATTTTCCATAAACACCAGAATCCTTTCCTTCTTTGAGAGATTTGATCAAGCATCCACCACTTCTGTTGAGTTTCAATCTTGATTGCTCAATATTACCGTTGCAGATTGCATGAGTTTCCATCTTGATTGCAGAAGACTACCATTACAGATTGCATGGTTGTAGCTCCCTCTTCTGCTAAGTTTCCATTTTGATTGCGGAGCATTACCGTTGGAGCAAGGTTTCCATCTTGATTGCAGGACATTACCGTTGCAGATTGCATGGTTGTAGCTCCCTCTTCTGCTGAGTTTCCATCTTGAATGCAGAGCATTACCGTTGGAGCAAGGTCATGGTAAGTGTCCTTTTGGTAAAGATAAGCATTATGATTCCTGAAATCCTGCTGTGTGAAGACAGTGGCATGGCTGCTGTCCTTAACGGGTGGATGACTGTTATTATTCTTAACCTGGTCGAACTTACTATTCATATTGTTTTAGCTTTCCTTTTCTTTTCATGTTCGGTAGTTCTTATATAGTTAATACTAGTTATATAACTGTGAGATATTTTTAATTTTTATAAAAAAAATATGTATGTAAGTTTTTTTAACGTCTTTTTATAGTTTTAAAAATTTAAATTCAAATAAATTTTCTTATGAATACATATAATTAAATAAATTGAGAACCATGTGCTAATAAATAAATAAAAAGTTATTAACGATATCTAAAAATAAAACTTGAAAAATCAAGAGACTGATGTAGGTCAAGATAATTAAAATGATTGAATCAAATAAAGGGGAGGAATCATGTAAGGCTGTATACATTAGAAATATTATTTGAAAATAATTTTTTTTAATTTTCATAAATAAAGTCCATCTATTCAAAAGATTAAAAAAATATAGATGAATCGGAAAAAACTCCTCAAATTTAAATGTATAACAAAAAAATAATTTTCATTTAAAAGAGGCTCTCTAAACAAAATAAAAGACAAAACGGGTACTAATCTAAATATAAATTAACAAATTTAAAGAAAAAACCATAATTAGAAAAAAAAATAATTAAGAAAAAAAAAAAGAGCAAAAGCCAAGCATTGCTAGGCCTGGAAAGCCGCACAGTTGGGCTCCTGTTTTTGTTGCAATTTTTGTCTGCCCTAACTTTTTTGTTTGATGAAAAAAGAAATTAGACGGCATATTGCTTGTTGAGGCAAATGACACGTCGTCTGATTTGTCTAGATTTCGGCTACTTTGGTGGCCGCAAAATCGAGGCTTAAGATTTTCTTACCCAAAAGCCTATTTTCAACCTATTTTTGACCTAAAATACTTGTAAAATATCTTAGGAATCGTAATAAACCTATCCATGGCCTAAAAAAGCCCAAAGAACCATCCCAAAGAACCATCCTAAAAACCAAAATCAACCCGAAATAAAAAATCAACTCGAGTTTAGATATGTTTTTTCACAAACTTTAAAGGTAAAAAAAACACCTAATATGAACTCCCCTCATCAAATGAAACTATTTAACACATATATAGTCCATTTTGGTGGCCTAAATTGGTGTCAATGACATATTTCTCCTTTTTGCCACCGCAATCCAACGACCTCTCTCTCTCCTCTCTCAATTAGGGACTAAAAAATAATAAAAATATATTATTGTACCAAAATTGAATTTCAAAAATATTGAGGTACCAAAATTATATAATTTGCATTAATTTTTAAGTTCGAGGACCAAAACGTATTTTTTTCAAAACTTATGGCACACCACCCATGTTTGACAACTTTTTTTTATATTGATCTCTCTTCTTTCAATCTCACTCTTTCATAAGAAATCAAAATTAATTGGTTTTCAATAAGGACTAAATCGCCAAAAAAAAATTTGCATGATCCATCCACAGTAATGTGTGAGAGGATGAACAGTGAACACCTACATAGTGAAAAACTCACATCTTTTAGATTTAAACTAGTCATATAACCAGCGCGATGCCGCGGGTTAATTGTTTTTTGTATAAAAAATACCAAAAAAAAAAAAACTAAGATCTAAAAGTGTTAAGTCTTTCTGCAAAGCTATATCCAAGAATCTTGGGTTTGGTTATAACGCCTGATCCAAAAGTAATATTTATAATAATAATAATAATAATAATAATAATATTAAACTTGCATGACCCAGTAGGTCTAGGTCTAGCTCTAATACCAGACCCAATAGCCTTGGATGTGGATCTGGCTGCAAGGTCATGTCATAAAAGAATGATAATTAAATAAATTAATTAAAAAGAAAAAAAACCAATAGAAAGAAAAAAACTAATGAAGAAAAAGAAAAAAAATTTGAATTAACTGGGTTAACCCGTCAAAACTTGGATTCATGTCGTGAAAGTTTGATAACTAAATAGAAAAAAAAATTGACGGGTTAACCCAAAATTAACTGGGCTAACCCGTCAAACCAGGTTACCTGTCAAACCCGGAATCCGTGTCATGAAAGTCTGATAACTAAATAGAAAAAAAATTGAACATTAGCAACCTAAACTAAAAGAAAACAATTAATTAAAAATAATAAAAAACAAAAAAAAACTAAAGACATAAGCCTGTTACTAATGAGGAAAAAGAAAAAAAATCTGAATCAACTGAGTTAACCCGTCAAATCAGGTTAACTCGTCAAACCTGGGATTCGCGTCATGAAAGTTTGATAACTAAATAGAAAAAACAAATCGATGGGTCAAACGAAAGAAATTAACAAACTAAACTAAACGAAAAAAAATGATTAGAGAGGAAAAAATAATAATTCAGGTTAACTCGTTAAACCAGGTTAACACGTCAAACCCGAGATCCGTGTCATAAAAGTATGATAACGAAATAAAATATTTTTTTCACATTAACAAACAAAATTAAACAAAAAAAAAATTCATTAAAAGAAATAGAAAAAAAAGTGAACATTAACAACCTAAACTAAATGAAAAAAATTAATTAAAAAAAACAAAAACAAACAAAAGACATAAGCATATTACCAATGAGGAAAAAGAAAAAAATCTAAATAAACTGAGTTAACCCGTCAAACCTGGGATTCGCGACATGAAAGTTTGATAACTAAATAGAAAAATAAAAATCAATGGGTCAACGAAAAAAAACTTAACATGGATACACTACAAGAATTTTTAGATTTACGAACAGAAATTTTTGTCGATATTTATACTCATAATCCGTCGACATGAATTGTCCCGACAAGCTTATGGACATAAATAATTTGTCGAAAAAAATCTCGTCGGTGATTTATGGTTTGTCAATGAGTTTGTCGGTAAGTTTCCCGACAAGCTCATGGACAGAAAGCATGCCAAATTGTTTTTATTTGCTTCATTATGTCAATATTTCATCGATGAATATAACATATCACCGACAGAAAAACCTTATGTCATCGGTGATGTTTTTTGTCCGTCAATGTTTCCTTCGATGAATTTGACATATAATTGTCAGTTATTTTGTTAGTGAGTAAACAGTAATAGTGGTATTTACAGTAATTTTTTTTTCCAATTCTCTAGAATATATCGACGGACTTAGGTCGTCAGTAATCCTGTTTGTAATAATTGAGACTCTTTTTAAAAGTAAAATATATTAAACAGAAATAGAAAATCAGTGGCATTTGTAGTAATTCTTTTCCAACTTTCTGAAATATACTGACGAACTAAATTCATCGGTAACCTCGTCAGTAATAATTTAAAAATATTTTTCTAAAAAATAATCTATTAAATAGAAATATAAATAATTCAAATAAATTAAATTATAATGCTAAAGGAGAAGGCCAATCTTTGTCGGGATAATGGGTGAATAAGAAAGAGCACATGTACCACCCATTTGTGACATCATCTCTATTACCAATCGATAGAGTTTGACCGTCTTAACATCGAGTTATTCATAATCAGCAACAAGATGGGTCATCTGAACTTGAACTCGCTGGTCTAAAATTGCCTCGAACTCTAGAGTTTGAGTGCTTGGAACCGATTATGAGCATCCAACATTTGAAACACTGTGGGCTGTCTGCAAGTCCTCGGCTATAGTGTTAGAGAGATTATACACCCATTTTCTATCGGGTCCACTAAACGATCCTACCTCCAACTACAAATCTAGATCAAGATCTCAATGGGTTGAAAGATTATCATCATATCTCTCCTTCAACTGGGTGTTATATGTATCCTGAAAAAAAAAAGTCATCAATTTCAAAAAACAACAATAACTAGCGAAAAAATGGTTGAAAACCAATATACCATAAAGTGTCGAGCTCAGCTATCAACGAGCTGTTGCACCCTTTTTGGTGGTCATCAATCCGCATATGCATTTCCATAAAAAGCTTCATTGGGCTTGACTCATGTCCAAAAACCATAGCCTGCAAGAGAAAAATTTTGTAAGTTAAATGTATTTATAAAAAACAACAAATAAAAAAGTGGATGTAGTTAAAAGAGGTCTAACCATCCGCTTCACATGCAAAATGAATAAAACATCACGTGTTGAATATATTAAGATGTCACATGGCCTTTGAGACATACGTTAGTCTGAAATCCCTCCAAACTGCTACCTCCTTTCAGTCTGGAAGCTCTTTTTCTTTCTCATATTTTTTTGCTCTCTTTCTTTCCTTTTCTCATACAGGTACAAATGAATTATTTGTTAGTAAATGAAAAATAAAATTGAATAAAAGGATTTAAAGTTTTATATCTTGATTCTAATCTTACCTAATTGTCGTGTGATTCTCTCAAATCCACTTTATAATAGTGTTGTCAGCTTTATCCCATTGAAATAAAAATTTTATTAATATTAATAAACTAATCAAGTTAACATAAAAAAATATATAAGTTAATACTAACCATAAATTTTCCAAACCATGCATTAATCATAGATTTCTATTCAGGATGTTTGAAAACTTGACTCCATTAAAACAATGGAATTTTCATCGATGATTTCATCGCCGATGTTATGGTTTTTGTAGCCTTAATGTTTATAAATATAAAATTGAATTTGTTAATTAAGATTAATTTTTCAAAAAATATTTACATGTTGTTGTGAAGGAAAAACAAATTTATATTGAAAGGTTGTTCTTACACTAAGCCTAGTACTTTTGGGTAAATGGATTTCATTGTGAAGGACCCCCTCTCGATGTTGCAGTATTGCACTCGACGAGCCTGTATTGTCAGTGGATGGTTGTGTCTCAGGTGAGTGTTCTTGGTCTGCACCTAACGACTTATGGTCATTTGAATCACTACTAGTTCTTATAGTAGTGATCCTATCCGTATGACGTGCTATTGATTTTCTCGTAGCCATCAATATAAATTAAAGGATTAAGGTATCATAAACCATTCCTATTTAAAATAAATAAATTGGCAGCATCTCCCTTATATGGGAGACAACCTAAAATTTTTAAACTTGTAAATACACAGCAATTTAAATTGGATTGCCACAAACTAGTGAATTTTATTTCAATCTATGTTAGTTGAATAATTTTAATTATAATAATTTAACCAAATTTTCGATTAACTTTGCCACAGCCATTTGCGAAATGATCATAAGAGGTAAATATAAACACATTAAAGGATTGTAGTATCAATATTTCACATTAAAAACTATTCATTTATCCTAACTATTATCTTATATATATAAATATGTGTATGTGTGTGTGTGTGTGTGTGTGATGGCTACTATTTTTGTTTATTTTTAATTAATTGTTTTTCATGAAATCAATTAGCTAACCATAGTGATTATGTGGGTCTTATACATGAATTCATAATTTAATAATATTCAATGAGAGATAAGAACATAAAATTAAAAAAAAAAACTAAAAATATTGAAACAACATTTATACAATCATTAAAGCAGATAAAAATTAAAAAATAAATCCCAATAACATTCATACAATTATTATAAATAGAAAAATAAAAACAAAATATAATGCAAAAACAAAAACATTATGTTAAAAAATAAGAGAAGAAGAAAAGGAGAATAAAGGAGAAAGAAAGATTAAGATTTGGGAGGAGTGAAGAAGCTATGGAGGAAGAGAGAATAGGAGAAATATGTCTGTTTGTTCTGATTTTAGGAATTCTGATTTTTTAATATGGGGCCTTTTTTTACTAACGAACAATTAAATATTAATATTTTTAATTTTTTTCATCAGTGTTTCTATATGTAATGTCGAATTGTGATTTTTAATTTAATAAAAAAATTTAGAAACTTCGCAAATATCATCGACAATTTTTCATTCCGTCGGTAAATCTGTATGTAAAGAACAATAATTAAAAGTGACATCGAAAAGTGAATAGTTCCATTGCTCTTTGGAATATACCAACGAACTTAATCCGTCGATGTTACTATATGAATTGAACACAATAAACAGTGCCATGAAGACGTGAATAGTTTCGATGGTCTCTGAAATATACCAACAGACTCAATCCGTCGGTCATATCGTATGTATACCCAAATAATTACCGACGTCTTTCCCATCAAAAAATTAAAAATTTTAATTTTAACTTTGTTGTCATTGTCTGTATAAAGTCAATTGAAAATTTTCAAAAAGCAGCGAAATATTATCGACGTCTTTCCCATCAAAAAAATTAAAAATTAATATTTTAATTTTTTAATCAGTGTCATCTTCTATAAATTTTAATTGAAATTTTTAGTTTAATAAAACAATTTCAGAAACACACCAAGTATTACTGATATCATTACCGTTGAAAAATTAAAAATAAATATTTTAATTTTTTTTCATTTGTGTTTTCATCTATAACATCTAATTGAAATTTTCAATTTATTCTAAAATTTTTAGAAACTTGCCAACTATCACAAGACTACTTTTCAGTCTATTAATGATTTTGTCTGCAAAGAACAATAATAAATAGTGTAAGAAAGAAGTGAACAATACCTTAGATTTTGGAAAAACACTGATGGACATTAACCATCGGTGATCCTGTATGTACTAAAGAGTAACAAATAGTGCAAGTGAAAAGTGAAACAATACCTTATCTCTTGGGAAAATACCGATGAAAATTACTTGTCGTTAATCCTGTATGTATTGAACAGTAATAAATAGTGCAAGTAAGAAGTGAATGGTACTTTAGCTCTCGAGAAAACACTGATGGACATTAATTATTTGTGATCCTGTATGTATTGAACACAATGAATAAAACTAGGAGGAAAGGAACATACCAATGCTCTCTAGAATATACCGACGAACTTAATCTATCAGTGTATCCGTTGGTATTTTACAGTTTGTCAGTATTTTCATCGGTGTAAAATAGTTTTTATTGCCAAATTGTATTTGTCTTCCTTATGTATCCATCATGCAAATACTTAAAATCTCAACAACACACAACACAATAACACTAATTCTGTGTATAATAATAAAATCACATAAAATAAAAGTTTCATTGTCATTAAATAATTAAATAAACATCATTTTCATTACATTAAAGTTAATTTTGTCCAAAAATATTACATTATAGTGTATGGCATTACACTTTCACGTTGTGCAAATTAATCAGAATTTCTTCTTCAATTTCATCATTGTTATATCCATCGCAATCTTCTATGTTGATTTCGTCATTATTATCATCTTCATCGACTTGTGTATGTCCACTAGTTCTCAAAACATCATTTAGCTCCTCAATGTCAACATCAACAAAAGTATTCTTGGCAATGCAAAAATTTGAATTTTCTTCTAAGTTATTAGATGGAGCAACTCAATATGAATTAACTAACTCATTAAGTTGAAAGACATCATCTCCCATAATTAATTCATCATTTTTATTTTGAACAACCTAGACACGACCCATCAGTTTGCTTTTCATTATAGATGACCAATCAACTCTTGAATAATCCTTTCTGAAAACTTGCTGGCATTGCTTGGCAAAAATAGATATTGTCAACGTTGCGGAGTCTAGCTTTTGTATTAATTTTAACCAAACCATGATAGGGATCTACCTTGATTCCTTTGTTTGTGGTATCATACCAATATCATTTCAATAAAAAAAAAAACTCTATTATGCTCGCTATAATATTACAATTCAATGACCTCTTCTAACACCCCATAGTACTCAACTTCAAACTCATTAGAAGTTGATTTCTTAACACAAACCCCACTTTAATATGTCTTTTTATCCTGGTCATACTCTTCAATATGAAACATATGTCTTTTGATGAAATACCTATTATATCACTTCACATTTTTTTAGTACCTAGATAATTTCAAATATAGTGCAACATCTGATGATTTACTTTGATTTGTACACCTATATCATAATTGTTTGTTAGGGTCATTTAAAAGATCAAAAAACCTGGTCGCATCTGTATTAGGTTCTTTATATACTATTGGACATTGACCGACATAACCTTAATTCATTTTCATCGCATCCATAACCATATTCTTATAAGAATTACTATTGTCATCTGCAACTCCATACACGTTGCTAGAACTAGAAGTTGACCAAACCATCCTTTCTACTATGGTCTCGTGGGGAACATATGGTTCTCCTTATGCAAACCAACACAGGTATTTGTCCATGAATCTTTTTTGTAGAAGATGCATCGTTACAACATATGGATTGAGAAACTTTTTATTTTTACACCTTTTACATGGACATCTAATACCACCTCCACTAATATTTATCGGATTAAATAATGCATAATTAATAAAATCCTAAACCCCATTACACTAATACATCTTACGCAACCATTTGGGTGAATCTCGATACATACATGAATGATCATCCATTATTTATATCAAACCTATATATAATATTGATGACAACATGCATTAATTAGTTACGCAAACTAAATAAATAACAGAACATTGGTTTAGCTCAAACTTATTCAAACTATTTTAATAGTACAACTAATTCATTATCAATTATCTATATAAATTCAAATTTCTATATATTTACCGAAAATTTCAACTCAACAATAAAATTGACAAAATATAAAACGAGCCCGTTAAATAAGTCATTATTTATTTCATCAAAAAACACCAAAGTCACAAATTCAAAATAAATTTCATCAATTTACAAACAAATACAATTTTATAAAATCTCAAACGAACCCTAACAGGTACAAATCATATATTCATACAGCAAATCATATATTCATACAGCAAACATATATAGAAAAATGTTATAAAACAAGTAAATACCCAAACAAAATACATATACTAACAAAAAATAAAATTTTAAAATTGAGTTCAAATAAAAAATGGGTAGTGTTGCTTACATGAAATGAGGAATCATTAATAAAATTTGAATCGGAACAAGGATGCTGACAAATTAAGTGTTGGGGTGGCTAGATTTGTAATAGAAGGTTGATTTGTTATAAAAATTAGAGGGGGTGTTGTTTATTGCAGAGAAAAATAGAGGAAGAAGAGGAAATAGGGGAGGAAAAAAAGAGGGTCTCTTAACAGGTCATAAATTAAATATTATAGATGAATTTAATTGACGGATTTAAATCCATCAGTAATTATGTTTGTAAAAATGACATGTCATTGTACTTTTTGGCTTTTTTCATTTCTTCTTTTCCCACTGTAATTCTCTTGGTATATATTGAGGGGATATTTTCGTCGGTGTTTACCAATGGATACTGCGATGGCATATTCAGCTAGAAAAATTCACTGCAAGTAATTAACCGATAGAAATATTCTGTCAGTTTGTATTTCTGTCGGTTTGTCCATTTGTATTTGTCAATTTTCTGGTAGTGATATTTATTTGTGGTGTAAAAAAATTCAAAAGGTGAGGGCAACATGGTCAGGGATGGGAAGTAGATTGGTTTTTAAATCAGCTTGCACATTGGAGATTGGAATGTTTTAAATCTTGTGACAGAAGCCAAAAGATTTCTTATTTTGTAGGTTAGTTGCCTCATAGTTTCTCAGGTATGTCACATTTTGTATGAGTCTTGGATTTTAGTGCTTCACATCATATGTCTCCAGATTCTTTATCTTTTACTTATGTGTCCTGTTATGATTGCTGATGGCACTTTCATGCCCTTAGCAAGTGTTGGTTCTGTTGTCATACCTCACTTGTCTCTCCTTAATGTTTAACTTATTCCGAAACTCAAATTAAATCTTGCTTCTATTGGTCAATTATATGATTCTGGTGATTATTTAATCACTTTTTCCTCTTCTTTTTGTTGTGTATAGGATCTAAAGTCTCAGAAGCTGATTGCGACAGGTCGTCAGGAGAATGGACTATATATTTTGAATGAGTTAAAAGTGTCAATTGTTATTGCTGCTACTACTACTATTGATTTGTCTTCTTTTCATTTGAGTCCTTCTTCTTCTAGTTTTTATTTATGGCATTCTCGTCTAGGTCATGTTTCATCTTCTTGTTTGAGATTTTTGACATCCACAAGAACTTTAAAAATTTTGCAAACTTGTGATATTTTTTATTGTAGTGGATGTAAACTAGCAAAATTTTCTGTTATACCTTTTAATTGAAGAATTTCTATTTCTTCTTCCTCATCTGACTTGATTTATTCTGATGTATGGGGACCTTCTCCTATTGCTATAAGAAGAGGGTCTTCATATTATGTTTCTTTTATTGATGATCATACTCATTTTTGTTGGGTTTATTTAATGAAATATCGTTCTGAATTCTTTGAGATACATACAGACTTTCGAGCTCATGTCAAAACTCAATATTCTATTGTTATCAAATACTTTAGGTGTGATTTGGGTGAGGAATACACCTCTAATAAATTTTATGAATTGCTTGTCTTATATGAAACCATTCACCAAACTTTATGTACAGATACTTTTGAGCAAAATGGAGTTACTAAAAGAAAATATACACACATTGTCGAAACTGCTCGTTATCTCTTGTTGTCTACTTTTGTTCCTAGTGAGTTTTGGGGAGAAGTTATACTTACTATTATAAGTTTGATTAATATAATTCATCTTCTTATATTTTGGGTCTTTCTCCTTTCGAAAAGTTATATGGGTATGTCCCTGATTATTCCTCCTTTAGAGTATTTTATTGTACTTGTTTCGTTCTTCATCCTCATGTCCTCTCAATCTGTTATTTGTGTCTTTTGGGTTATGGTGAAGGTAAAAAGGGTAGCGTTGTTTTGATCCAATAACTCAGAAACTTTATGTGTCTCATCATATGGTCTTTCTCGAGTATATACATTTCTTTTCTATTCCATTCACTACTCATAGTTTGACTAGATCTGATCTTATTCGTATAGATCTTTTTTCTAAGGATTCTGATAGTTTATCATCTTAGGTTCCTAGTACCTCAGATACCCCTTCACATGTTCGACCAATTTGTACTCATCATTTTGCATGTACTAACATTTTACTCTTCGGCACACCTGAAGCTCCATTCTCATCTACAGTCCCTCAAGCTTTATCTGAGATTGTGGATCCACTTCTAACTCAATCCATACCCATTTGTAAGTTCACAAAACTACCAAATTTTGCTTCTGTTTGTTATTCTTATTATTCTTCATCATTTACTTTCTTTTTAGCTTTTATTCATTGTCTCTCCGAGCCCTCTTCCTATAAAAAGGCAATTCTTGATTTTTTTTTGCAGCAAGCTATGGATAAGAAACTTTATGCTTTGTATAAGACAGATACTTGGATTTGGTTCATATACCTCTTGGTAAGAGTGTTGTTGGTTGTTATTGGGTGTACAAGATCAAGATTAATTTTCATGGGTCTATTGAGCGATACAAAGCTAGGTTGGTTGCAAAAGGATACTCTCAATAGTATGTATGGATTATGAGGAGATATTTTCTCCTATTGCAAAAATAACTATTATCCGTACTCTTATTGTCGTAGCTTCAGTTCGTTAGTGGCATATCTCTCAACTCGATGTTAAAAATGCCTTATTGAATGGAGATCTTTAAGAAAAAGTTTATTTAGCACCTTCTTATGGTGTTTCACATGACTTTAGGTATGTTTGTAAGCTCAAGAAAGCGTTATATGATCTCAAAAAACACCTTGTGTTTGGTTTGAGAAATTTTCTATTGTGATTTTGTCTCTTGGATTTGTTTTAGCAATTATAATTCTTCTTTTTTTATTAAGTGTACTGATTGGTCATATCATTATGTCTTTTTATGTTGATGACATGATTATTACTGGTGATGACATTGATGGTATTTTGGTTTTGAAGACAAAGTATGCTAGACAGTTTGAAATGAAGGATTTGGGTTATCTTCGATATTTCCTGAGTATTGAGGTAGCTTACTCACCTAAAGGTTACCTTCTTTCTCTATCGAAATATGTTGTAGATATTCTTCAACAGGCAAGACTTACTGATAACAAGACTATAGATACTCTAAGTAAAGTTAACGTAAGGTATTCTTCTTCTGATGGTTTACATTTGACAAATCCTACTTGATATCGTAATATTATTGGGAGCTTGATATATCTCATTATTACTCATCCATATATTGCATATATTGTTCATGTTATAAGTTAGTTTGTTACTTCTCCTACTACTGTTCACTGGGCAGTTGTTCTTTGTATTTTGCGATATTTTTGGGGTACAATCTTTCAGAGTCTTTTACTTTCATCCACCTCTTTCTTAGAGCTACATGGATACTCTGATGATGATCATGACAGTGATCCAATAGATTGTAAGTCTGTTCCTGGTTTCTGTATCTTTTTAGAAAGAGCAAGAAACAATCTATTGTTTCTCAATTCTCAACCGAAGTAGAATATCGTGCAATGACATTTACTACCGAAGAGATTGTTTGGTTACGTTGATTACTTACGAATATGGGAGTTTTCCTTTCCCATCCTACTCCTATGTATTGTGACAATCGGAGTTCTTTTCAGATTGCTTACAACTCGGTTTTTCATGAACAAACTAAACACCATTACTTTTCCTTTTGTTTCTTCTTCTTTGCAGATTATAGATTTCTTTACCAAGTCCCATTCCATTTCTTGTTTTTGTTTTCTAGTTGGCAAACTCTTGATATTTGTAGTTGTCGTATCGTGAGTTTGAGGGAGATGTTAAGAAATACATTTATCTTATTCTATTTATTAAGAGTAGAATAGTATTTTTAGTTTAGCCTATATATAATCTCTTTGTATTTAGGTTAAAACAATTACTTTTAGAATAAAGTGATTAATGAAAACCCTATCCTCCTTCTATTTTATGTTTGTATTTTTTTGTGTTAATTTAGATTGTTTTAATAGTAAGAACTTGTTTTAGATATCTTCTATTCTCTGTACTCAATTCTTTGTGTTACATGTTAGATTATGATATGAAACCATTCTTGCGACATTAGCTAACAATTTAATCTTTTGAATTGAACCAGTTCTTTGACATGTAATTAGAGCATTGATAATCAAATTGTCATGAATTTAAATTTCACCATCGTAATTCTAACCAATTAAATTAATAAAATTAAACACAAGATAATGGTAGGTCTGTATGCAAGTTTCAAGCTTGAAAAACTTTCACTTGAGAAGACATACTAAAAGAGATCGTAATTTTGTTCTTGAACGTATTCATGATGTTGGCTTGTTCTCTTTTTAACTATTATAGAATGCATATGGTAATATACAATAGTAAGTGTAGAGACTACAACACTAGAGTAGTCCTATAGTATGTATACATACTATAGGACTACTCTAGTGTTGTAGTCTCTACACTTACTATTGTATATTTCTATATGCATACAAATAAGAAAGGTTAGTTAATTGATAAGTTAAGCCTTCTATTATTCTAAAAAACCTTTGCTTTCAGTTCAGAAATTATGTTTTGATAACAATGTTTATTTTAAATTTCACCCATTTGTGTTTTATATCAAGGATCTCAAGACCAAGGCAGTGCTCCTTTCTAGTCAGAGTAAAGATAGCCTCCATGCTTTGACCAAGTCTTCTATCACGCTAATTCCTTAAACTTATTCGTCTCATTGCATATCTGTTTCTGCTGATCTATGATATCTTACTTTCTGTATTTTCAATTTTTTAGTCTTGAAAAATAGGATTGCTTGTAACTATAAATGCTGTAATTTTCAATGTCAAACTTATCAATTAGGAAAATCATCGCGTTTGTCTTTAAGACCTTCGAGCCACAAGACTTCTGCTCCACTTGAATTAATTTTTATTGATATTTGGGGTCCTACTCCTCCTTTTTCATTTGATGGTTATTTTTGTTGATACGCATACAAAATATATGTGGTATTACCCTCTTGTTGCAAAGTCTGATGTTTACTCTGTTTTTCATCAATTTCAAATTCTCGTTGAGCGTCAATTTTCACTAAAAATAAAATCTGTTCAAACTGATTGGGGCGGTGAATACCGCAAGTTGTCCACTTTCTTTTAGATCATTGGTATTCATCATCGTCTGATTTTTCCTCACTTTCATGAACAAAATGGAATAGTTGAACGTCATCATAGACATATTGTGGAAATCGGACTTACTCTTCTAGGATAGTGTAAAGCACCAATAAGATTTTGGAATTATGTTTTTGAAACCTTTGTTTATCTTATCAATTGAATGTCTACTCGTCCTAGACAATAGATCTCTTTTGATTTTCTTTTTCAACGGTCTCCAAATTATCATTTTTTGCGAAGGTTTAGGTACCTTTGTTTTCTGTTTCTGTGTCATATCATAATCATAAATTAGACTTTGATTCCTCTATATTTGTGTTTTTAGGGTATAGCTCTTATCATCTTGGTTATTGTTGTCTTGACATCGCATCTCAACGCATTTATATCTCTCGTTATGTCCATTTTCGTGAACACGTTTTTTTCTTGTAACAAATCTGAACAGATTGTACAATCCACCCCTCACTCCTCTAACCAATCTGACATTTCTCTTCTACCCAATCTGCAAAACTCCCCACTGTTTCACACTTCTATAGATTACACAGCCCACTCGTTTGCTCCTTCTCCTCATACACCTATTTTTGCTCACCCGCATCAGCCCTACACTTTACCTTGTCCATCACCATATACATGTTTATCTAACAATCATGTTGCAGGTACAGGTATAGGTTCAGCCCCCTCTGCTTTGCAACGTATCAAGTCTGTTGTTGTTGGTTCTCTTAGTTATCTTACTATTGCTTCCCCATTGTTTGCTAGTAACGCCTCTACTACAAGCTCTGCCTCTGCTGTCAATTCTGCCTCTACTTCTACTGATAGGTTAAATCTAATTGTCAATCTGTCCTCTTATCCATTGCAACAGGATTCTCCTTTGCACTCATCTCTACCTACCTTGTTTCCCATTGTTAGTAGACACCATATGGTCCTTCATCCGCGGCAGCCAAAGATAGCCAATCTGACCGCTTTTTCCACCACCACCACCACTCCTACCACTCGAGTAATGTCTTCTCTTAACACTGAACCCATTGCATTCTCTGATGCTGACATATATAGGTTTGGCATGGCGCTATGCGCAATGAAATTCAGGTATTTCACTCTAACACTTGGTCTTTGGTTCCTTTTTATCCTTCTATGAATATTGTTGGCAATCAGTGGGTTACAGGATAAAGCATCATGTTGACGGCATAGTTGAGCGATATAAGGCGCATCTAGTTACTAGAGGTTTTGCTTAACAAGAAGACATTGATTACTCTTAAACTTTTAGTCCTATTATTAAGAAGACGATCATCAAATTAGTTTTCTCAATTGTAGTTTTGCATGATTGGAAGATCTATGAACTTGATATCCATAATGCTTTCCTCAATGATGTTCTTACCGAAGAGGTCTACATGAAACAACCACTAGGTTTTGTTGACTCTGCTCCTCCCTCTCATGTGTGTTGGTTGCATAAGTCTGTATGGTTTAAAACTGGCATCGTGGGCATGTTACACTCGTCTGAGTGATTCTCTACTCTCTATTGGCTTTCACGCTTCCAAGGTTGACACCTCCTTATTTATCTTGCTTTTTGGTATTAATATATTATATCCTCTTATTTATGTTGATGATATCCTGCTTACGGGTAGTAACTCTACTATGCTTCACCGTCTAATACAGTTACTGAGCTCAAAGTTCAAGCTTTGTGACTTAGGTGCAGTTCATTATTTTTTAGACATTGAAGTTTAGTCCACCAGTTTGGGTTTGATGTTACGACAGTATAAGTATATTCTTGACATTCTTACTCGGGCTAGTATGACTTCTTGCAAACCTGTTGATACTCCTATCTCTACCACCAAAGTTACCATACTGTCAGATTCCTTGTTTTCTAACCTTACACGGTTTCGTCAATTCGTGGGTGCTCTTCAATACCTTACCTTTATGAGATCAGATATCTGCTTTGTTATTAACAGAGTTTGTCAATTTATGCATGCTTTCACAGATTCTCATTAGGCTGCTGTTAAACGTATTATGTGTTAATTCAGGGTACGACATCCTATGGCTTACATATAACTCGCAGTTTCTCATTTGCTTTACATGGCTTTACGAATGCAGATTGGGCAGATAGTATTGATGATCGCAAGTCTACGGGTGGTTAAGTTGTTTTCTTTGGTCAGATGCTGATTTCATGGAAATCAAGGAAACAACGCACAGTTGTCCGCTCCTCTACCGAGGCTGAGTATAAAGCCTTAACAGACGACACTGCCGAGGTTATCTGGCTTCAGTATTTATTGACAAATCTTCAGATCCCTTCCGCCTCTGCTCCTACGATTTGGTGTGAAATCTTGGTGCTACTTATTTATCTACAAATCCTATCTTTTATACTCATACTAAACATGTTGAGGTTGATTAACATTTTGTACGAGACAAGGTTACGAAGAAAGAGATTCAACTTCGTTTTATCTCTTCTTAGGATCAACTTGCAGATATCTTTACTAACCGCTTCCTACTATTTCTTTTATTGCTTTCGATTCAAGTTTTGGGTCGATCATTCATCCTCGACTTGAAAAGGTGTATTATAAAATATATATTTATAGGAAATACTCTAAAACTACTCTAGCGTTGTAATTTCTACACTTACTATTGTATATTATCATATACATATAAATAGAAAAAATTAGCTAACTGATATTTCCTTTCATTATTCTTCAGATTCGATGAAAGATGTGTTTCACGTTCGATCCTCGTGTAGTATTGCACCCGCACCCACATGCAGATGCACTTATTGGCTTTCATTTGCCCTTTCGTGCCGACCAGATAGTTTGTTGGATTTTATTTAATTTGCTGGATACAGTTTGTACAGTTTCGTAAGTTTAGAAATCCTGCATAGGAAATGAGCACAGATGCGGTATGATTGATCTCATTGGAACTAAGAAATACGTGGTAGTGATTGGTTCTGCTTGCTATCCAGAATAAGTGACTTCAGGAATTCCGAGTCTCAATTCTCCATAGTTTTGATGGAAGGAGTATGCATCAATTCGTGCCTTTAATCCATGAAATGGGTTTTCAATTTTAATTTAGAGGTATAATTTTTTTTGGTAAAAGAAAAAAATTTAAAAATTTAAATTTTTTTGTTATCAATAATTATAATTTTAAATAAGATTTTTGATAAGAATATGAAACCAGAGAAACATAGTTAAATCACATAATAAATCAAAATAATGGCATATATAGAAACATACTAAACAAAATCAGTAAAGTAATATTATTTAACTCGATAATGAATGACAATGCCATCCATTGATTTCCACAATAATTACAGCTATTGACGTGGGGAGATTTAATTGGTAGGTTCATTGAATTTAATCAGTATAGTAATTCTGGATTAATATTAAAAAACTTAGATATCTTAACATGAAGAACTTTGGAGGATTATGTGTTTTTAATTCAATGGTAGGAATGATTAATGAGCTAACGAATGAATCTCCAAAAGGCAGCTGAATCATTTAGTAGGCTAGTCAGTTGTAAGAGTTTAAGATTAAAAAATTTGTTTTTCTTGTAGTTTTAAATTCAAGCTTTGTATCTATTAATATAATAGTCACTGAAGGTTTATATAGTCGTTAACTTTAGGACCAGTGGGATTAATCAAGGTAATCAAGGTACACGCAAGCTGGTTCGAACACCCATATTAATAAAAAAAATCAAGGCAGCTGTATTTTATACATTTATAAATTAAAAAGTTTTTAAAATTTCTTTCTTGATATTGATCTTAAAATCTAAATATAAAAAGAAATAAACTTTTTTAATTATTAGAAGAACTATTAAGGATGATTTTATAATTAAGCCGGCTGACCAGATGATAGCAATAATTTAAATATTATATCATCGTGGATGTAGCCTAATAATTATCAATCAAGAGAAAAAAATAAAAAAAAAAGGTTGGATAGATATTCTTTTTTCAGAAAATTTTCATTTGTACGCTTGAAGGTCCCACTAGAAATCTAGAGCGATTGCAATCGATTCGGTTCATGCACCTTTCCCTTCACGAGGACAAAATTTCAATTACTTGTCCCTCATCCTCACAGATTAACTTTAAAAAACTCAGGTATTATTTTGACATGTGTTGCTAGGTAGTTGGCCGCAAGCGTCACGGAAACTCCTTAATAATTTTAGTAAACTTGATTAAATTTATTAATTCAATTAATGATATATTTTTTAATAACTAGTTAATATAATATAAAAGAATAAAATTAAATAAAAAACAATGGCCGGAATAAAAAATACTTCAAATGACAAAAAAGAAGAGAGAATATTATTATAATTTCCATTGTTTTCCGCACAATCTATTAAAAGAAGAAGAAAAAAACTGATTCCTCTTTTTTTTTTTAATGGATAACGATTTGTTTAATATTTTTTTATTAATATGGGTATCTGGATCAACTTGCGTGCACCTTGACTAATCTCACGAGCCCTGAAGTTAACGATCATGTAAGCTTCCTATAACCCTGAGGTTTATGAGACTCGAACTGATGATATTTCTAAAAAACAAACTTAAAATCTGATCAGTTAAGTTATACCTTATATGTTGTCATTTGTTTAATTTTAAAGTAATTTATCTTGTATCTGAAGGCTACAATTTTTTTTTTTTTGTGATTAGCCATGTGGCTTGTGTAGTGCACAATCTTACTGGATTGGCCTAAAATGTTTGATATAATAGAACAAGACTGTTCTTTTTTTGTCATGATCTCAAGCTTTGTGGATAGATGCCATGAACATAGGTGGTGAAAATCCATGACAATGATGATGCTTTTGATCGTGAGACACTCTGAAGTCAAAGATCATTAGCGTTTCCAAATTGGCTAGCCACCTGCGTTTGCCAAGGCACTCCCATTTGCCTTGTTTTTCAACAGAGAGCTAAAAAGGCGATGGAAATGCATTTTCTCGAGCGGTGGACCATCTTGGGACCTATCGACCATTAACGAGCTAGCTAGGATTAATTTGGTAAAAATTAGGTGATGAAGAAATGGGAAGCAAATTATAAGTTTCCCGTGAGAGAGGGAGAGGGAGAGGGAGAGGGCGTCACTGCTGAGGAAGCTTGTTTGATTTCCTTGACGCATGTACTCGGACGCTGGTTGTCGGAGACTTCACCGTACTCGTTGAAATTTATAGATACAAATTAGCCTTTGGCTAAGACTTTCTTGTTGCCAAAAAGGAATCAAACCATCTTCTATAACCAATACAACTAAAGACTTCAACGTTTTGCTCTCCACGTTAATTTAGATTCGAACTTGCAAATATAATAGCTAAGGAAGACTTACATGGTCGTTAATTTCAGAACTCGTAGAATTAGTCGAGATACATACAAGTTGATCCAAATATCCACATTAATTAAAAAAAATAAACTTTACCATACTTTTCTGTTAAGACTTCACCATACTCATGGTAGTTTTTATGACTGTGGTATAAAAATTAAATTAAAAAATGGTATAGATTGCATTTTAAAAAAATATTAAATTTCAATTAGAAATAAAAATAAAAACCAATTAAATCTTAAAGTTTTAAGTCAATAAAAGAACAGCTCCACTCCCACCACGAAAAGATGCCAAACGTTTACTTAGTTATTTTATTTCCATTGATCATGAAGTGGAATATACCAGTCCTTGCTGATGATAATTAGAATCCCAACAAGGAAAAAAGTTTCGTCTAGCTAGATTTCGCCCCCACTAGGCATTGCGTTTTGAATGGGTAAATTATAAATATATATTTTTTTAAATTATGTTTTTATTATTTAATTTTTTTATATAAAAATACTTTAAAAACAACGTAAAACAATCATAAATACCTCTGTTCCGTACTGTCCAACGTAAGAGTTTTGACTTGTATCGTTAATGGAAGTTAGAATTCAAGATTTACACGATATTATGGTTCCACTCTCAGGTCAGCAGCATGGGTCAAGAAGTGGGCATTGAAGCCATGCATGTGGACCTATCAAAGCCATGCACGTGTACCTGTAATTTCTTATCGTTCAGGAGCAAAGGGTTCTGGTGAGGTGCTCTTCTCAAAGCCATATTGCCAAACATGTGCCTATCAACGCCATGCACGTGTGCCTGTAATTTCTGTACATCCCAATGGCATTAAAACGGGAGGACGGTAATATTTAATTTATTTATTTCTTCGAAAAACTATCACAATATCTTGTAACATGGTTTTTTATCTTGTTAATCAGTCAATTACTAGGCCGGCTGCACACTATTCACACGGATATCCTGATTATTATAATGTTTATTTTACATTATTACCGTGTAAATATATTTATTTGTCATGTACATATATTAATTAGCTAGCAACTTAACATTCATATTATTTTAAGATTATTTTACATTATTAATTATATCATTTCATGATTGTGATTGCTTTATATAGTGGTGGTGAGAAGATTCATATTCCAATATTATATTAAAGAAGGAGATTTTATGAAAAGAAATTGAGTTGATGATAATTATTAAAATGGATTTCGACGGTAAAATCTAACCCCCATTTCTTAAAATGCTATGGCTAAATAATTTATTACTCTTAGTCATTATTAATACTTTAATTATATTATGTATCTTTCCACTAATAATAACTTAATGTTAACTATCTAGTAGGTCGTCCAATGATAAGAACTTGAAACCAAAAGGTTTGCTCTCTTTATAGTTGATGTTCGAGCCTTATGGTTGTTAATATGATGATTAATAGAGACTTACATGGTCGTCAACTTTAAAACTTGTAAAATTAGTAGAGGTGCACGTAAGCTGACCCGAACACCCATATTAATAAAAAAAAAATAACCTAACGTTCAAGCCATTAACACACCAAACATTCTTAAACCAAACTTCACCTAATTGTTATTCATTAAAATTGGTAATGTAAACAAATTTAATGATGTCTAAGAATTTCATTAGCTTGATATGTTGGTGAACAAAATTCACCTAATTATTTCCAAAAAAAATGAAAATAAAAAAAGCCTTCTTTTGGATCTTCAATGACGAGTCGAGTATCAATGCAAAAGGGAATTTTGAATATAAAATCCTCGGTATTGTAGGAAGGGTGAATTAACATCAAAGAAGAGTTAATTAACCAGCACTTATTTCAAAAAAAAATATTAAAAAATAATAACCAAGTACGAAATATCATAAATTATATTCTCCTTTCTCCTGAAAAACATAAAATCTACTATAAAAATCATACATAAATTCCACCACGCATATTTAAACACGATTTACTAGGTTTTAAAAAACATACGTTGGATTGTGAAACCGTTTTTACATGTAAAATAAAATTAATTTTTACAGAATCAAGATTTAAGATTTAATTATATATAAAATTCAGTAAAATATAAAAATTATTTAATTTACCAAATAATTTTTTTTCTCTCTATTGATTAATCTAAAAATAAAAAATAGTACAGTGCAAAACAGTTTTTTTTTAATTATTAAAACTGTAAAAGAAAAGTTTCCACAAAGTCAAAAATACACTAAGTAATTTGTTCTTCAATACAAACCCATGGACCGACAACAGGGCACACGCACAATCCTTATTGTCATAGTCTATTACACAACTATGTTCGGCAACCAAACACCAATAACTTAATTAAAGCATTAAACATCAAGCACCAACATTAATAAAACAGGGTCTTAATACATTAAGCAGCGAACATGCATGCATCACTAGCCAAATTAGGAGTTAATTATATTACTAATAATTAAGCTGATGTTGATAAGATCATCAAGCATCCAAGGGTCCACAGAGTCACAATTATAATCACCACTTCCACCTCCGTCACAACTCAGCTGGGCCGCCGTCTGCTTCGTTTCCAGGCCATGAAACGACTCCAAGTTCAAGATTTGCTCAAAACTAGCCATACCAGCCGTTTCAGGACCCAAGATGCATCGTTTCTTGGCAGGTGGTGGCGCCGCCTCCGACGTTGGTGGTGGCGCCGCCTCGGAGATTGGTGGCGGCGCCGCCTCGGAGGTTGGTGGTGGCTGAGGGGGGAAGTTGAGCTTGGCTTTATCTCCACGGATGCGCTTGGCGGCTTCATCATAAGCTTTAGCGGCTTCATCAGCTGTGTTGTAAGTGCCCAGCCAAACTCTAACACCTTTGTGTGGGTCTCTTATTTCAGCTGCCCATTTACCCCATGGCCTTTGCCTTATTCCTCTATACACATTCTTTCTGGTTCTCTGAACCTTCTTTTTACCGGCTTCTTGCTCTGTTGCTTGGCTTGGCTTCTCAACTCTCTCTGTTATCACTGTATATAAAATCACATACAAAAAATTAAAACCTTTTCCTTTCAAGAACAAAAAAATTAGTACAAGCCAAGAATTCAAGTTAAAAACTAGCCCATCCATCTTCATAAGATCTCTTGATATTACACCAAACAAATATGCTAAAACCATGTACAAAAATTGAAGTAAATGTCATACAAACAGAAACCCTTATACAGCCATTGACAAGATCATCCTGACGGCAAAATCTATTGATATTGCACCAAAGACATAAATCAAAATATTGTATTAATTTTTATTGATAATTGATAATGTCAGGCCAAGGTTCTAAAATCAAATACAACAAAACCAAGATTAAAAATTAATTAAAGGCATAAACTTTCATGCAAAAAGGAAAAGGACATGCTTTTTCTTTTTTTCCTTTTTAAGTCTCTACGCAATATACTAAATATATCCAAGATTATAATTTTTTTTTTTAAAAAAAAAAACACAACCCAGAAAAACTAGCTCGCTAGTATTAAGAAAAGACCCAGAAAATAAAATAAAATAAAAAGATATTGTTGATTACCTTGGTTGGGCTGGCGTGGCTTTTTGAGCGAGCTTGAGATTTGATAGGTTTTCTTTTTTGATACCATTATTAATATTGTTCATAGAACGATGATCAAGTCCAAGAAAATCAGATAAGGAGTCAAGTTCAGACCAGAGATCCTCAGTGGTTGGTTTCCGGCCACGTTTAACGGATACGAAATCGGAAATGATGGCACCTCCACACATGTTTTTGTCTGTCCAGTTCTTCAGAGAAAGAGAGGGAAGAAATGGTGGTGTAATAAATTAGGAGGACGAGGCCTAGTTTTTATAGAGTGACGGTTACAATCTATCTGCTAGCAAACAGACAGAGAAAATCTCCCTTTTGTGGTGGGTCACGTTTGTTTAAATGATGATGATCAAACGGCTGAGAAAGAAACAGGTAAAATCTGGAAAGTTGTGATTACAGTTTATCGAGCATGGATTATGGGTGGGGTGCTTAAGTGACAAGTAGGTCATGAAAGTGTGTGACGTGGAGGGTTCTGATTGGGATAGTGAACTCAGTGAGTTTTTTTAATGCAACTCGAGGAAAGTTTTTAACCTGGGTTTGGTGGTTCACTTAATTCGAGGCTTGAATTATGGGTTGTTTTTGGGTTATTGAGTATTGACAGGGTTATTCGGATTAATTTTAATTTTTTTTATAAATTAAAATAATATTTTTTTAAGTAAATAAATAAATAATTAATGAATTATAACTAAATTTTTATTGAATTTTACCAGATTAATCGAGTTATCAAACTAACCTATTAGATTATCCAGATTTTTAACTTTTTTTTATTTTTTTAAACTCGACCAGATTCTAGTTATAGTTCTGAGTTAGTTGAATCTCGAGCCGATAAATCAGTTGAGATCGGATTTTAAAACTAAGAACTTGAGTGAGTGTAACGCGCATGTGAATAAAGTAGTTCAAAAAAGAAAAAGTTAAAACTGCCATGCAGAGCCATTTTCGAGTGATATTCACATTAATTGAACTTTGGGTTATTTTAAATTACAATCTTGCCATTTTCATTTTACTTTATGTTTTCAAAACTAAAATGTATTTTCACATTTGATACGTGCATCAAAATTGATTTTCCATTTGGACGAGTTCTTAACGGAGTTCTAAAAGACGGTCTGGTTCATTATTCAATTTGAGTCTTGGATTATGAAATAGATAAATCAACTTTCATTAATTTAAAATAATAATATTTTATTTTTTTAAGATTGAAATTACATCATTTATGATATATTTTTAAGAAGTTAATATAGATTTTAACAAGGTTGATCGAGTTATTGATTAACTAGATTTCACTAGGTTAACTTACAACCCAACTCGATAATATAATTTGGTTTGAAATAGCTCTTAAGTGGATGGATCACTGAGTTAACTCATTGGATTGTGCTAAAACTGGTTTATATCTTGTTTGTTTCCTGAAAAATAATTTCTTTTAGAAAGTGATTTTCATAGAAAATAAATTCTTAAAAAGTAGATTAATTTTTGATATTTTGACATTGTTATTAAAAATAAATTAGAAAACAGTTTCTAATATTTAGCTATACAATAAAAAATAAGCTGGAAAATAACATTGATTATAACTATATGACCACTTATAATAAAAAAGAAAGAAAGATGAGATATAAAAAGTATAATTATGGGGGAAAAAAGAACATAAAAATATAAATATACATATACATATAAATATTTTAAATATAATATCATAGATATATAATCTTGTTAAATATTTTTTAAGTAAATTTTATTTTTAAAACCTCAATATTTTTTAAAAAATTAAATTAGTTAATGGTATTATGTGAGAGTTAGATATTTGGATATTTTTATATGAAGACAAGGAAAGTGAGATTTGTAAAAGATGTTATGTCTGTAAAAACAAAGAAAGTGTCATCCAGAATTAAAAAGAAGAAAATACTTTTATTGTGGGAAAAAGGTTATTTTTGCTTTTGTTGGAAACTACTTTCATGGAAAGTAGTTTTCTAGAGCTCACCAAACATTAAAAAGTTTGGAAATTAGTAGTTTTCTTGAAACAAAAAAGTCCTTAATAACACTAGTCACTAAATATATGTTAGAAACAAAAAAAAAAACATGTAAAAAAAGTATTAATTTAAAATAAAATTTAAAAATAAAAGAAGAGAAAAGGTCAGGCACTACTAGGTCTGGCAAATCTGTCTGGTCCATCTCATTAGAGCTAACACACAGTCCTACCCTGTCAAGCCCACACAACTAGGCCTTTATTTTTTTTGTTGCAAATATATCGTTTGCCACAAATTGTTTTGAAAAAAATTCACGCAACTCATCATATGGTTTTGCCTAGATTCCAGCTACTGTTGTAACCGAAAAATCAGGGTTTGAGGTTTTTTTTATCCAAAAACTTGTTTTTAAATTAATTTTTGACCCAAAACACCTATAAAAAAACTGTAGGAATCATAATAAATTTATCTATAACTTAAAAAAAAAACAAAAATCAACCCAAAACCAAAAATCTACCTTAACATGTATGTTTTTTCACGAACTTTAAAGGTAAAAAAACACACCTAATATGAACTTCCATCATAAAAAAAACATCTATGATAGTTTTCTTTCTCTACCGCCAGAATTTGGTTACCTCATTTTCCTCTCTCAACTAGGGATTAAAAAAATAATAAAAATGACCAAAATTAAATTGGAAAAATATCGAGATACCGAAATTGTATAATTTATGTTATTTTTAAAGTTCGAGAACTAAAGTGTATCTTTCCTAAAAAGTTTGGCACGCCACCCATGTTTAGCGTCTCTTTAAATTTGATCTTTATTATTTTAATTTTATTGTTGACTAAGAAATTCAAATCAATTGGTCTTCAATTATGATCAAATAATCTAAAACAAAACTTTGAGGATCAAAATAAATTATAAAAAAAATACATATTATAATCTATAGTGTTTTGCGTGTATGTATACAGTACCAACTCTACACTAATAATAAAATAATAATAAAAGAATTCTTCTGTAACAAAGATCTCGATACATATATTATAATAAAATAATTCTTCCATACCAGAATTAATATAAAATACAAGACATAATTCATGGAAATTATATTAAAATGTTAAATATTTTATTTATTAATACAAAAAAATTGTATTTTGATAATAAATAAAAAAAACTTACAAGTCAAAATGATGAATTTAATATAAAAATATATGAAATTATAGAAGAAATATCTTCTTTATTTATAATTATAAAAGAATTTGAAGATCTAGAACTTAAATCAGCATGATGATTACCATGATGAATATGAAAGTATTCATAGTACGTAGTTACATTTTTTTCTCTTTCAAAATTCAATTACATAGACTTATTCCCTTTTATTTAGTATGTTAAAATAAAAATAGATATTTTTTTAATATATAAATAATAACATCATGTTTAAAACTATAAATATTTTTAAAAAATACAAAATCATATATGTTTTTATTTATTATTTTAAAATACCTGTCATATAAAAATATAAATAACTAATTGGAAAATATCGAAGTAAAGTATTTTAAGCTCTCTGAACTCATAAAACTTACAAAGAGAATTCATATTTAAAAATCATGCACCCTCACCACATCTCCACATATTTTAACGTCTTTAAATATATTGAAAATTAAATTAAATTAAAATTTTAATATTTATTTTCTAAATTCCCACATATCCGATATGCATCAAGTCATCTCTTAGGAACTTTGAAAATATTCATGTTCCTAATCCTAGCTTGCAAAAGTAGCCCTGGACAATGGACATCTCTGTAAACTGGTACAACGGATGCCCTTTTGTAAACTGGTAAAAGATCAAGCTGCTTATAAAAAGGCAATTTAGATTTTATACTCTAACCAAATGCTCTTTTCTTTCTTTTTTTTTCTTTTTTTTCTCTTTAATTTCATCTTTATTTTTTAAAAAATTATTTGAGTTGTTTTTTAATCAACCAAGTCAACTGGATCACATTAGAAAAACTCTTATACAATTTAATTTTAAACCTAAGATAACCAAGGAGTTAGGTCAAAAGATTTTTTTTCTGTCAATTCTTTTTCTCAATTTGATTTTTAAACTTTTTTTTACAAATTAATTGTGGTTTTTTTTTAAAAATTTGTCAAGTTAACTAGGTAATGCCAAAACAATTTTTATATTGTTTGATTTTAATTAATCCTGAGTTAAGTAAAAAGTTGAATTAGGAAATTTCAAAATTTATCGACTGATTGAATTTTTTTTTTATTAACGTAGATGCTCGTGTCAGCTTACGCGTACCTTGACTAATCTCATGGGCCCTGAAGTTAACGACTATATAAGCCTCCAATGGCCATGAGAGGATTCAAACTCGTGACTATTAAGGAACAAATCCAAGATCTAATCAATTGAACTGCTTTTCAGGATTTTGAATGAAACTTAATAACATTAGTTGCATAAAACCATTACGTTACATTAAAAAAAATTAAATTCTATTTTTTTAATAGGCATGTTACTCAAATTTATGATCTTGTTTGAGCTAGGCTAGGATACAAGGGGTATTTAAAAATATAGTCGTGGTTGTTTTTTAAAATAATTTTTTGTTTGAAAATATATTAAAATAATATTTTTTTTAATAATTTAAAAATATAAAAACTTAATTATAAATAAATAAATTTAAATTTTTATGAAACACTGTTTGAAACAGAATTCTAAACATAAAGGAGAAAATGAAAACAATTGCTTATTATTATTATTATTATTATTATTATTATTATTGTCAGGGTAAAGACCAACAAATAATAAATAAATAAATATCTTATCCCACCTCTTCCCGTTTTCCCTCCCTCGTATTCTTAACTCTTTTTTTTCAATAGTCTAAAGTTTTCAGTTTTGACTTTGAAAAAATAATTTTTTTTAATAATAATAAAATGTTCGCTTCATCTCAATATATAATTTATAATATTTATTTTATTTTATTTTATTAATTAAAATAAGAGTAATGATATTTAAACTCTTGAATATTTTTTAACCAATCAAATTAATTGAATTACGTAAAAAAAATTCTTATATGGTTTAATCTTAAACTCAAGCTAAGTAAGAAGTTGAGTCAAAATATTTTATTTTTATCAATTTAATTCATAAACTTTTTTTTATCAATTAATCAAGTTGTTTTTGAATTTATTAAGTCAACCACCCCATACTAAGACAAATACGATATAGTTTGATTTTAAACTTGAAATAAATAAAAAATTGAATTAGAAAATTTCAAAATTTACCCATTAAATTAAACTTAATAACAATAATTGTCTATAACCTTTAAGAAAATTATATTTTTTTATAGGCATGTTACTCAAATTTAAGCTTTGTTTGAGCTAGGTTAGGAGTGTTTGAGTATATAATAGTGATTATTTTTTAAAGTATTTTTAGTTTGAAAATATATTAAAATAATATTTTTTATTTTTTAAAAATTATTTTTGATATTAGCACATCGAAATAATTCAAAATATATAAAAAAATTAATTTTAAATAAAAAAATTTAAATTTTAAAAAATACTGTTTAAAACACAATTTTAAAACACAATTTTAAACAGGAAAGATGAAAGCAATTTTTTTTTTTATTGTCAAGTGTTAAGACCAAAAAATAATAAATAAATATCTTATCCCACCTCTTCCCGTTTCTCCTCCCTCGTAGTCTTAACTTCTTGTTTTTTTTTTTTTCAAAAGGTCTAAAGTGTTCAATTTTGACTTTGAAAAAATGATTTTTTTTAATAATAATAATCAAGTATTGCCTTGTATATTACGTAAATATATAATTTATATTATTTTATATTTAATTTTATTAATTAAAAAAAATGATGATATTCAAATTGGTGAGTGTTTAATTATTAGAATTCTAATATTAAATTAAAAAAAATTTCAACTCAAAAATTTATATTATTCTCTATCTAGCTATGTAAATCACAATTGAAAACGAGAGCAAACTTGGACAATATTTTTCCTGCAGCAACTCTGGGAACTTGCCCATTGATGAGTACTAGGCTCCATTAAAAACTACCATGAGAAGGGAGCATATACAGCCAGAAACGACCCACAATGAGACGCCATGCTGCTTGGAGAAAATGAATGAATTACTGAATTCATAGAGGATAACAGCTAATAACACCTTTTGTTTGTACTTCCCAACTTCTCATATGTATGATTGCTTTCCTGTAGACAAACCAACTTGCCTCACACTTGAGCTCTTCTTTTGTGTCAACTTGGCTCTGCCATTGTCATCAATTATCCTTGTCGTTTCCAGAGCTGCTATTCCAGTTCATAGCTGGGCCACATAGCTTAATTAATGAGTTCAAAGATCATGCACCAGAAGATAAAACTGATAAGAGTAATGAATATTGCTGGTATCTCATCAATTCTCACCCTCCTTGAAGTGATCGAGTATGTTTTTGGCTGCATCCAAGAAACCCTATGCCTCTCTCCCTCCCTCCCTTCAAGCCGCAATCCGAACTCATCAGTACTGCCAATCCACCCAAGGCCATCACTGTTGCTGTCTCGAGGTATGTGACCACAAAGCAGACGTCAGATTTCCCCGCGAATGGAAGAAAAACCCCATTGTTCACCACTAGTAGTGGGAGTATCACGCGGAACTTGTACCTGAAAAGTGCAAGCAATGCACTCTCTTGATCAACGATGTTCCTCAATTTGTCAGATTTTCTCTACTATTATATCACCACCACAGAAAGTTAGTTTTCTTACCTACGAATATGTTCATCTCAATATTTCTCCCACGGAGTTGATGCTTGTACGCGTCTCTCTCCTTTTATTGCGTGTTTAAAATGTCCCGTTTGTATTTATTTTTTGTGCTAACATGTAAGTCATGCTAATATGGATGAATATAAGAGTCAAATCACTATAAAATAATTTTAAAAACATCGACAGAATATCAATGTTTAGGTATAATTTTGTTGGCATTTTTTATTGCCATAAAAAACTATAGTTAAAAAATATCTTGTCAGGGTTTTTTATTTTATTAAAAATGAAAAATACTAATAAAAAAAATTCATTATCATATCTTATTAGCAATTCCATTGCTAATAGTATCAAAGTTGAAAAGTTATTAATCAACCAAGAGTGTTGAAGGATCAATCAACTAGTCGACCAAGCAACCATAAACAACAACTAACTAGAAGGAAGCAATGAATTAATAAAATTTGAACAACCATACAATTAGGAAGATGCAATCCTATTCAAAGTAAGGCCTTTAATATAAAAATTAACCATTTAGTTTTAATTTTGCCTCAAATGTGTCAATTAACCTTAATTTTTTTAAAATAAATTTTTTAACAACTCTATATGAATGGAAATTATCTAACTAAAATATACATACTCAAATATTCATAAAGAGATAATGATTTAATAGATTACTATATTATGATAGGTAGCTTTTGACTTTGAAGCTTTTCTTAGTGAAGTACTATCAAATTTAATTGGTTAATTAGTGAACACGATGTCTTGAACTATTCAATCTTTTGTGTAAATCAAAGTCAAAAGTAGTAACATGGTTCTTTGTTTAGAGTTTTTCTTTGGTTCCCATGGTTGTGTTATTTTATCTCATAACAATTTTTGATTTCATGATTGTTTTAAATAATTCAACATTTCATAATTCTAAAATAAACAATCATATTTCTCATCTATATAGGTGATAACTCATTATAATTCTTATATTGTACTCCACTTGGTAAATCAATATATAAATATCATTAAGAGCAAGGCTTACCTTTATCAAGCTATAACTAACACCTTTTTCATTATCCAAATAAAAAGGAAATAATTATTTTCATGTGCTACTTAGAATGTCGGATGATTTATTTATTTTCTTTAAACCTAGATCTTGGAATCTCCAGACAACTAGTTAGGGTTACCATTATGACACTCTTTCAATTTTAAACCCTTTAAGCTCATTTATTTTGATGAAGTATACACAAGCTCTGTCATTAAATTTTAAGTAAGTAGATCCCCAATGTTTACTTTTAACTTTAAAAACATCACATTTCAGAGAAAGTGTTTGACAATATTATTTCTATGAATTATATGTCTAGACTTATCATTGTATATGTTATTTTATGCTCTTTCAATTGTTGACTAACTATTGCAATATACAAATATTGCTAGCATAAGCTTAGGCCAATATGAAATGTCATTTAAAAAAATTCAAAATTCATTGACTTTCTCTTCCACTTTATCAAAAGCAATAAACTCTAATTTTATCATGTATCTTGCGATACATATTTATTTAGATAATTTCTAAGATATAATTACTCCAAAGAGTGTGAAAATATATCCAATAGTGAATTTCAAATCCTAACCATTGGATATCCAATTTGCAGTTCTATACCCTTTTATTACCATTGGATAACTAGTACAATGTAACATATTATCTAAGGTGTACCTCAAATATTTATTGCTTTTAATGGCCCATGTTTGTATTACTAGTAAATCTATTTAGTTTGTATTACTGGTAAATCTATTTAGTTTGCTAATTGAGTATGCAAGATCTGGTATTGTGCAATTTATAATATACATTCTCATAATTATTCATGAGTATTCAGATTGGTATATTCACTCAACTTTATTTTTTAATAGATGTACATTTATTTTCATTAGTGTTTGATAATGTCATTGTTATTTTTTTAAAAATTATCGAGAATTTTTTTAACATAATAAGATTGAGAGAATATCAATCTATTAATCGTCCTTGTAATTTTTATTCATAGTATGACATATACAATTCCCAACTCATTCATGTCAAACTTATTAGGTAAACTTTTCTTCATATATTTGATCATATAATCATTATAGCTCATTTTATATCATCTATATAGGGACATACAATTACATAATTTTTTTTATGTGTTTCTCACATAAACATATTTATCAACTTCATTGATTTTAAACTTATTTGACAATATAACTTTGTCAAAATTTTCATATCATTGTTTAGGAGCTTGTTTCAAAGCAAATAATGACTTAACAAGCTTACAAACTTTCTTTCCTTGCCCTTTAATAACAAATCCTTCGAGTTGTTTTATATAAACCTTTTCGTCAAGATCATCATTTAAAAAAAGTTATTCTTACATCATTTTGATTTATTTTAAGCTTGTTAATACTATGATGGCTATTACTGTTTGTATGAAAGTTATTATTGATATAGGTGAATATGTGTCAAAATAATTTATACATTCTTATTATTTAAATCCTTTAACAACAAGTCTTATTTTATATTTTTAAATAGTTTCATCAACTTTCATCTTTATCTTAAAGAATTACTAATGATCTAATGATTTACTTTCGGTGGAAGATTCACTAGTTCTTATATATGATTATGCATAATGGATTCAATTTCATTATTGACTACCTTATTCTAAAAGAAAGCTTTAGGATAGGACATTGCCTCAAAATAGCTTTGAGATTCATTTCCTATCAAGTGTGTTAGAAAAACAAGACCAAACATTTTTGTCATTTTCTCCCTCTTACTTTCTCTCATCTCAACCTCATCATCTTCCAATTGATGCTAATTACTTGATAACTTCAATAGTTCTTTTAGGTGAATGGATTTCTTATGTTTTCTTATATGAAAATACATCTTCAAAAATAAATAAATAATTTCTTTGATTCTATTATCATACTAGGATAAATATTCTCAATACTTGATTTATATATAAGAAATCGATATGCAATTTATATGGTGTATTTTCTAACTTTTATGGGGTACTTTGTTAAGTATATAATTAATAGCTCAAAATTGCTTTCATCTACAAGCTCTAAGATATCCCCAAAGTTACCAACCTAACATTCATCATTTATTTCAATGTTTGTTTGTTTTTTTTATTTAGTAATGTTATTTTATTGAGGTGAATAAAGATGAATAATTTGGTGGATAATACCATTTTAAGAATCAAACTCTCCAAAAAAAATTTCATACTCTTCACCCTTATCACTTCTTATTATCTTTATCTTTTTATTAAGTTGATTTTTAACTTTATTCTTGTAATGTTTAAACATTTAAAGAGCCTTATCTTTGCTTCTAATAAAATAGTTATAACAATTCCTTGTGCAGACATCTATAAAGTAATTTAATACTTTTTTTTCGAAGGTAGTTTGCACAAATTTTAAATAATCAATATTTGAGTGAATTAAATCTAGAATTTCATTGTATCTTTCACTTATTTGAAAAGAAGTTTTTTTTTTTTTGTAAATTTGATTATACACAAACCTCACACTTAGAAGGATCCACTCATAATAATTCCTTCAATATGAATATCATATAAGATGAACTAAAATTCTTGAACTTGGTTTATTGCGGTTCTTGAATTAACCATTTTAAAATCTAGAAATTTGTCGATTATGAATTCTTTCATACCAACATCTTTAGCATTGTACTTTTGATCTAAAGCTTTTCATAATACCTTTATGCTTTTGATTGAATTATACACTTCCTATTCAAGATGTAGTTCTTGCACATGAAATCCCAATGATTTCATACATCCACAACTTCCATAATAGTGGGATATAATTCATTATCTTACAACTTTGGTTTTTTATATACAAAACTTTGCCAAGTTCAAGGTGGTCAAGAAAAATAACATCTTCTGTAACCACCTCTTAAAGTTCAATCCTTGAACTTCTCAGGTTCTCACCATACACCATAAAAGGTGATGGTGGAATCTTTCCAACAACCCCCCCCCCCACGTATATATAATAGAAATATGGCTTATAAACATGTAAACACACAAATAATTGCAGTGACCAAATTAAAATTCAACAAAGAAAATAACTAAACAATTTATAACTATAAATAAATAAGATTTTATTTGACAATAAATCATAGAAAGAACAACAACAACGTAAGAATTTTAGTCTTAATATTGTTGATGCAAAATTAATTATGATCCCATTGCGTTGCCTTAATTGCCTGTTATAAAAAGAATAAATAGCCCGACCTTTGAAAATAAACAATTCAAGAACATGAAGGTTAGTGTTCAAAATATTTATTTATGGGCTTACAAAAAAATCTTTATGGGCTAAAAAATCATTTTATAGCAGCCTTAAGCTTAAGTCCCAAGTTATGATAAGCGAGCATATACAAATTAAGTTTAAAATCCACTTAGCCTAGGGCCTCTCATTTCTAAAATACTTGGTTCCCTTTGGGTCTAATTTTGACTCTTCATCTTCCCACTATATAAGATAGAAGAAAATTTATCATATTTCAATGTGAGATTGAGGGGTTTTGGATTTAAAAATCATGCCTATCAAGGATTTTTTGACATCAATTTCTCATTCATCCATAATTTATTTTAAATATGTTAATGTTTTATGTTAAATTAATTTTATTAGAAAATAATTTCCAACAAAATCTTAACTCTCAAAGTGCTTTTCCATTATTCAATTGACCTTAAATATGTCTATTAACCATGTTTCTTAAAACAAATTTCTAACAAGAATTTCTTGTATTCCACCTCAAAGAGGGAACATAGTTTAGTTCAAAACTCATTTACCTTGTTTTTTTTTTTTCAAAACCCATATAAATCTCAACATGTTCATCATGACCAGACTTATAATTTATAGATAGATCTCTTCACCAATACCTCCAAACATAAATCTCCCTATAATTATGCTTTGGCACAATAGAAAATGATCATCCCCAAGATCAAAGGCAATTATAAACTTATGGTCGAAACCAACCAATGCAAAGAATTACCACTAAGAACACCATATATTCATCCTTCAAGAATATAATATGGGAAAAGGCTTATGAATTCTTTTCAAATAACTTCCTCTCATACTATAAATAATAATCAAAGTCCATTTTGTTTGATAATATCACAATATTCATATAACCTTTTAATCATCATTGATAGAGTTATACTGATGAAATCATGAAAAACAATTATACATAATATGGGTTTCCCATGATTTCTTTCTAGAATAGTGGAGTGATGACTTGAATGTAGACCTTAATTTGTCCAGCTTAGATTGTTCTTGAAAAGCCAGTCCCTCATAGGAATATAAGACACTTCAATGCTTAAGTTGGTAAATATAGGAGAATAAAATAATGCAAAGAAAGATAAACAACAAAATAAAGTTGTGGGAGTATGTATTTGGATATAGCTTGTAAATATGCTAGCTAAAAAATATATAGCATGACCTAGCTTTGACTATGAATGCTCTGGGTTTTGTGTGGCATGGTCTAACACCTTTGCATGATTAATGCTTCCCTATGGCTTATAGCCTGACTTTCTAACTTTCTATGGCTATCTAATATGATCCAAGCAACATCAAGAGATTCATTAGAGGTTTTAGTTGGTCCATTGACAAGACTTAAGGCTAAAAGGTTCAAAGAAGCTTTCAATTGACTTCTTTAAGACATATGAGCTAAGATGGATTTCAAGAAGATATTAAATAATGAAGAATTTAATTCATGTTTAAGAAAGGATTGTAGATGGTCATTCAAACATTACAAAAAGATTGGAATAAGAAGATTCAATTAACTAGTTTTGACCTTTCACTATTTTTTTGTCATAAATAAAGGTACGCAAGGGATTTTAATGCTATTTTAGTTGTATTGGAAAGTATACATCCATATATTTCCAGTGATATATGGCATATCTCCTAATTTATTAATATGAGAGAGAACTATGCATTTAAAGTTGAGTTTTCATTCTACTAGTAGATTACGAAAACAACTTTAATCTTATTTAAATTAGTTGGGCTATTGTTTTATTTATATTTTAGTTATTATTATATCTTTTAGATATATTAGGGCATTTACTTAAATTTTAGTTTATTGGATTATTATTTATTATTAGGTTTATCTATATTAATTAGGGATGTCCTATTAGGCTTAGGATTCTAGTTAGTATAAATACTTTTTTGTAGAGATTTTTTGAAGGAAGGACTATTTTTTTAATTAAAAAATAGCATTATTAATATCTTTCGTGTGATTAAGTTATTCACATACCAAGTTCTTGATTGAAGTTGCAAACTCTTTGAAAGATTGATCAATATTGTTGTGATTTTATACTACTCATCGTGTCTCTTTATAGGTGTATGGTGGGAGTGATAATTATATATAACTTTCTTGTTGGGTCAAGTTGTAAAATATTCAAATATAATTTTAGCATATCTTGGGAGATGTTTGCATCACTATCTCTATGTGGCCAAGGATGAGATCTGGATTTTGCTTAGTGATTAAGTGTATTTATACACTGAGATCTTGCTTTTTCTTTATACAGAAGGAGACATATCATTAATGGAGAACTGGTATTAGCTAGTCATGTATGCTATTAGTGGAAATGTTTGTGATGGGCAATGTTATTACCATAAAAAATGGTGTATACTTTGCATAAATGTTTTTTATGCGTGCATAGAAAACACTATGTGCATGACTTATAAGAAACTAAAAAGATGCATAAAAAGGTGTGCCGGGGTAGAATTAGATAGACTGAGTTCGATGTTGAGCTGAAATTCTAGCAAATAGCTGGATTTTGTTTTTAAAAAATATATTATCTTTTGCCTCCCAATTCTCTTAAACAATCATGTTTAGAAGATTTTAACCAACAAAAGTAAGAGAAGAAAATACTTATTGTATAAACGTTAACTTTGCGGCTATATTTGCATGAAAAATATTACCTTGGTATATATGTTTTTGTGGATGTGCCCTTATGAAAAATAAATGTTTTCTTTTTATTGCTTTTGTTGACATGAAAGTTTTTCTTGCAAAAGAGATAAGATTTTATCAATTTCCAATAGAAAACATTATTATCTAAACATAAAAAATGCTTTGTGATCATGAAAGTAGTGCTAAAATATTGTGTAAAGAAATGTCGCATAGAGATGTAGAGATTTCAATGAAGATCTTGAGATAAAGATTTCTTATGGAGTCACATATAGAGATTTTAATGGAAACATAGAGACATAAAAATTTTATTGAAGACATCAAGAAGTGGAAACGTGGAGAATTCAATGGAGTTATGGTGATCTCATTATAGAGATTTTTATGAAGACACAAAGATCTTGCAGTGGAGATTTTTTATGGAGTCACTAAAGACATTGAGAAAAATACTTATTTTATTTAAAAATTTCAAAAGATAAAGATATAATTTTAAAAATTATCTAATCTTGGGTAATGTATCATGAGGACTTTTTCTTGTTTGTTAAGGTTGTATCTCATTCTTTATAAATTGTTGAAGATGCCCTATAAAAATCAATATTTCAATCTTTTTTTTATGGCATGACATTCTTTAGTGTCATGACTGTGGACACAATAATAATGATAAAAATTCTTAGGATTTTTTGTATTTATGCCACTCTTCATTGGAGGTGGATACCACTCAAATTCCTTTTCCTAAATGGCAACAAATACCTCAACACATGTAGTGGTAAAAGGTGTGGTAAAAAGCTCACAAAATGTAAGGTGATCATAATTAGGTCCCTTAGTGCTTCTCTCGGATAATGCATTAATAGGAAATTGATAGATTTATAGAGATCTGCTTTTTGAAAAGGAGAGTGTCCTTGTTTGGTGACACTTGATTTTTTTTTACTCAAATATGGTTCTTTGTTACTTGTTTTACTTCGAGGAGAGTCATGTTAGAGAAAGTATACAAATGTTTCCATAATAGTTAGTCATAGACTTCACTGATTAGGACTTTAGTGACAATTGGTTCAAGTAGATTTTCCTTATTGAATCTTTAAAGATAAACTCTAGTGATTTTATCTTCTTGTTGGGTGATAACAAGATCTTAGCCACTCTCTTTTTGGTTGGAATGCTGGTATTAAAACAAGATATAAACTAACAATAGAGATCTTGAAGGCTAATGATGGAGCCATATTTAAGGATGTGATACCACACCCTAGAAGATCCACGAAAAGTTGTTGGAAGAACCTTGAGCCATATTTAAGGATGTGATACCACACCCTAGAAGATCCATGAAAAGTTGTTGGAAGAACCTTGCACATGACGTAACTCTTTTATGTCACAAGTTTTAGGATGCTTCTAATATTTTGGTTTTGCTTTTTGATCTGTAAGACCATCATAGTTGTCCAAGTTGGCCTTTGTATAAACATATTTTTTAAAGAGATGAGAGTATAACACTTAATGACAAAGTGAAGAGTCTGGTTGGAATGATGTTCATTCTTAAAAGGTTATATAGTCACTGATCTCATCTCATCTCTTTTTTTCCATCATGGAGCATGTGAATGAGAGCCAAAAAAAGATTAATGGATATAGTCATGACTATAGCTAGGATATGTGAAGGAGTGCTCTTTATAGTGAGAGCAACTTCTTCATGATTTTAGAGTATCATGCATACTTCATATGTTATTTTGTCATTCTTTTTCATAGAACTAGAGTTATCTTTGTGCCTTTAGCCACGTAGTGGAGCTATATGTTGTATTGTTTCAGTTGATGAAATGGAAAAATATAGAGAGCCAGAGAAGGATTAATAGACACAACTACGACTATAGCTAAGATATGTAGACGAGTGCTCTTCATAGAGAGAGCAACTCCTTCATAATTTTGGAGTGTCATGCATACTTTATATCTTATTTTCTCCTGCTCCCTCATGGAACTAGAGTTATCTTTATGCCTCTAGTGCATGTAGTGGAGTTGTATGTTATATTTTTCTTGTTGATGGAGTGAAAAAGTGTGAAGCTGTTCTTGTATGGCTAGAACAACATTGTTAAGCACTTAAACTTTATGGGAGAGTTATTAAAGAGCTGAAGGAGCTAAAGTTTCTATGGTAGGGAGATCAATTACTTTTCTCTATCTTAGAGTTTCATTAGCCATAAAAAAGTATGATTGCTAAGAGGGAATGAATTATCTTTTGTTTAGTTTTTCACAAACAATGCAATTGATGGGATCGTAAAAAAACTCTAGACATAATATAGGCTTTCCATGGTTGTGTCATAAGCTAGTGAAGTGATTGTTTGAATGTATACATTTGCCTGACCAAGGTTGTTCTTGAAAAACCAGTTGGGAATAGGTGACATTTCGATGCTAAAATAGTAAATGTAGGAGAATAAAATAATATATAGAAAGAGAAAAATAAAACAGAGTTGTAGGAAGTGTGTATCTAGGTGTAACATGTGCATGTGCTGGCTATAAATTATATAGCTTGGCCTAACTTTAGTTGTGAATGCTCTGGCTTTTATACAGCTAGAATTTGTGTGGCATGGTCTAGCACCTTTGCATAGCCAATGTTCTAACTTATGGCTTGACTTTCTAGATTTTTATGGCTATCTCTGTATGGTCAAAGATAGGATCTAAATTTTTTCTAGTGACTAAGTGTATTTATACACTAAAATATTGTATTTTTTTAAGGAGAATGAAACATATAATTGGTGAAGAAATTGATGTTCTACCATTGACTAGCTGTAATGGCTTACATTGATTGTTGTGTCATGCCATTATTATTGTGTTGTACATAAACAATGTTAATGTCAAAGAAAATAGTGTCTGCTTTACATTAAAAAAAAAAAAATACGGGCATAGAAAAAATTGTGCATGACTCTCTACAACTAGAAAAAAATGCACACAAGGGTATACTAGGGCAGAGGTGGATAAACCGGAGTTGGTGTTGGTGTCAAGTTTAAATTCCCACCATTTACGCCGGACCTAAACAACTATTTTTTTTTTTAATTTGTGTATTATCAATATCTAAATTTATCAAGATAACCATCACAGTATTCATATTCACCCCAAAAATTAGGCAACAATTGGAGCTCTCTAGTTGATGGATTCCACGAAGCCACGCCAGACTTGATACTAAACAAAGCAAGCAGGCCATTGGAACAACCATCTACATCACCATAATATTTTCTAGGCGAAATGGTCAAGCGACTACCATTTTTGCACAGTGATCAAAGCTGCTTTGCATAAGACACAAAGGGACGATTGCGTTCCTCTGGGAACTTATCTAATGAGTCCAACTCTAGCGCATACATTAAACTGCATGGCTTAACATCATCAATGATTGGTGCTGGTTTCGATGTAGTGATTGAGATGAAGCTTGATGAAATCTGGGCTGTCAATTAGAAAACAACATGGTTTTGACAAGCATTTGAATAATTGCAGGAGGCTCTTGAGGTTAGGAAGCAGAGTATCTTTGTCAGTACATCGAATGGGAACTTCCGACAGAGTTTTGGTTGACAAATGCCAAAACAGTCAAGGATTGAGGTTAAGGTTACTACAATCATCAAAGCCTGCCAAACACATGATGTTACGGGTAAACAATCTGATGTTAAAGTAACGTATTACTTCATCAAAGGCTGCAAGAACGTAAATGATTTGTGACATTGCTAACCTTAGACAAGCAGCTTCTTGAGGTAAGGTTTTAATCAATTTATTTCTCGGGGAAGGTAGTCTAAAACCTTAAGCCTTAAGATTGTTTTTGTCAGTACAGCCGCAGTTTAAAACGTTGTTAACCGTGTAGATAGAAGAATCAATTCAATTTGATGAAGGGTGTGCGGTAATATTTGTTTTTTATTTAAAAATAAATTAAAATTATATTTTTTTTTTTAAAAAAAATTATTTTTGACATCAATACAATAAAACGATATGAAAATACTAAAAAAATAATTAAAAACAAAAAAATTAATTTTTTTTTTAAAATACTTTTACAATGCAAAAATATTCATGCTCTAATATAGAGAAATGTGAGGCATTGCACATTTCTAATCCAAACCCAAGAGCTTTGTTAAGTTATCAATAACGTTTGTTTTCTTATCTAATTGATGTGAAATATACTATCTTCAGACACTCTAAATAGAGGGTTTAATTTATAGTCCACACAAATTGTCTTGAAGATGTTCATTACCATACAAGCATTTTTGGCAGCACCCAACGGTAGGAGCTTGGAAAAACAAAATGTGTAGAGGCTTATTGTTATTTGTCTGATACCACCGGAATCCTTTTCGGACAAGCAAGTAGAGGAAGATCCATTTTCTGGATCTTGATAACCCAGGTTGCTACAAATAATTGAACAGGTTCAATTTTGATTAGCTTGCTTGCCCTGTAACTATGTAATAAGTATAGAGTGACAAAGCCTTCGTCAAATTTTCCGGCAACAAAATCTGTTACTGCAGTCACGATTGCAGTGACGACTAGTGCTGGGAAGTAGGATGCAGCACTTGCAAGATTGCAAGCACACCACCATCCAATTTGCCGCACGAGTCATGCGTCCAACATTGGCATTCAATCTGCAAGTTACTAATCCCAGAAAAATGATACTAGAAAAATAGCCTAATCCCAGATGATTTTTAATCAATGAAATTCCAAGAAACCACCATGACAGGACTTTAAACGCAAAATTATCTTATGCTAACACCATCAGTGACAAATCAACATGAAGAACGCCAATTTTCTTAAATTCCAAACAAAGGACAAGTTAAATTGTAAAAGTTCATCTTGTAAAATATTGTTTGAAAATATGGTAGTACTTTCTTTTTAAAATGCTTTTCGAAAATGTATTAAAATAATAATTTTTTATTTTTAAAAAATTATTTTTAACATTATCATATCAAATCAATCCATATTTAGAATGCAGTTCCAAACCTAAATCATGAAATTACAATAAGAGATCGGGAGGAACATTTTAAATTTAAACGGTCAATTCTTGAGGGATTATGAAATTTAGTTATGGCAGTCAAATGTGGAAAAGTGTAACACCTTGCCACCACGCTAAAGCTTGACCTTCTTATCTCTTGACTAATTAGCACCGCTTCCAATGCTTGTTAAACACACAGTGAACATGACATTATCATGGAGAATCATCAACCACGAATATGTAACTGAATATAAAGAATTACAGTGGTTTATATCTCGGACCAACATTTAAATCAGAAGACAACAAAATCTTGGAATTTAAAAAGATACACAAGATAAAAATGAGGCGCTACATGTCTTTCCCAAAAAGTTGCAAAATACAAAACCTTTTTGAATTATCAAGTAAGGATATCCCAGTCACAATAAAAAAAGAAAAAGAAAAAAAAGAATTCAACATCATAAACGCAAGCCACAATTATCAACTGAAATATGTATTCAAGCAAAATGCCATCATTCCCCACAAATTTAGCAATGGGGAAAGGTAACCTATATGAAGAAGGCAAAATACAAAGTGAAATTTTCAGAACCTCTCTAGTCTGCCATTTTGGTCAAACGGTGAACAGTACTCCTTGCAACCCTGTTGGCAGGATCAATCTTCAGAACAACCCGCAGATCTTCTGCTCCGAGCCTGTACTTTTCCATACTCTCATACAGGAGTGCACGCTGTACAAGAACAGATACATTCGCATCATCATGTTCAAGCACCTGCACAGCAGAGAGAAAACTATTAAGTACCTAACCTTGTAATTTTAGTAGATCAAGAAGAAAAATCAATGTGAATATCATAGGATGCCAGGAAAAGAACCCTCAAGCACAGAAGAGAAAAAAGAAATGCATTGTCTACATTTTGTGGAATGCAAGATCTACTTGCATCACTGGGCAAGTTTCTAGTCTTCAAATATGCAATGGCTAAGTTAATTGTAGGACAGATTTATTTATATACTTCTAATAATTTACATGGTACTTGGTTATAGTTATCCAGAGCACTAAGCAAATGTTGTCGAGTCCAAAACAGGACGGGCTCCAAGTCAGGCAATTAACTCATCAGAGTTGCCACCCCAGGGACCAAAAGCTCAGTGTATCAAGGCTCCACTTTTCTAACATTGATTCTCTCTTGGGGATCTAACCATACAACACAGTCATGTAGCTGATTCTTTAGTTCCCAAGTTAGTCTCATAGCCATGTCATCCTATGCTCAGAAGCCCGCGCCATATGAAGTGCTATCCTAAAACTCAATTTTTTTCAATCATAATGCAGATGGTTTAAAATAAAGAAACACACAGCTCTCATAAAACGATCACCAGAAGGAATGTACAAAAAGGCCACAACTTAAATCAATGAGCAAAATAAAGAAAAGATTATACCTTTGAACAATCAGCCACTGCCTTCTTATACTCTCCAACTTCTTTATAACATGAAGCTCTGGTTGATAAAACCTCCATGGTGGAAGCCTTATCAGCTGTTTTCTCAAGAAGTACCACAGCCCAAGACAGCCACTTGATGGCATCTGCATATTGCCCCTGTTTTTGATTTTCAATGCCCTTGTTCTTTGCTGCAGAAGCTGTTACCCCAGCAGGAGGAGCTGGAAGCCCTTCAAGCTCAGTGGTGGCACCATGAGAATCATTCACGCCTCCCCCTCCAAGCCCAGAATCCAATCCCCAATCATCAACTTCCGACAATGGCTGCCCTCCCGGTCCTCCAGATACTGTTGTAGCATTTCCCGAGGAAGGTGTGAAGAACATGTCAAGCGGATCACCAACTGAAGGTTGAACCGGAGCCTGCTGCTTCTGAGTAGGAAAGCTATTGTTGAACATTCCAAAGTCGTCAATATTGGACTTGGAACTCGTTTTTGATCCCATGAAACCATTATTGCTAGCACCAACACCAACTGATGGAACCGATTTTGCACTTGAAGCATTTTGAAACGCACCAAATGCATCACCAGTAGCATTGCCAGACGGCTTATTATCTTTACTAGCCGAATTAATATTACCTTGTTTCTGATTCATTCCAAAATCAACCAAAGAACTAAAAGGGTCCTTACTTCCACTCATTCCACCACCACTCACACTCTTCATCGACGCCCCCCCAAGATTCGAACTTTTATTAACACCAACACTAGCATTAGCATTACCACTATTTCTATTATATCCACTGGAATAAACACCCAAATTATCATTACCAACCCAACCTCCACCACTCTTGGCGGTGGATCCACTCGTTTTCGGCAAAGAATCAGCCAAATTCCCCATCGAATATGCGCTTTTATTAACATTTTTCAAAGGAACATTACTATTACTGCTACCCTTGGTATTTCCAATAGCAGAAGTAACAAGATCACAAAACAAATTAGGGTTCTTTTCAACAATCCCAATACCAGAACCCGAACCGATACCCGAATTCCAACTCTTCCCAGTTATATCACCCACCATAGAAGCGGGTCCATTCAAACCACCGGGTCGGACCATTGACTGGGCTGGTGCCGGTTGGTGCGTCCATGATGGCTTATTGGGTTGCCACGTAGGCTTAGATTGTTGTGTAGAAGATGAATAAGGAGATGGGTTTGGGTTCCTTTGATCGTTTAAAGATTTGGGTCGGTTTGATCCGATTCCGAAATCGAAATTGAAGTTGCTCATATTCGATCAAATTACAAAAAAAAAAAAAAAAATATTCAAAATGAGATCTTGGAAGTACCTTGTTATATCTTTTAAGCTGTGGCTGTATTGTGTAAATTTCAGAGATCGGAAAAGGAGAGGGATGGCGAAGGTTGTGCTCACGGCCGCCTTGTCTTGCTGTAAATTGGAGGAAATGAGATGAGGTGTCTGGTCTGATCTGATCTGAAAGGTTGGGTTAATGTGAGAGGAAGGAGGTGAGGGAGGCTTTAGAATTTAGACAATGACTGGTTATTTCCTGCTGCGGATCGAACGAATAATTATTTTAACTTAAAAAAAATAATATTTAAATTGCAAAGAATTTTTTTTTTAGTATTGCCATTAGTTAACAATATAAAATTTTATGGGGTTTAAGATATTTTTTTAGTTAACAATATATTAAAATAAATTACATATATCTATCTCAGTAAATCTTTTAAATTACTGTGTTTAATAAATTTTTTAAATTTTTTTATATAATATTCCTAAACAATTTTAAAACTAAAAAAAAAAAAAAAGGCAAAAAAGAGAGGCAAATATGGACCACAGGATTTGAACGTGTGGGGGAAGAAGAAATTCATGTCCATCACTTTAACCAGTTGGACACGACGTCTTTTATTTAAACAATATTTTTCTTTTCAAAAACAAAAGAAGCAGACATTATTATTATTATTATAGTAGAATATTCTAAAAGACGTGGGGAAAATACTGTAGCTTTCCCACGCCTTTTGTTTTTGTTATTTTCATATGCTTTTTTTTTTTCATTTGCTCCCAAGTACTGTCAAAATCAAAATAGCAAAATTCTTGGGTCATCTCAATGGGTTCAGAAACTACACGTTGCTCTGTATCAATATAGTTTTTGTTTTTTTAATTGATTTTTTTGTTTTGTTTTGTATTTGATTTTTTTCTTTATATTTTTTTTCTTTTTTTGGGCTTTACATGTTTTTTTTCCGATTGTCTTCTCTTTTTTTCTTTTTTAATATTGATCTGGTTAAAAATTTAATTCTATAATTTTTTTTAAAAACATTATGGATTACTATAATGTTTTTCTAAATGACTTTCTTTCTTTTCTTTATGATTTTTTTAAAAAATGATTTTTGTCGATTTTGCTTCGTAGTTTTTTTCTTTAAAATACTGTGGATTGCTATAATGTTTCCCCACATTGTTTTTGTTTTGCTATAGTATTTTACTATATGTTTTTTTTCAAAATTATCTTTGTCCATTTTTTTTTAATATTGAGCTGGTTGAGAATTCAACTTTAACTTTTCCCACATGTTTTTTTTGTTTTTTTTTTCTTATTTTTTTCCAAAATTGTCGTCTTCTTTTTTTTTCCTTCAATTTTTTGTTTTTTTTTTCAGAATTGTTTTTGTTGATTTTATTTTTTTCAATATAGAGCTGGTTGAAAATTTAGCTTTATATTTTTTTTCTTTTAAACATTATGGATTGCTACAGTGTCTCCCCCACATGGTTTTTTTATGATTTTTTTTTCCAGAATTGTCTTTGTCGATTTTATTTTTTCATATTGAGCTGGTTGATAATTTAGCTTCGTAGTTTTTTTCTTTAAAATACTGTGGATTGCTATAGTGTTCCTCCACATTATTTTTTTTATGATTTTTTTCAAAATTTTCTTTATCGATTTTATTATTTTTAATATTGAGCTGGTTAAGAATTACAACTTTAGATTTCCTCATAAAATACTATAGATTACTATAGTGTTTCCCTGCATGGTTTTTTTTCCTTTTGTTTTTTTTTGTTATGATTTTTTCTAAAATTTTCTTTATTCATTTTATTTTTTAAATATTAATCTGATTAAGAATTTAGCTTTGTAGTTTTTTCCTTGAAAACATTGCGGATTGCAACAGTTTTTCTCCATATATATTTTTTATTATTTTTCTCATAAATCTACAATAACGCACAAATATGTCACAAGCTCGCGGCATCGCATGGGCAAGGCATCTAGTAAAAGCTAAAAGGTGGGGAAAATACTTTTTTCCCACACTCATTATCACTATGAATTATAGTGGTACTATGTTGTTATTTTATTTTATTATTATATTTTGATTTTTTTAGGTTATTTTTTATTTAATTCTTATATGATATATTTATTATAACTAAAACTAAAAAATATGAGAAAAATATTGTTTCTCCACACCTATTGACACAGTGGATTACAATAATAATCCTTAGTGTTGTTGTTGTTGTTGTTGTTATGTTTATAGGGATTAGAGTTAATAATTTATTTTAATTTGTTTTTTATATGGTTATTGTAGTATAAAAAAAAAATATCTCAGCATCGCAGTATCATGTATTTTCCAAAAGTTTAATTAAATAAAAAATGATTCAAAGAAAGCTAGGTTAATAAACTTTGTGGAGTCAAGACCTAGGTTAATAAACTTTATGGAGTCAAGACCCGGTTTGTGAGTTTGGTAAGGTAACTCTGGTTGTCCCGGTTTGTAAGTTTGGTGAGGCAACCCTTATTGCTCCGGTTTGTGAGTTTAGCGGGGTGCTTTTTTTTCTAATTGAACTTAATTATATGATTGTCTATTTGTCTTTTTATCAATAGTTAAAAAATATAGTTTTGAAAAAAAAACATGTGATTAAATTTTAGAAAGTACATGGGCCTGTTAACGGGTATGGTAAGTTTAACTTCTTATTTTATTTATAAATTTATTTTTTCTGATTTCATCATTTAATATTGGATTGATTGATAATCGAGTTTCATAATTTGTTTGGTTTTACTTTCTATAAGGTTATTATAGTCTTGAAAAAAGTCTCAGTATTGGTTTAACGCTCGATTTTACAATTGTCTATTTTTCTTATCATACTCTTAATATTTTCTTTTAAGTTTAGAAAAAAAAATAATCTGACCCGCAGTGGAGTGAGTGCAAATATGCTAATTTCTAGTATAAATGGATCTATCTTCATTATGTCAGCATCTCCATATCAACCACAAGAGCGAGGCTTTTTCTTTTTCTTTTTTTAGGTATTAAAATTAGGGCATTTAAACATATTTCATTGTATATAACATGTAAGACATCAAAGAGATTTAAAATGCTTCCAAATGAATCAATAACTAATATGTTTACTAGAATGAAAACTATCACTAATAATTTGGATGCTCTTGGTAGGACTTTTATTAATGTCGATATCGTGATTAAAATTCTTATGTCCTTGCCAAAGACTTGGGAAACAAAGGTGACGACAATATGATAAGCTAATGACCTCACTAAATTTACATTGGAAGAACTCATCGAATCACTTATGACTCATGAAATCACCATGGAAAAGCAAGAACTATAAGAGAAGCAAAAGAAAAATTTAGCATTCAAAACTGAATTTAGGTTCCAAGTATAGCTTATTTACTTGTTAAGAAAGATACTTCAAAAAAGAAAGCATGTATTGTAGTTGATGATTAAGATAAGATTAGCCAACTTAAACAGAAAAACAAGGCTTTAAAGGAAAAGGTTGATAAGTTGAACACTACACTAGCTAAATTCACTCACGGTTTTAAGATCTTAGAAACCATACTTACGAGTCAAAATATGTTTTTAACAAAAGACGTTTAAGCTATCAACCTAAGAAGAATAAAAAAATATTTAAAAAATTACTTTGTTAAAACCAAACAATCATATGACCTAAACCAAACATGTAATTATTGTAAAAGCATTGGTCACTTGATTTATACATGTCCTTTGAAAAAGGAAAAGGTTAGTAATATGTGTAAAACCCGACAAAAAATTTAGTCTCCAGCCGACCCATGCTAAGGAAAACAATTGTGTTAGACTTGCTTGTTCTAAGGAAAAAGTGGGAGAGGGACCGACCTATCCTAGATGAGGATTGTAAAGGATATAACTAGCCTTAATATAACTCAATAAGGGAATAGAAACCTCAAACAACCAGTACCCTAATACCTCCTTTCATTTAAAAGGGGATATAAATGCAAGAGAAGAGAGAAGATGACCCTTTCTCTTCCCAAAAACTAGCCAGTTCATGCAGCACACCTTCTCTCTCTTTTCCAAAGAGAAAACCCTCAAACCCAGCTGCATGCACTCCCACTTGAATATTAGAAAGGAATGGAGAGTTAAAGAAAATTGTTAATGACTGAAACCTTAACAGGAAAAGGAGTGTAGGAGGCCGGTTGGTGTAGCTAGTGAAGAAAGGAAGAAATCAAAACTAGAGAGGAAGAAGAAGAAGAAAACCAAGATTTGAGGGGAAGAAAAAAATTGTTGAATCTCTTTCTAAAGCTACTGAAAATTGTAAGGTATGAACTAGACCTCTTTCCCCACCTGTTCTTGAGACTTTGGGACCAAAAAGAAGAAGAAAACCAGAAGTAGATGACCTAGGATCCTTACACCAGCTGCTAAGAAAAATTGGACTAAAGAATGTGTTGTAACCCATCTTTGGGTCCCCGCACAAAAAAGGAGAAAAGAAAAAAAATCAATAAAAAATATATTGAAAAAGTAATAGCAGTGAAAAGAGGATGCCAGAGAGCCTAGAAAATGGTCAAAAATTGGTTGAGGAGGTTTAAAAATACAAAAATTGGAATTTGACAGTATATTGTTGACCGGTGAGAGCCTTGTTGATGAAGAAAATTTGATTTAAGGAAGAAAAGTCCAAAATCAGATGTTTATGGACTCAATTAAATTTTATTGAAGGTTTAATTGAATTTATAAAGGGTTTGATTGCAAGAAAAATTGATTTTAAAGTCAATTTAGGCTTTAATTTGAAGAAATGAAAGTTCTGAGGTTAAATTATAATTTTTGAGAGTTGATTTGGTCAAATCAGGAGCTTAATTTCATAAATATTGAAGTTTGATGGCCAATTAAGGACTTAATTGAAGAAATCCAAAACCAAGGACCAAACTGGAAAAGGCGCGTAAATGGAGGGACTGAAATTGACTGAAGCAGGGTTTAAATTGAAGAAATTGAAAGTTTATTGATCAATCGAGGGTCAAATTGCATAAATCAGAGACCAATGACTAAAGTGGAAAAGGCGGCCAACTTCAGGGCCGACAATTGAATTTTGGCGCCAATTTCCGTTTAAATGAAACAACGCGTTGTGGTCAAAACGACACCGTTTCATGCATTTCATTGGAAAAAAGAAGAAGCAAACGGTGTCGTTTTGAACAGCACCATAAGTCATCTTCTTCCCCTGGACATGCAAGGGACAGGGGAAGAAGAAGATTGTGTTGCCCTACGTTTTCCACTAGCTCTATTTTCCTCTCCCACTTGCAAGACGATTGACACAGCCCACGCCTCTCACCTAGTCAGGGAAGCCATACCATGCGAGCGGCTGAGGTGACTACGTAGAGACGCCTTAGCCACCCTACCCTGTCTCTAGGATTGGGCAGAGACAGGGTAGCTGCTCTCTCCTCCTGCCTATAAATACGGGGGATGAAAGCAGCATAGGAGGAAGGTTTTTTTGGAGAGAGGGGGTGAAGAGAAAAAAAGGAACGAAAACATAGAGAGGGAGGAGAAAAGAAAAAAAAACAAGGGAAAGAATAGAGAAGAGAAAACAGGGAACGACCGGAGAGAAATATTACAAAGGAGGGGAGGATTTTTGGTTTGAAAAAAATAAACTGACAAGCAGACGGAGTGAGGAGAGTTTTCGGAGTAAAACAAAAGAAAATTTTGAGAAGAAAGCCAGTAAGACTTGAGAGAATCAGGGAGGAAGATCGTTTTGAGAATTAAAAAAAACAAAGGAGAAAGAAGGAGAGGAGGAAGAGACAAATAGAAATAGAAAGGAGAAAAAAGGGAAAAAAATAGAAACGCAGAGAGACACAAAGAAGAAGAAGAAGGATCACCGCCCAGAATTATTCGCCATCGCAACGCCACCTTCATCATTCCTCTTCGCTACAGACAGCACCGCCACCGCCAGACCATAAATGGGTAAGAACAGAACAAACGAGGGGGAGGGGAAGAGATAGCAGAAGGCAGCGGGAAGAAGAAAAAACAGAAACAGTAGCATCGCCGCTTGGAACAAACGCCCGACCGCCACCGCCAGCCGTCGTCAGCCCAGCTACCAGAGCACCTCCATTCCAGGTAACGCTCTTCTCCTTCTTCTCGTCTTCCTAGTTGTTCTCTTGCATGTAGAACGTGTATTGTTCACGTTTATGCAACAAGAAAAATAATTAACCGGTTACTCTGCATGAGCACAGTAACCAGTACATTGTTTGTTTCGGGCTGAAACATCAGCCCAGTCCATGCGGCTGGGTTGAGTCCAGCCACAAGTAGGTTCTCTTTTGGGCCGGTTCTGGCCCGATTTCATTTTGGGCAGATCTCGGCCCAGTTTCCTTTTAGGCCTGGTCCAGCCCATCCCAAAAAAAAATTCAAAAATGTTTTTTGAAAATTTGTGATTTTCCCGTGTATTTTTCTATTAAATTTTGCTTAATATTGGTTTGTATTTTTATACCGTAAAGATACAAATCCGGTATTAAAATACCTGATTTTCATCAAAACGTTGGAAAATAAAAAAAAAACAATACAAACATGTTGTTTTCATGCATACGGCCAAGTCTCTCAAAGCTAAAAAAAATCATATTGTATTTTCATACAAAAAAGAAAACTTCAAAAAATATGTTTTAGCATGCATTTTGGCTTTAATAACCAATTTATTAAAGTCACGAGAACTTGGCCAATATTTCAAAAAAAATCCAAAAAATTATTAAAGTCACGAAAACATGATAGAGCTGAAAACAAAAATTATATTATGGCCCCGTTTATTTGCTAGAAAATAGTTTCCTTTTGGAAAGTGAATTCCGGGAAAATGAATTCTGGGAAAGTAAATTATTTTCCGATGTTTGGTAGTGTAATGAAAAATAAGTTGGAAAACACTTTCCAGTGTATGGTTATGTCATGGAAAATGAGTTAGAAAATAACTTATTAATGTTTTATTTTTTTTTCAAGTTTATTAAAATAATAAGAAACAAATCTTACAAATTAAAAAGTTGAATGAGAATGAAATTGAAAAAAAAATATGATTTCATAAATTATCTCAAATAAAATAAATAATAATCAAAATAATAGAGATCAAATCTAACAAACAAAAAAATTGAAAGATGAAGAAATTAAAATAATAATAATAATTAACATTTCATAAATTATTTCAAATAAAATAAGTAATAATCAAAAGAATGAGAACCAAATTTGATAGATAAAAAATTTCAATTAAAAAATAATAAGGGAAAAGTAAATAACAATTATAAAAATAAAGACCAAAGTTAATATAAAAATCAAATTTTAAGGGATGAAATTGAAAAAAAAGTATTCAAAACAAAATATATATAGCAATCAAAAGTTTGAGGACCAAATTTGATATAATTAGCAAATAATATGACATTTCTAAATTTTTGACAACTTCCGGAATGTGTTTTCCGTCCAAAATAAAAGGAAAACACTATCCTGGAAACTAAGCCAAATTTCCTTTGACTGAAAAGTGTTTTCCATTGACCAACTTTTCTAATGATAAATAAACACAGGAAAGTTTGGAAATTGGTTTCCTGGAAACCACTTTTCATCAAACAAACGAGGCCATATGAATGCCCAAATTCTATTGTGTAATCGATGAAATTGCACGGTAATGAACTAAGTGAATGAAGATGTATTTGTAGCATGTTGTGATTATGTTTGTGTTAAAAATGACAAATTTCATGTGTAAATTAGAGGGGCCAATAGACAACAATGTCTGGCTGAGGGGAAAAAAATAAAGGGACCATGCATGATCCTTATAGGGACAAGACATAGAATGAAAATGATATCCTTATGTGATATGCATTGATTAGTAGTGGATGAATTTAGCATGATGAAACTGAAAACATCGAAGGTATGGTTATGTGTGCTGACGATTTCTATGTTAACCATAAACCATATGCACCAACAATTTTAGCATTAGCTGTGAAACTATGTTATGTTGACGATTTCTGAGTTGGCAACGATTCAGTTTTTATCAACAATATATGTGTCAGCCGTAAACCATATGCACTAACGATTTCAGCGTCAACTGTAAAACTGTGTTGTGATGATGAATTTTGAGTCGGGAACGACTCAATCTTCGTCAATGATTTTTGTGTTAGTTGTAAACCATATGCGCTGACAATTTCAACGTCGGTTGTGAAACTGTGTTGCATTGACGATTTCTGAGTCAGCAGCGACTTAGTTTCTGTCAATGATTTCTGCGTCAACCGTAAACCATATGCGCTGATGACTTCAGCATCAATTGTGAAACTGTGTTGTGTTGATAATTTCTGAGTTGATAGTGACTTAGTTTTCGTCAACTATTTTTATGTCAGCTGTAAACTATATGCGCTAACAATTTCAGTATTAGCTATGAAATTGTGTTGTGTTGACGATTTCTAAATTGGTAGCAACTAAGTTTTCATTAACGATTTATGTGTCAGCCATAAACTTTATGCACTGATGATTTCAGCGTCAGCTGTTAAACCATGTTGCATTAACAATTTCTGAGTCGGCAGCGACTCAGTTTGCATCAACGATTTCTGTGTCAGTCGTAAATCATATGTGCAGATGATTTCAGTGTCAACTATGAAACTGTGTTGCGTTGACGATTCCTGAGTCGGCAACGACTCGGTTTTCATCAACAATTTCTAAGTCAACAGTAGCCTATATGCGCTATCAATTTTTATCGAATCCTGTGTTAGCAGCGAATCAGTTTTTGCTGCCGAATTCTGTGCCATCAACGAACCATCTTTCGTTATATATATATATATATATATATATATATTATTAACGTGGGTGTCTAGGCCAGCTTGTATATACCTCGACTAATCCCACGGGCCCTGAAGTTAATGACCATGTAAGCTTCCAGTAGCCCTAAGGTTTGTAAGACTCAAACTGATGATTTCTAGGAAGTAAACCTAAAACCTGACCAGTTGAGCTATTATCAAGCTGATATTTTTCCTTGGAAAAGTGGTGGACAAATTGCAAGTGTTATTCTCATTTTTGCAGTAGACAGACAGTTACCACCTTTATTATGTGTCATCTGCATTTATGCAATTTATCCCTATTTTGTTATTATTCCTGATATTACTTATCAATCAATGGAATATCTATACCCGGTGAAGCGCGAAAAACCTATCTAATTTTAGACCTAGAACTAGAATTCTAATATATCATTTTATGTCAATGTGTTGAGGAATGTAGTCTCAAGTAATATATAAATTTTGTTTCATACTGTCAATTTTACCATGAGGTTTGAATTATATATATATTAAACAAACATGCCCCCCACTACCATTGAGTTTGAATAATATAGCAAAACATAACCCACTAGATTCGCCCAAAAATCAATACTAACACTGTTCAGGGATGGCTTTGCATCCTTGACACCATTAATGGAATTATACTCATTGAAGTCTTTTCTTTCAACTTTCAGCACATTCACGCTACTTGAGCACCACAGACCTGTTTTTTTTTAACACAATGCCGAGACGCCATAAGGAAGCCGGTACTTGAACACCGTAAATACTCGTGCAAATACCCTGAAAATGTTACAAATTAACACTACAAAGATCCAAACCAATTATATCACTGGTAAGATCACATATAATCGTGTTAAGCAATTCAGTGAACTCCGGTTTTAGATCCGGCCTAGAACAATTAGAGATTACACCATGGAATCCAGGTGAGCGACATTCAAAATTTGAAGAGTATATATTCAATTGCATTTTGGATGAACACTCACCAATGAATAACACGATTAACATCCTAATTATATAACACCAATGCTGTGTTTGATTAGTGTCCTGTCCAAGACTAAAGATACATAAGCAACAAAAACATACTTAGTTGGAGGGACAAAAACCGGGATAAAATAAATGTTTCTCGAATAATTTTAGCGTGAATTTCAGTTACCGTCTGTCTTTTCAGTCTCAACACAGTAATCAAGCGCCACTCAAATTACCAATGTCAACTCTGAATAGGTTAAAAGAAAGTACAAGTAACAACAACTCAGCCATATCTCTTATTGCAACACTCTACTCCAACACCAGCAAACACACATGCATTCTTCTTAGATTGCAGAACTTTACTTCAACACCAGCAAACTTAAATGCAAAGATTAACCATGGCAATAGGGAAGAAGACAGAAGAAAAGATAAGTTCAAAGAGAAGACAGATATGACCAAGAAAACATGAGTCTGAACCATCTCACAGTCTAGATATTTTAAATGTTCACAAGAAAGCACCCATGAAGCATAAACTCATTTCCTTTCTCCAAAAAGAAAAGATTCTAGACAAAATGCATAAATTTATCAATCATAGGTAGTGCAAGACCCATGTCATTCCAAACCAAATACAAAAAAGGGACATCAACCTGCGTAAAATCCTAAGTTTTGGAACCACACAGTGAATTCTTGAGCTATGAACATTATAAATTCTTACTACGTGCTCTGGTTAAACTTCCCTTGATTCATAGAGAACTCTCCTCCACCACCCTGGGTGGAATTCTGGACATTATCCGATGCGGGTTGCTTTACAGGTGGTCTCGGATCTTGGCTCCAATTCTGTCTTTGCACTGTTTCTCTCCTCTCAACCTGCATTGTTTCCCGGCGCCTATCATACCGAGGTCGAGGCCTGTTCCTAGTCTGCTGCTGCCTTTCATTGTACCTATATTGGGGCCTATGGATGACCTTCCCATCCTCGTACAAATCCCCTGATAACACAACACCAACAAGATCAACAAAAACAACAAACCATCATAATTCACAAAAACCATAAAAAAAGGAGAAAAACTTAACTTCCCATCATTATTAAAAAAACCCACCTCCATAATCTTTGTTAGGAACATCAAGATACGAGTCTGGCAAAACCCAAAGCACTCTAGGCAACGCTATTCAACCAGATAAACAAAATTACCAAAGGCAAATTAGAGCCAATTCCTTCAAAAACCCATAGCTAAACTTTTCTTTTTCTTAAAAAAAACCCTTAAACCCTATTAATCAAAAACCCATTTTCATTTAAAAGAAAAACCTTAAACCCTATGAATCAAAAACCCAAATTCATAAAAGAAAAACAATACCTTTAACTTTATAAGAAAGCTCTTCAGATATTAAAGCACCAAACCCAGTATACGTCGTCGTAGAAACGGAATAAATACTCTTCTTTGCTTCCTCCTCACTATCAAAAAACACCCATAAACAAAAAAAAAAGTTTCCTTTACAAGAAGAAGAAGAAGAAGCATTACCTGCCCAAAACAGAAGAAAGGGTTTTGACATAAGCGTTAATCATTTCTTCTTCTGTGGGTTTGGGGTCATTTGGAAACTCCATAACAATAAGCCAATGATTATAATCACAGCCATCGAGAAGAATCGTTTCTTTTGGCGGCCGATTTGTCCAGTTTGGTGACGGGTCGTTTAATGGAGAGTAGCCCGACCCGGTTGTTTTCGATCGGGTCAGGGTTTTGACTGAGTCCGGGATAAGTGGGGTTTGGATTTTGTTGAAGAGAGCAGGAGAGAAGCGAGTGCGTGAAGAAGAAGAAGAAGATGAGAGAGCTCGGGTTAGAAGCGTTGCTAAGTTACGCCTGGCGGTGATATACGCCATTGCTGCTTGACAACTCTGTGTTTTGAAGATGGTTTCGATCGATGTTGGGGTTTTATTGGCATCGCCAAAATTGTAACCGATTTTTTAAAACTTTTATGTGAGTAAAACTATATGTAAATACCAAAACCACCCTTATATATATATATATATATATATATATATATATATATATAAAATTATTGTGGTTAAAACAGTAAACACTTCAAAGCTGACGTAGGTTTGCCTTCGTATTATTCTTTTAAAAATCTCTAAAATAAAATAATGTATAGATAAGTATTTTATAAAAAATAGTTTTAATATTAGTTTTTTTTTTGTGTAATAAATCAAATGAGTTAGTTTTTGATATATTTTTATATTAATTTTAGATATTGAATTTCATTTAATAACCAATTATTGGTATCTAAAATATTTTCAAATATGAAATTTCATTAAAATTTTTAAATTAAATTCAAATTAAGTGGTTTTAAATATATTGCTCAAAATTGATGTAGGCAAATATGTATGATATGATAGTTTTGAACAGTCAGATATGGATTTATCTCTAGTGAATCATGTAGAAAGTCTAATATACTTATTTATGAATTAATGAAACAAAACTAAACTTAAGTTAAGGTATGTTTGTGCCAAACAAACAACCTAACAAGAAAAGTCAATCTCAAGATTTTTAATTTAACCACTAGATTAAATTCAAATTTTACCAAATGATTTGATAGACTTCATTCGAGGGGAGGGTACTTGTTTGTAACTAGCTAGTTGTACTTTAGAAGATCCTCAAATTAGACTTATAAGATGATGTTTGAGTCAATTTTGTTATTTTCCTTATATTTTTTTAGACCTTTAGCTTAATTAAAAATTTTGCTTTTGGCTTTCCTATTTCTTTTAGGATTATGGTTTTTCTTCCTTGTATAGGTCAATTTCTAGCCTATTTAAGAAGTTGTAAATCTCTTAAAGAGATAAACTATATTAAATTAAAAAAAATTCAATAATATGGTGTGAAATCAATCATTTCTATGTTCTTTTATTATTGATGTTTTCTTAAGTTGTTTTAACATGCATCAAAACTATTTTCGTAGCAAAATTTTCATTGTACCAAAAAAAAAAAATTACTTAACTCCCACTTAATATTTTTAATCTATTTAGGTTTTATGAAAAACAAACACACACACACACATATTATTGTTTATATAAAAAAATAAATATCTGTATGTCAAGCAGATAAAAAATAATAATTGTTTATATATAAATTATAAAGAAAAACTAAGATTAATTGTGAATATTAATGTCTCTATATGGAAAATGTTGTAGGCATACTATATAAAAAATATAATAGTCATACTCTTGTGTTGTAACCTCACCATTAATATTGTATATTGCCCTACAAATATATATAGAAAGGTTGACTAACCAATAGGTTAAGTCTCCCTATTATTCTCAACTTGGTATCAGAGCCTTCTACTGTCAAAACTCTTCTCTTCCTCTTCCCCTACAGTCGGCCTCCTCTCTCCATCTCCTAAATGGACTCTGCTGTTACAGCCCCTCAGAAGCTGTTGTCGCTAGTTCCTTCTCCCACCAGCAGCAACCCCAACCTTCAGAGCAGAACTATGGTTCCTTCTCCTATGTTTCTGTCGTCCCTTTTCACATCATGGGGACAACAACTCCTTCTATCGTAGCTTTGTCCAACACTCATCATGTGGTCTCATTGAAGCTTACGACCACCAATTATCTCTATTGACGAATGCAAATAAAGCCCTATTTTCTTGGTCAAGGTGTTTTGCACTTTGTTGATGGCTTAGTGTCGTGTCCTCCCTCTCATGTTTCTGACTGTTGTGATGTTTCTTCTTCTGCAATCAACCCCTCTTTTGTCCGTTGAAAGCACAACAAGATCAGCTTATTTTAAGTGTGTTACTCTCATCTCTCTCTATGGATGTCCTGCATCTTGTGGTAGATTGTCAGACTTCTTCTTGTGTTTGGCGCATTCTTGAGAAAATGCTCGTTTCTCCATTGAATTCTCGCATCATGCAACTCCATGGGTCTTTTGAAGATCTCTGGCAAGGAGATGCTTTGGTTACTACATATATGCAGCACGCTAAGTCATTATTTGATGAATTGGTTGCTGTTGGCCGACCCCTCTCTCTTGAAGACTTTAACTTCTATATATTTTATAGTCTTCGTGGTGAGTTTAAAGACTTGGTAACTAGTCTCATGACCAAGGCAGAACCGCTATCATACGCGGACCTTCACAACCGTCTTCTTACTCATGAGTTTCTGCATACGTCTTCTTTTCCCTCCTTGGCTGCAAATCCAGCTTAGATGGCTTGTTGTTGGTGGGCAGTGGCCTCCTCATCAGTCTTTTGAGTAGAATATCAAGTGTCAGTTATGCTTCTTCTTCGACCACATATCACCACAATGTGTTCAGTTTCGCAACAGTGGTCACAGCCCTTTGCCCCATCTTACTGTTGGTCCGGTTTTTGCCCCTTCTTGGTTCCCAAACACCGGTGTGAACCAACACATTACGCCTGATCTTGCAACTCTGACCGATTCTGCACCTTATCTTAGTAATGATCACTTGTATGTTAGTAACGGTAATGGTCTATCCATATCTCATATTGGACATACCTAGTTACATTCCCCTAAGTGCACCTTTACATCATCTAACATTCTCCATATTCCTCATATTACTAAACCATTGCTATCTGTTCAGAAAATTTATCATGATAATAATGTTTATTTTGAATTTCACATCTCTATGTTTTGTATAAAAGATCTCACCACCAAAGGAGTGCTCCTTTCCGATCAGAGCAATGATGGTCTCTATGTTCTTTTTGAGTCCTCTGCCACCACCATTCCTCAAGCTTATTAGTCCCCTTGCATCTCTGTCACTGCTTATCTATGACATCGTCGATTGAGTCATCCTACTTCCTGTATTTTTAATTTGTTACTTTTCAAAAATAAAATAATATGTACTTTTATACGTTCACTTGTTCAATGTCAAGCTTATCCGCTTGGCAAGTCTTCGCTTCTGTCATTGCGACTTACAGGTCACAAAACTACTACTCTACTTGATTTAATATTTAGTGATGTTTGGGGTCTTGCTCCTATGTTTTCTTTTGATGATTTTTGTTACTTTGTTATTTTTATCGATGCGCATACAAAATACATATGGTATTTTCTGCTTATTGTTAAATCCGATGTGTTTTCTATATTCCAATGATTTCAAGTGCTTGTTGAGCGTCAGTTTTCCAGCAAAATTAAATCTGTTTAAACTGATTAAGGTGGTGAATATTGTAAGTTAAACAATTTCTTTCATACTATTGATATTCATCACAGGTTAATCTTTCCTCATACGCAAAGCAAAATGGCAGTGTTAAACGTTACCATTGTTATATTGTCAAAACTGATCTTACACTCTTAGGCCAATGTAGTGCTCCATTATGATTTTGGAATTATGTGTTTGAATCTTTCGTATATCTCTTCAATCGCATGCCTACTCTTATCCTTCAAAATCAGTCTCCCTTTGAATGTCTGTTTAATCGTACTCCTGATTATGATTTTCTACATACTTTTGGGTGTCTTTTTTTTTCCGTTTCTGCGTTCGTATCATGCTTATAAGTTGGATTTTCATTCATCTTCTTGCGTGTTCTTAGGTTATAGTTCCTCGCATCTTGGTTATTATTGTCTCGATTTCACCTATATATATCTCTTGTCATGTTCGTTTTCATGAAAATGTGTTTCCTTTTGCATATTTTGAACGGCTAGCACAACCCTCAGCCACTCCCTCACAGCCCACACGCTTGCCCACCTTGATCACCTTCCAGAATTTTCTCCCGACTGACCCTCCAAACGCCTCATCCAACAACTCTACCACAACTCTAGCTCCACCTAAACAACCCCCTCGTTCCTCACTCTTGGCTGCCACCATACCATCGTCGCCTAGCCCTAACCCTATGTCACAATCTATATGTTTTTATAATGAATATTATGTAGGAACAGGTTCACCTCCTTCAGGGTCGCATATTTCCAAGTCTGTCACTACAGCCACCTCTGATTCTGCAGCAAGTTCTCCTGCATCTACTGCTGTGAGCTTTGGTCCTTCCTCTGATTCTCCTACAGGTCTGTAATTTTTTTTTAATCTCTTATCTTATCCTCTTCAGCAGCTCCCCAGTTCATATCCTTTTGCCCCTTAGTATACTGGTTGTCAGCATCTAATGGTTCTTCGTCTTTGACTACCGAAGACTGCTCTTCTAATAGCATCTGTAGTAGCCTCTGCTGCACCTAACTGTCAGGTAATGTCTTCTCCTGCTTGTGAGCCCTTTACATTCTCTGATGCTGACAAGTATAAGACGTGGCATGGTGCTATGCGTGATGAAATTCAGGCCTTACACTCTAATAACACCTGATCCTTGGTTCCTTTTAATCCTTCGATGAATGTTATTGGTTGCCAGTGGGTGTATATGATAAACGTTGTGTGGATGGTAGTATTAAGTGGTATAAGACACGTTTGGTGGCTAGAGGTTTTACTCAACAGGAAGGCATTGATTATTCTAAAACCTTCAGTCTAGTTGTTAAGCACATGATATTCATATTAGTGTTCTCCATTGCAGTCTTATATAATTGGACGATTCATCAACTTGATATTAATAATGCCTTCCTCAATGGTGTTCTTGCCGAAGAGGTCTTCGTAAGACAACCTCCAGGTTTTGTTGATTCTACTCTTCCCTCTCATGTGTGCCGGTTGCATAAGTCTTTATATGGTTTAAAACAGGCTCCATAGGCATTATACACTCGTTTGAGTGATTTTCCGATTTCAATTGGCTTTCATGCTTCCAAGGTTGACACCTCCTTATTTATCTTGTCTATTGGTGTTGATATCTTCTATCTTCTATCTTCTAGTTTATGTTAATGAAATTCTACTTATGAGTATAAACTCTGGTATGCTTCACCGCCTAATACAGTTATTGAGTTCAAAGTTCAAGCTTCGTGACTTAGGCGCCGTTCACTAATTTTTGAGCATTGAGGTTTAACACACTGTTATGGGTCTTATGTTACGCCAGCATAAGTATATTCTTGACATCCTCACTCGAACGGGTATGACCTCTTGCAAACCGGTTGGTACTCCTATCTCTGCTTCTAAAGTCACCATATTACCAGATCCCTTGTTTTCTAACCCTACACAGTTTCGTCAAATTATGGGTGATCTTTAATATCTCAACTTTACGAGACCAGATATCTGCTTTGCTGTTAACAAAGTCTGTCAGTTTATGCATGCTCCTACAGATTCTCATTGGGGTGATGTTAAACGCATTCTGCGTTACCTATGAGGTACCACCACCTTTGGCTTACAAATCACTCACAGTTCCTCCTTTTCTCTCCATGGCTTTACATATGCGAATTGGGCAGGTTGTACTAATGATTGTAAGTCTACAGGTGGTTATCTTGTCTTCTTTGGTCAGACACCGGTTTCACAGAAGTCTAACAAATAACGCATAATTGCTCGCGCCTCCACCGAGGCTGAGTATAAAGCCTTGGCTGATGGCACTACTACGGTTATCTGGCTTCAGTATTGACACGACCAAAAGATTGATGTCTTCTCCCAAGTGCAGGAGTGTCGAAGTAATAAATAACCCGGCAAGACCGGGGTTGAACCACAGGGAGGTTACTTGTATAAATTATAAGCAACAATACTACAACAACAATAGCAACAACAACAACAACAAAAACAACAACAACAACAACAATAGTAGTAGTAGTAGTAGTAATAGTAATAACACCAATAATACTATTAATAATAATAATAATAAGGAAGAAGAAGAAGAAGAAGTTGATGAGAACTTTGAGATGGAAGATTAATGTAAGAATTAAACAATGATAACAACAAATGTCAAGGTTAGAGGATCCACTAATGGTATTTCAAACAAGTATAGTATAAACTCTTTTTATTCAATTGGAAACCACACACAAAGGAGGTTCCAATCAGATTATAAATTGTTAACATGATTACATTAGCTATCTTATTCGAATAATGCTAATACTTGTAAATGTTGTCAGGCATTCATGATTATAACTTATGTTAACAACAAATCAAGTTCCTTTCATAGCTCAGGTGTCGGTTATACCATACAGTATGGACTATGAAAGTGCCAAGTATTTTTTGTACCAAGTGTTATACAACATAAATCTAGATTAACCATTTAACAAGCAAAGTATTAAAAGTGAACAAGATATCAAATATAAAGCATGTTAGTATCCAACATTAAGGTCCATGTTAAGTTTATATTATACTTATGTTTACACCATTAGTGTACCCTTTTCACCTTGACATAATTAACTTAGTTAAACATAATGAAAGAAAGAAACATAAACAAACAAAATAAGAACATAAATAAGATAAAGGTTAACTAAGTAAAGGAAAGGAAATGAAAGGCATAAACTTGATATTAATAAAAGCAAAACATAAGTAATACAAAGAGAGAAAACAAGAACATGATCTTGATCTGAACACCAAGATGCCTAAATACATGGCAAATGCCTCCTTTTATAGGCCAAAATTCGGAACTATTGATTTGTTGACTAATTGATGAGTGGGTGGCCACATCTTGACTTGGTGACAATTCTTATCTTTTTGTCTGCCAAAAACATCATTGATAACGTCATAATTTGAATAGACTTCAATCATGAAAGTTCTAGGAAATTGTCTCATATTTCCAGGGTAAAAATTTGAGATCATTTGGACTTCTAGAACTCGAGATATGGGCTGAACACTGAACAGTGTCTGGGCTGCAGGACAGATTCAGACTTCTTATTTGTTGCTACAATTTGGACTTGAAAACGGCCTTGTTAAATCTTGGGCTCCACATGAAAGTGGTAGGCCTTTGTATTATCTTTCCATCCATATAAAATGGACTTAAATCCCAGATCTACAGCTCCAGATATGACCCAATTACCGAACAGTGTTCCAGTTTGGACTGCACCAGCATCTCTTTTCTAAGTTTGGCCATATCTTTGTCCTTTCAATTTCAGTACTTCAACTCATCAATCAATTCTTTCATTTATGTGATAGGCCTGCATTTAAGATAAACATTTACCATAAATTAAAGGTATCTTATATAATTAGATATGTTATTATAAAACATGCTTTAGTTAAGGAGTTATTGATACTTCAAGTGCAAAATGATGATATAAAACTTTGATAAAAATGCACTTTTAAGTACTAATCAAGTATCTATTGAGAGATCTGCAAATTCTTTCTAACTCTGCTCTTACTATTTGGTGTGATAATCTAAGCGCTACTTACTTATCTACAAATCTTATCTTTCATGCTCACACTAAACATGTTGAGGTTTGACACGACCAAAAGATTGATGTCTTCTTCCAAGTGCAGGAGTGTCGAAGTAATAAATAATCCGGCAAGACCGGGGTCGAACCACAGGGAGGTTAATTGTATAAATTGTAGATAACAATAATACAAAAGTAACAATAACAACAACAATAACAATAATGATAATAATAATAGTGAAGAAGAAGAGGAAGAAGTCGATGAGAACTTTGAGATAGAAGATTAACGTAAGGATTAAACAATGATAACAACAAATGTCAAGGTTAGAGGATCCACTAATGGTATTTCAAACAAGTATAGTATAAACTCTTTTTATTCAATTGGAAACCACACACAAAGGAGGTTCCAATCAGATTATAAATTGTTAACATGATTACATTAGTTATCTTATTTGAATAATGCTAATACATGTAAATGTTGTCAGGCATTCATGATTATAACTTATGTTAACAACAAATCAAGTTCCTTTCATAGCTCAGGTGTCGGTTATACCATACAGTATGGACTATGAAAGTGCCAAGTATTTTTTGTACCAAGTGTTATACAACATAAATCTAGATTAACTATTTAACAAGCAAAGTATTAAAAGTGAACAAGATATCAAATATAAAGCATGTTAGTATCCAACATTAAGGTCCATGTTAAGTTTATGTTATACTTATTCTTACACCATTAGTGTACCCTTTTCACCTTGACATAATTAACTTAGTTAAACATAATGAAAGAAAGAAACATAAACAAACAAAATAAGAACATAAATAAGATAAAGGTTAACTAAGTAAAGGAAAGGAAATGAAAGGCATAAACTTGATATTAATAAAAGCAAAACATAAGTAATACAAAGAGAGAAAACAAGAGCATGATCTTGATCTGAACACCAAGATGCCTAAATACATGGCAAATGCCTCCTTTTATAGGCCAAAATTCAGAACTATTGATTTGTTGACTAATTGATGAGTGGGTGGACACATCTTGACTTGGTAACAATTCTTATCTTCTTGTCTTCCAAAAATGTCATTGATGACGTCATAATTTGAACAAACTTAAATCATGACAGTTCTAGGAAATTGTCTCATCTTTCCAGGGTAAAAATTAGAGATCATTTGGACTTCTAGAACTTGAGATATGGGCTGAACACTGAACAGTGTCTGGGCTGCAGGACAGATTCAGACTTCTTTGTTGTTGCTACAATTTGGACTTGAAAACAGCCTTTTTAAATCTTGGGCTCCACATGAAAGTTGTAGGCCTATGTCTTATCTTTCCATCCATATAAAATGGATGTAAATCCAAGATCTGCAGCTCCAGATATGGCCCAATTACCGAACAGTGTTCCAGTTTGGACAGCACCAGCATCTCTTTTCTAAGTTTGGCCATCTCTTTGTCGTTTCAATTTCAGTACTTTAACTCATCAATCAATTCTTTCATTTATGTGATAGGCCTGCATTTAAGATGAACATTTACCATAAATTAAAGGTATCTTATAGTATTAGATATGTTATTATAAAACATGCTTTAGTTAAGGAGTTATTGATACTTCAAGTGCAAAATGATGATATAAAACCTTGATAAAAATGCACTTTTAAGTACTAATCACACCCCTCAACCAGCTTATTACTAGTCCCTAGTAATTAAAGCGTTAAAATAGAAAAACAATTTGCAAATTCCACAAAGCAAGGCATTCATCATTCAACTTCCATTAATCTATCCAGATAAACAAACTCTCATTAAATTTATATATCTGCTCAATACCTCTTAAACAAAATATTAATAAACCTTCCTTTTTATGTGCTCAATGTATGAAAACATAGATGATGGGGCTTTTATTGGAAGAAAAACAATATTTTGTTCTAATGTTTAAGGTTAACTTCCTTGGGTTGGGATTATTATCTTCTTGTTTTTTTTTTTTTAATATATATACATATAACTTAAAACACAATGCATCTTTAACCCATGTAACGAGCTTTCGGCTAATGACTCCCAGACCAATTGGTCTTAGGGCATTAGGTGTTGAGACACCCCTACGAGCTTAGTAACTCGGGTTGCAGATACTGATACATAGATAGTGCAATGTTTGATTCCCTTAAGCTTTTCTCCTTAACCCATGTAACAAGCTTTGGGCCAATAGCTCCCAAGTCAGTTGACTTTAGGGTATTAGGTGTTAAAACACCCCTTCATGCTTAATTGCTTAGGTTAGGGAGGCTACGAAATCAAACTTATCTACGTTTTTATTATCATCATTTTTTTTTGTTTTTTTTTTTTGCAAATTATAGACTATCCCTATCCCTTAGTTGTTACCTTTAACAAAAGAACATAAATAATGTAATAATCCAATGTGCAACCCACAATCATATGTTAAAGTGTGTGTGTGAAAATGAAGGTTTAAGAATACTTGTTAAATGAGTTTATGAACAGAATCAAGTGATAATAATGCGAAAGTTTGTAAACCTGAATATTTCAAGAAGTATTCTAATAGGCTTTGTTATGAATATTGCAAATAACCATTAGAAAATGTTTACTAAGATGCGTCTCAAGAGTCAATAAAATTCCCCCTTACTCTGCCATCATAGTAATAACAGTTTTGCCAAATGGTTTTTAAAACAAAAACAATTAGTTGGTTAGTTTTTTTTTTTAAATACTACTACCCTCTCCCCCCAACCAAAACGAGACATTGTCCTCAATGTCCTAAGGTAGAAAGATAGAGTATAGAAGACATTACCTGAAACAACGAACACTGACAAACTTGAAACACACTTAAACAAATATAAGAAATAACAGAACAAAATACTATGCTAGAAATAAAACCAAAAGACACAAGGATTCACAAACGAAGGTCAAATCCAATCTAAGCTTTTTACGGCTTTCTGTAGTTAACCAATTTATACGACTCATGGAGGGATCAATTACAGGGATGAAAGATTGTAATTGGTCAATCAATTGTTCAGCAGTAGCAGCAGAGATTATGATTTGTCGTGCCGAAGATGTTAGAAATTCCTGTTCCACAGCTTGATCAAGAAAAGACAACAAATTATCATAAAAACCATTAACATTTAACAAACCTATAGGTTTATGGTGAATGTGAAGTTGAGCCCAAGAGGAAATATGAAAGATCTCTTTCAATGTGCCCAGACCACCTGGTAAGACAATGAAGGCATCAACATGGTTAAACATTGTATTCATTCGATCAAACATTGTGGAGACCTGTAGTTCCTCTCCAATTGTTCTTCCAATGATGTCCTCTTTTGTTAAAGCTTCGGGGACGACCCCCAAAACTTGACTACCTCCTAAAAATACAGTTATTGCCATACCCCCCATTAACCCAAGGCTGCCTCCCCCATACACTAAATGAATCTTTCTCTCAGCTAGTACCTGACCAAGATGATTTGCTGCTTCTAAAAAAGCTATTTCCTTCCCAGGACTGGATCCACCGAAAACATAAATATTTTTTATGTGATAACTTGAGGGACCTGCCATTTCTACACACTTCTATATCTGTCTAATGTAAGGGTTGAGTAGAAATGAGGGGAAGGAAGAGAAGATTTTATAGATGCGGAATTGAAAATACAATCATATCACCTATGTGTAGGCCAGCTGGAGTCTCACACACTCTCTCTCTCTTTCTCTCTTTATTTATTTATTTATTTTGAAAAAGCATGTGTATGTATATGTAGTTGTGATTGTGGCTCACATCTTCCCTTGGTTTTACATCCAAGAACGGCTTAAATGCCCTCTATGGGTCGGGGATAGGCTTCCCATCCAGTTTTCTTAAAAACTGGCAAACAGGGTCTTTTTTAGTCAGATTCCCAAGACTAAGTCTATCATGTTCTTTATGAAAATGGGGCCATAAATCATGAATTGCACGATGCACATCTCCACTAAGATGCGTCTCAAGGGTCAACAAAAGATTATCTAAAGACCCCTTACTCAGGCTATCCTTAATGAATTGTATTTTATCTTCATGGTTTATAGATACCATTCCTAAAGAACGACATGTTGCATTACAAGTCCATCTGGCACATCGGTGACAGACTTTCAGTCGTTTTGCACGACGTTTCTTTGCAAAAGTGCTTTTACCTGTTCCAGGCATGTGTGAAATGAAAGAATTGGAGGACTCACCTGATAATCGGACCTTTGCTTCAATCAGCCAGCGAATATCTTCAGGAATTCCATGATTCATTAACAACTTCAATCTTGCACACCTAGCACGGTAAATTTTTGTAATCGCATTCTGAGGCAGAGCGGGAAAGTACTTTTTCAATTTTTCAAGAGTGGTGTCAATTTTCAAATGAGAATTGGAGAAGAGATTCAAAGAAGAGAGAAAGAGCAAAGAATTGCACCAATATGTACACAGATATCAGTTATTATGGGAAACTGAAAGAATCGACTTAAGTCACGGAGTACCGTTATCCGCCTTTTGACCGGGGTTAGAGACTAGCAAAACAAGAGTCACACCAAAAGGAAACACAAAAACAATGTGAGAAAAACAAAATAATCAACCTTTATCTACAGGATCATTCAAACCAATGGATTCATATTCACTAGGAAAATTATCAAAGTAAGCTTTCAAACGATGTCCATTTCTCTTAGAAACATTGTCATTCTTTGGATTCTCAATATCAAAGGCCCCATAAGGATACACATGTTTCTCAATAAATAAACCGCTCCATCTTGATCTTAACTTTCCAGGAAATAAATGGAGTCCAGAATTATAAAGCAAAACTTTTTGACCAATATCAACTTTTTGACAATTTTCACAAGTTTTGCAGAATGCATGTGTGTCCTTGAACATGGTGGGCCAATAAAATCCATTTTGAAAGATTTTCGCAATGGTTTTTTTTGACGAGAAATGACTCCCACATGCTTCAGAATGACAAAATTTAATGACACTACTTACCTCATTGTCCGCAATGCATCTTTGAAATATTTGATCCGGACAATGTTTGAATAAGTTAGGGTCATCCCAATAAAATTTCTTCACTTCGTTCAAAAACTTGCCTTTGTCTTCGGTACTCCAATGAGTTGGCAAATCTCCTGAGGCAAGGAAATTGATATTTTTAGCAAACCAAGGCATTGAACTAAGAGAAAGTAAGGATTTGTCAGGAAAGTAATCATCGGTTGGTGTGATGTCAGATATCGAATCTGTTGTCACTCTTGACAAAAGATTCGCATCAACATTTTCAATGCCTTTTTTATCCGTGATTTCTTCCTGAGAATAAGACATTTGCAAATCTTCAAATTCATCAAACTCAGTATTACTCAAAGTAGATTCAAATTGATCATAAACCAATTCTTCAATAAAATCTACTTCTTGTAAATCATTATCATCTCTAGGTTGCTTGCAAATATTGAAAATATTCATCTCCAATGTCATGTTCCCAAATGATAGCTTCATCAGTCCATTCCTACAATTAATCAATGCATTAGAAGTTGCAAGAAATGGACGTCCTAAAATAACAAGAAATGAATTACATGCTTCAACAGGTTGTGTGTCCAAGACAATAAAATCCACAGGATAACTGAATTTATCAACTTGTACTAACACATCTTCAACTATTCCTCTAGGCACTTTTACAGATCTATCGACAAGTAAAAGAGTTACAGAAGTTGGTTTTAACTCACCTAGATTGAGACTTTGAAAAACTGAATATGGAAGTAAATTCACACTAGCTCCAAGATCAAGTAAGGCTCTTTCAATTTTATGTTCTCCAATAAAGCAAGAAATTGTAGGAAAACCAGGGTCTTTATATTTCAAAGCATTATTGTTCTGAAGAATGACACTTACTTGTTCGGCTAAGAAGGCTTTCTTTTTCACATTCAGTTTTCTCTTCACAGTGCACAGATCTTTCAAAAATTTAGCATAAGAAGGAACCTGTTTAATAGCATCCAACAAAGGTATATTGATCCTTACCTGTTTGAAGGTTTCAAAGATTTCAGAGTTGTGATTGACTTTTCTTTGTTTGGTCATGGCATGAGGAAATGAAAGTGCTGGCAGAGAATCAGTCTTTTCTTTGCATTGATAAGATTCAACCCCTTCCTTACCCTCAGAGATTGACTCATCATCATTCTCACAAGGTTCAAGAATGGGTTTTTCAATAACCTTACCACTGCGAAGAGTGATGACTGATTTGGCTTGATCCATGTGTTGGCTTCCAGAACTACTTGCATTCACATTGTATTGCCCCTTTGGATTTTGTTGTGGTTGAGATGGAAACTTACCTTTCTCTTGGAAATTGAGAGCAGATGTGAACTTTGCAAGAGTATCTTTAAAATCTGTCATGCTTTGAGCAAGTTGAGTGTTAATTGCCTTTTGCTTTTCCATAAATGCATGCAATGTTTCCTTAAGATTTCTTCTAGGAGGGGGAGCATAAGGAGGTGCATATCCATGAGAATTTTGGAAATTATGGTGTGCTTGAAACGGTGGCTGTGAAGTTTGAGCATTATTGTTCTCACTCTTCCAACTGAAATTTAGATGATTTCTCCAACCAGGGTTATATGTTTGCGAATATGGGTTATGGTTGGGCCTTTGAAAATTGTTGAATGCATGGGCTTGTTCATGGACACATTCTTTAAAAGAAGGCAAGGTTGGACAGTCATTGGTTGAATGTTCGTTGGTTTCACAGATTTTGACACGCAATGTCTTGAACAGATTTTAATTGACCACTCCTTTTTAATTCTAGTGCTTCGACTTTTTTAGCTAAAGATGCAAACTTGGCTTGGAGGTCATGATCTTCCCTAAGGTTGTACATACCCCCATTAGATGTATGAGGTTGAGTTTTACTTGGTGCCTCATAAGTACCTGTTGTGTCCTAATTTTGTGCATTTTCAGCTAGCAAATCTAAGTACTCCATTGCTTCATTAGGGTCTTTATCTTCAAAAGTCCCATTGCACATCAATTCAACCATTTGCCTATCTCTAGGTGTTAATCCTTCATAAAAATGTGAAACTAATCTCCATGTTTCAAAACCATGATGGGGGCAAGTATTAAGCAAGTATCGATACCTATCCCAACATTGGTAAAATGTTTCTTCTGGTTTTTGAGAGAAAGTAATGATTTGTCTTTTGAAAGAGTTTGTTCTATGAGATGGAAAAAAACTTCTTTAAAAATTGTTGTTGCATTTCATCCCAAGCACGAATGGATCCAGGTCTCAAATTTTGTAGCCATGTTTTAGCTTTATCTTTTAATGAAAAAGGAAAAAGCTTTAATCTAATGGTGTTCATGGTACAATTTGAGTCATTATACGTGTTGCAAACCTCCTCAAATTCCCTTAAATGCAAGTATGGATTTTCTAAATCTAAGCCATGAAAAGATGGTAAAAGTTGAATAATGCTTGTCTTAAAATTAAAATGAGATGCATCAGGTGGAAAAACTATGCATGAGAGTGCATTTGTTCTTGTGGGATTTATGTGATCTCTAAGTGTTCTAACCCGAATATTCTCATTATTCTCATTATGAAGTGATTGGTTATCTTCTTCGGCCATATTTTCTAAAAATGATGAGGATACCCTACAAAGTTTACCACTTAATGTACGTGACCACACTCTCATGCACGTGTAGGAAGAGAATAAAAGGAAGAAAAGAAAAACAATAGAAAAAGAAACAAAACAAAAGAAACAAATTTGGATACAAGAAAAGAGAAAATAGAATAAATTTGTACAAGAATTTACCTTCCCGGCAACGGCGCCAAAAACTTGACACGACCAAAAGATTGATGTCTTCTCCCAAGTGTAGGAGTGTCGAAGTAATAAATAACCCGGTAAGACCGGGGTCGAACCACAGGGAGGTTAATTGTATAAATTATAGATAACAATAATACAAAAGTAACAATAACAACAACAATAACAACAACAACAATAATAATGATAATAATAATAGTGAAGAAGAAGAGGAAGAAGTCGATGAGAACTTTGAGATAGAAGATTAACGTAAGGATTAAACAATGATAACAACAAATGTCAAGGTTAGAGGATCCACTAATGGTATTTCAAACAAGTATAGTATAAACTCTTTTTATTCAATTGGAAACCACACACAAAGGAGGTTCCAATCAGATTATAAATTGTTAACATGATTACATTAGCTATCTTATTCGAATAATGCTAATACTTGTAAATGTTGTCAGGCATTCATGATTATAACTTATGTTAACAACAAATCAAGTTCCTTTCATAGCTCAGGTGTCGGTTATACCATACAGTATGGACTATGAAAGTGCCAAGTATTTTTTGTACCAAGTGTTATACAACATAAATCTAGATTAACCATTTAACAAGCAAAGTATTAAAAGTGAACAAGATATCAAATATAAAGCATGTTAGTATCCAACATTAAGGTCCATGTTAAGTTTATATTATACTTATTTTTACACCATTAGTGTACCCTTTTCACCTTGACATAATTAACTTAGTTAAACATAATGAAAGAAAGAAACATAAACAAACAAAATAAGAACATAAATAAGATAAAGGTTAACTAAGTAAAGGAAAGGAAATGAAAGGCATAAACTTGATATTAATAAAAGCAAAACATAAGTAATACAAAGAGAGAAAAGAAGAGCATGATCTTGATCTGAACACCAAGATGCCTAAATACATGGCAAATGCCTCCTTTTATAGGCCAAAATTCGGAACTATTGATTTGTTGACTAATTGATGAGTGGGTGGACACATCTTGACTTGGTGACAATTCTTATCTTCTTGTCTTCCAAAAACGTCATTGATGACGTCATAATTTGAACAAACTTAAATCATGACAGTTCTAGGAAATTGTCTCATCTTTCCAGGGTAAACATTTGAGATCATTTGGACTTCTAGAACTTGAGATATGGGCTGAACACTGAACAGTGTCTGGGCTGCAGGACAGATTCAGACTTCTTTGTTGTTGCTACAATTTGGATTTGAAAACAGCCTTTTTAAATCTTGGGCTCCACATGAAAGTTGTAGGCCTATGTCTTATCTTTCCATCCATATAAAATGGACCTAAATCCAAGATCTGTAGCTCCAGATATGGCCCAATTACCGAACAGTGTTCCAGTTTGGACTGCACCAGCATCTCTTTTCTAAGTTTGGCCATCTCTTTGTCGTTTCAATTTCAGTACTTTAACTCATCAATCAATTCTTTTATTTATGTGATAGGCCTGCATTTAAGATGAACATTTACCATAAATTAAAGGTATCTTATAGTATTAGATATGTTATTATAAAACATGCTTTAGTTAAGGAGTTATTGATACTTCAAGTGCAAAATGATGTTATAAAACCTTGATAAAAATGCACTTTTAAGTACTAATCAAGGTTGACTATCATTTTGTACGAGACAAAGTTATGAAGAAAGAGAATTAATTAAGTTGAAAGAATATTGATCTATTAGAGACAAGAGGAATTAGAAAGCAAATAACTATACGACTAGAAATTATGATTGATCAAAGAAGAGCAATCTATCACAAGAGTTTAAATTCACGTGAATATATAGACAGTACAATTCTATTCTCAATGAGAGTTTTCAATAAGATAAAATTAATCATAGTTACATATTAGTCTTGGATTCGCGTGGATATATATATATATATAAAGTTTTGTCTAGTATTCAATATGTTTTTTCTTAATCTAATATAGATCACCTGTGTGGTAATAGAATTATATGTTTAGGATTCAAATATAGATTATCTTATAGCTAGAAATTATGGCTAGCCTCTTATATTTAATTTTATCCTTTCAATTTATTCAAGTGTTTTTTTCTATATTTACAATTTTATTTACACCTTTCATGTTTTTCTTGATTTATTTACTCGTTTTGCTTTAAATTCATATTTTTTATACATCTGTTCTTATATTGTTGTGTGAGTTACTTGAAATAAATATATATTTTTAAAAGTTTTAAATTTAGAAATATTCTCATTAATTTGATTTTTAAAAGGTTGCTATTTATCTGATATAATTTCTAATTATATATATTTTGTTTTGTTTAAAGAAAGAAACGAAAAAATTATAATTTAATTAATGAATAGATTGAGGATTCGCGTGTGGAAATGACGATAATATTGATAGTAATGATGGTGGATCATTATTCGTAATAAGAAGGGTGCAATGCTGGTCAAGTACTCGGGTAATAAGGTGGCACTGTTTATAATTTATCAGTTTGCATGTCGTGTCATGTTCTAGCTGTATTGTAATTAAAGAAATAGTGATCTTTATTTTTTGTTTTTCTTTGTATTATCTTTTCTATAATAACTTTTATTATGAGTTATTTAGTTACTAAATAACTAACAACTATTTTTCTATAAAACTATCAATGATTATATAAAAAAATGTTCTACCTGTACTAACCCAACTGTAGAATACATGATTCTTCATTGTTTCATAGTCCTGTTTGGGAAATTGGACGTGGATAATTGGTAAAGTCATCCTTAATGTTTGTTCAAGTCCGAAGAAGATGTTATAATTTTCAATACTTGTATAGATGATTGAGAAGATTATGCAATTCGTAGTCCTTCGAGAGGACATTGATTTGGATCTACGTAATATATATGAATGGTGGTATGGTGTCCTAGTTATATATAGGTTGATGAATTGAGGTTTGTTGATATTTTTGAAGTTTATGTTATATTATAGTTTTAAAATTTAATTTGGTATCAATCTAATGTTTTTTTTTAAAATTAAAATAATATTATTTTGATTTTTTTAAACCTAATTAATTAATGGTTAGATTTTGACCGAGTCATGAATCAATCTGAATTTTTAATCCGATTAAATTCAATCTGAATCAATTTAGATATTCAAAAAAGTTTTATTTTGGCCGATAGTTTAATTTAACCATGTAACCATTTTACAATCAAACAAACGAATTTAAAGAAGCTTTCTATATATTCTATTGTATCATCATCACATCATAGCATATATAATTACATAAAAAAAAGGGATCGTCATTCATGAATGGCAACTCTCAGCAACAAGCGGGGCACCTCCTAGTTCTGATACTGATAGTTCTGATACTGATACAACTGATTAGTGCAAGCAGAAAGAGGTCATCTCCTCTATCGTAAGCAGGAAGAAAGAGATTTCCAACTATCGGCAAGGTGATGGAAGCCAGCGTAATTTGATTTTGCATTGGTGCACACAGAGCTGATTTCATGACTCTGCTCTTTTTCTCCAACGTAGTTCAAATTGATGTTTGACAAGCTAACTCTTTCACAGGGAACAGTCTGGCTGCACTTAATGTTTACTCCAACAACTGAGGTGGATGTTCCTCTAATGTTCTGGTATCGAACATCACTGAGCTTTACCCTTGATGCATGCAAAGAGAATTGAAGAAGGCAAATTCAGATTAAACTGATATACTCTAGTACTCCAACTCATGATCGAAGGAGGAAAGCAGCTTGTTAAAGGGGTTGATATCATAGTAAAAGAAAACGAACCGAATCTTTGTTTCCATAGGATTGATCAATAATAACGGGGTTTTTTTTTTAACTCTGTCCTGGAAAAGTATGCCTGAAGCTTGGCTTGGAGTGATCCTGCATATGTTTTTATTCTGATTCCATTGTCCGTGTTATTCAATGTGCAGTTTTTCACAGTGATTCCTCTCACATCCTCCTCATCCTGGTACTTTCCAAGGCTACCAAAACTGTTATATATGGAAATGTAAATTACAAGTTAATTAGCTGCAGGTTGCTATACTAGTTAATTAATTACAAATGCATAATTACTGACTTCAAGTGTGTGTGCGCGCGCGCGCGCGTGCAGTTGGAAAATTGAATAGATAGATACTAATTAATTACCTGATACCATGTCCAGGGCCACAGGTTACATTTCTGATGCGGATATCGGTGCATCCACGTATTCGATACACTGGATTGGATTGGCTTGTATGGATTCCATCAGTGTTGGGGCTATCGTCAGGGGCAAATATACAAACATTTTTGGCCTTGATGTTCTGGGACAGAACGATGGATATGGAAACCCATGGGATTGACAGAGGTGATCTGTCTTATAACCCCATGGGATTGACAGAGGTGGTCTGTCTTATAACCCCACCGACTACATGATTGAAATTTGTAGACTGCACCACAAATAAAATAAAATAAAATAAAAAGAAGAATCATTATGAAATTGCGATTAATCCCAACATTCTCTAATTACTAATTAGTTAGTGCATCTATGTCAAGATAATTTTGTTGCTTACACTAGGGAACTTGGCGCCACCGTCGCTGACATTGTATTTCCAGACAGCATTTCCTTGGCCATCAACACTGCCGGTACCAGTAACCAGGAAGCCCTTGATGTTTTCAAACAAGATCCCGAAATCTTCTTCGTACATGCTAGGGTCTGGTACAGCTTTCAGAGTTACTGCAATTTGAACCTTAATGGTCCCTGAAAGATAGCTGCCCCTATCGAGAAGGTTCCCTTGGGGATAGCCTTCCATGCTCGGATAAAAGACCGCAAAGGTCAAAACCACAATTCAATCAATTTCACCAAATTTTCTTTAAGAGAAAAAATCAAGGGCAAGTTCAGATGTATATGCCAAAAATTATAATAGCTTAAACCCCTAATTATCAAATGTGTATTTCTTCTAACAGAATTAAATTCATGCCATTAATATGCTATTAATGTCATGAATACTTGTACCCTTGTAATTAAACTTTGCTTCCTGCTTAGCTTAATTAGTACTTACGATCCAAAATACTAAACCAGCTTACCAGTGTGTTATCCTCTCTTCCAGGACGTGCTCCATAACGTAACACGTTAAACACTCTCTCATTGGGATCTTTTCTATCGGCACGTCCATGGTGCTCCAGAGCCTTTGAAACAAAGGAGGCCACTATAATGCACAAAATGAGTCAGGCATTTGCCGAGGATTTCCATGTAAATAATATGGCCATTGCCATTACATCCAATTCAAGCTATATAATTTGTATTTCTTTCTCTCTATCAGCAAAATCTATAAAAGCTTCAACTCGATGATTAAAGATGGTTATTGTCTGATGTTGTAATTGTGAGAAGCTCTCTTACTTTATATATACCCTAGTTTGTTAGAGGTTTAACTGAATCGATAGATGTTTACACTCTGTTTTTTTTTTCTAGCAAAACAGTTTTGTACTGTTAAATGCTACCTGTACGTAGGAGGTTTAGTGCATAGATATTGTGTTTGGTCTGTACGTAGTTAGGTTGCAGTGGTTCTGTTCTATAATTAGCGTCAGTTTACCTAGGTTTCTATTTCTATAATTAGCCAAGACACAAATTAAATGCTATCCTTAAGCTTTTCCCCGAATTATAGTACTGATTTAAATAACAAGCTCATCAAATGAAGCAATTAAGAAAATTTTAATTTAATTTTCTGGAGAACCTTTCTATTACTGGAAAAATAAAAGAATCTGGTATAACTGTTTCATCCTTAGGAGTCCATCAATCTATTTGCAGTTCCAATCTTGAGCTGAAAATAGGCTAAAATTAAGTCATTGGCCAAGCTGTTATTGAAGTGATGACATGAAGGAATTTTTTGCATATCCTTGGACAATTAATTGAACTAGACACATGGACACATGCATGTTACAAGTAAATCAACTCTATGGGAAAATGCTGTTTACACACTTTGTAAAAAAATATTTTTTCAATAGAAGGTTGATGTAGTTGGGCTTGTGATAACTAGTGATTTTGAGTAGTTAGATGTGGGTATGCCATAACTAGATGAGGATCTGTCCCAAATAGATTAGTAGAGATATTTATGGACTAATGAAACTAGATTTAAAAAGAGGTTTGGTCGAGCTAGACTAGAGCAACGGTTTAAAAGGACATAACTTTTGATTTGATCGTTGGAATCGCTACTCTGACCGTCAGATATTTAGATTTTCACAATCTTATTCTGGGGCCCGGTTTTGGTAGCTTTTGTGATTTTTCTTATTATTTTTGGATTTCATTCTTCCTTCTTTTATAATCTCGGATTTTTATTTTTTGTTTTATAGTTGAGGTAAGATTTCTAGCCTATTTATGGCTTTGTAAACCTCCTAAGGAGGTAGATTTTATAATTGTTATTTTAGAGAAAATAAAACCTGTAAACTAGGAGTTCACATCGACAGCTCATTTCACTCATTAAGATTCATGTGTTCTTTCTTTGTTTTGCTGTCTTTAACTTCCATCTAAATCAAATTTTTTATTTTTAATATAGAGCATTAATATGTTTAAAATAAATTATGAAAAAATAAAAAATTAATTCCAAAGAATAAGGTGATATTGTTAAAATTTTAAAAAACTGATTATGTACATTCAATATCTTTGCACCAAGTTACAAACAATAAATTTTTAAAAACAAAGAATGTATATAATCATTGATAGCAACATGATTTGAATATTTTATACAATCCAAGTGATTCAACAATTAAATATTTCGTTTAAAATATTTTATATATAATTATTTCATAAGGTTGTAGTTTTAATCTTTAAGCCTAGAAAGTTATTCTGCAATTTTTATGTATATGCTAAATCACATGATATGAAACTAAAATTTAGCCTTTATATTTGTCATAATCCAATTTTTACCCCCCAAAAATTTTCAAAAAATGTCTTCAAGATCATTTAAAAAGAATCATGTTCAAAAAATATATTTTCAAGAAAAATAATATTATTTTTAGAAAAAACATTCAAAAAAAAGTTTTTTAAAATAAAAAACAGTTTTGGGTTGCGATCGAGTAAAAACTTAATTTACAACTGGTTAGAAAATCATGTGTACATACAATTTGGGGTTTAATAGAAGAAAATTGGGAAAGATTATACAAATTGGAAAGCTAAGGATCTAAATGAAAGAGAAAGGATCCATTTCTGCCTTCTTGTGCTCCTATTAGAAAGTCCTAATTGATTCCATCAAGAGCTCAATTGAATTATTATTTTTTATTTTTTGATATTTAGCGATAATAAATTTAAAAGAGAGGTTAATTAATGGATGACATGAAAACTTTGCCTGATTTGTTTACTTGATCTGTTAATTAAAGTCCTATCAATCATTTCTTTTTCTAATTGCAGCAGAGGGATTATCTATTTTGTTTCAAAGAGCAGCTACAAATGATTTTTTCAAAGGTATCTTTTTTGGAGATAGCTTTTGCCTTAGTCACCTATAATATGCAGACGACACTTTGATGTTCATGCCTGCTAAACTTCATATGGTCAAAATAGTTAAAAGGATTATGTTGTGATTCGCTATTTGTTCAGGTTTGCACATTAACTTCCATAAAAGATCTTTAATTGGCATAAATGTTGGGGAAGATACTTGTGCTAGTATGTCATATTTAGTCTTTCGCAAATTTGATTCCTTGCCTTACTCTTATCTGGGCATGCCTTTGGGATCCATTCCTAAAAGATTGTCTACATGGAAGCCTATTATTGAGAATTTCAGAAGAAAGTTGAGCATGTGGAGAGGTCGTATGCTTAGTATGGCAGGGTGTATTTGCCTAATCAAAAGTGTCTTGAGTTTGTTGCTAGTCTATTATATGTCTTCTTTTCTTATACCGAAAGGTGTCTATAATATACTAACATCTATTCAATGAAGATTCTTGTGGTCTGGAGTGGCGAAGCAAAAGAAAATTTGCAAGGTGCAGTGGCATATTGTTGTGAAAGCTAGAAAAGAAGGAGGCCTTGGGTTGGGCTCTTTAATGTCTAAAAATATACCCATGCTTTTCAAATGGATATGGAGGCTAGGCTTACCAGACCATGCCTTATGGAAACAGGTAACAACCCATTTTTACTCCCCAACTTTCGAGAATGGAATCCCAAAATTGCATGGTCATATTTCCCTATTTTTGAAAGATGTTTTGTCAATCTTGGATCCAAACAGTGTTATCGACTTATTATTGCGTGAAAACATTAAATTCATGATTGGAGATGGATCCTCCATTCTCTTCTAGTCTAACGTGTGGATAGGATCAAATGCTTTACATAGCATTTTCCCTAGGCTTTACCAAAATTCTACTTTTTGGAATGGTTTGGTTAATGAGATGGGTCAATGGGTGAATGATCATTGGCGATGGAATTTAGTTTGGTGTAGGAACCTCTTATCTTATGAAGAGCAACAATATCATCATTTGCTCTCAATGCTGGAGCAAACGATAATTCGGCAAGGAAAAGATGACAAACTTATATGGCCATGTAATTCTGATGGAAGCTTCTCAGTTAAATCCTATTGCACCCTAATTGATAATACCTCCTCTGCGAATGATAGAGTTTTCGAAGCCAATGTTTGATTAAAGGGGCCCCTCCAAAAGTTCAGGTGTTTCTCTGGTTGGCAGTATAGGACAAAGTCAGTACAAGAGCTTTTCTCCATCACCAGACTGTTTTGTCTACCACACAAGCTTCATGTGTCTTTTGTAGCTCAGATTTGGAAACCTCAGAGCATCTTTTTATACATTGTAACTTTTCTAGGAGTGTTTGGATGAAAGTTTTGGATTGGTGGGGTATCCAATGTTGTTTACCAACAACACTTGACTCGCTGCTTCTGTAGTGGCCCGGAATGGTACATGGCAAATTCCAAAGATCAGCTTGGAGACTAATTTCAAGTAGTACTATTTGGGGTATTTGGTTGTTAAGGAACAAAATTGTTTTTGAGGAGGGAACTATAAACTTGTTTGATTGGTTCTCCACCATCCTTCATCGGGTTGCTATTTGGTTGCATACTCAGGTTTCAAACTTCACTTATACAAGAAATGACCTCTTAAGATCTTCTGATGGCATCAAATTGTGGTGTCATAAGAAATCTGAGGTAGTCTTTTTGTTGTTTGTTGTAGTAGATCAATTTTTTTCTTTTTCTCATATCCTACTGGCTTTATGGCCTTTTCAATATACTCTCGATGATTATCCAAAAAAAGATTAGGCAAAGATTATATTGTAGTGTTAGCAGTAGACCATGGAAGAATCCCATCATGCATGTAGTTTTCCTTAAAATGTTTACAGTAGACACAGGATCTCAAAATGCAAACAAATTTGAATCGACCGCTCACAATATTCATCACACAAATACCCTATACATTGTTAAAAATAAATTAGATTTCTGATTTTTTTTTGAAAAATAGAAAAACTGATTTACTAGTTGAGAATCATCTACCGGTTAAATTAAATGAACCGGTTGATCAGTTAAATCGACAAAATAACTTTTCCTGTTTAGAATAAGATTTTATTTACTTAGTATAATTCCTTGATAGTCTAGAAATTTAGACCTATAAATAGACTTGTAATCAGAAGCATAATGTATAAGTGTAATAATAAAAAAAGAAGTATAAAAAAGAAAATACTTAATGAAACATTCATTCCTCTCAAATTTTCTTATTATTATTTAGCTTTGTTATTTTGCATTACTGTCCATAAGTTTTTACTCTAATAATTTTTCTTTCAATAAGTGATATCAGAAGTTGTTCTAATTGTTTGACATGACCAAAACAAACTTCCCACTTCTATATTCTTGTTTGATAAAGTATGAAATTTGGTGTATTCATATGAAAGCTTGACTAAGTTTCCAAAATGTGTTGGAAATGGTTAAAATAAAAGGCTTCGAGGAGCCTATAGAAGAAGTAACATTAACTTTAGCTCAAAAAGAGGTAGTGCAAAAGGCACGAAGAAATGATCAACAAATACTTACAATCATCCACCAATGTTTGGATGATGTCACTTTTGAGATTTTGGCCAACACAACCACCGCCAAGCAAGCATGTGAAGTTTTGCAACAATCAAACCAAGGAGCTAATAATGTAAGAAATGCACGCCTACAAAAGTTACAAGGTGAATTTGAAAGATTGAATATGCTTGAATCAAAAAGTATTTCAGATTACTTTGCTAAAGTTTTGACAATATATAATCATATGAAAAGATATGGGGAGAAAGAAATACGTGTGGTAGAAAGATCTTATGCTCACTGCGAAAGAAATTCCACTATGTTGTGGTTGTGATAAAGGAATCACCGAATATGGGTTTTTTGGATAATTCAATGTCTCATGGAAAAACTACAAGTCTAGGATAAAAGAGTCAACAAAATTCAAGAAGACATAGGTGCGTAAGCACTCTTCTAAAAATTCTCTACAAAAGAGAAGTAAGATGAATTTGGATATATACCTATGGAGATAGAGGAATCTTTGTGAGTCAAGAGAAGTTTTCAAAAGAGATTCTCTAAAAGTACGAGATTGAGGATTATGCAAAAGTGAATACTCCAATTGAATGTAGAGTGAAGTTGCTAAGGAATGATGAAAGAGAGTAGATAATTCTACAATATTTAAGAGCCTAGTTGAGAGTTTGAGATATTTGACATGCACTCATTCATATATTCTCTTTGGAGTAAGGCTTGTGAGCAGGTTCATGAAGATACCAACTATGACTAATCTTAAAGCTTTTTTGTTTTTGATAATCATCGAGAGTATATTGAGAAGGCCATAAATCCAATAGCCAAAGAGAAATACAAGGGATATGAGAAAAGAAAAAAATTTGATCTACTACAACAAACAACAAAAAGACTACCTAAGATTTCTTATTACACCACAATTTGATGCCATCAGAAGATCTTAAGAGGTCATTTCCTGTATAAGTGAAGTTTGAATCTTGAGTATGCAACCAAATAGCAACCCGATGAAGGATAGTGGATAAACAATCAAACAAGTTTATAGTTCCCTCCTCAAAAACAATTTTGTTCCTCAGCAACCAAATACCCCAAATAGTACTACTTCAAATTAGTCTCCAAGCTAATATTTGGAATTTGCCATGTACCATTTCGGGCCACTGCAGAAGCAGCGAGTCAAGTGTTCTCGGTAAACAATATTGGATACCCCACCAATCTAAAACTTTCATCCAAACACTCCTAGAAAAGTTACAATGTATAAAAAGATGCTCTGAGGTTTCCAAATCTGAGCTACAAAAGACACATGAAGCTTGTGTGGCAGACAAAACAGTCCGTTGATGGAGAAAAGCTCTTGTACTGACTTTGTCCTGTACTGCCAACCAGAGAAACACCTGAACTTTCGGAGGGCCCCCTTTAATCCAAACATTGGCTTCAAAAACTCTATCATTCGCAGAGGAGGTATTATCAATTAGGGAGCAACAGGATTTAATTGAGAAGCTTCCATGAGAATTACATGGCCATATAAGTTTGTCATCTTTTCCTTGCCGAATTATCGTTCGCTCTAGCATTGAGAGCAAATGATGATATTGTTGCTCTTCATAAGATAAGAGGTTCCTACGCCAAACCAAATTCCATCGCCATTGATCATTCACCCATTAACCCATCTCATTAACCAAACCATTCCGAAAAGTAGAATTTTGGTAAAGCCTAGGGAAAATGCTACATAAAGCATTTGATCCTATCCACACGTCAGACCAGAAGAGAATGGAGGATCCATCTCCAATCATGAATTTAATGTTTTCACGCAATACTAAGCCGATAACACTGTTTTGATCCAAGATTGACAAAACGTCTTTCCAAAATGGGGAAATATGACCATGCAATTTTGGGATTCCATTCTTGAAAGTTGGGGAGTAAAAATGGGTTGTTACCTGTTTCCATAAGGCATGATCTGGTAAGCTTAGCCTCCATATCCATTTGAAAAGCATGGATATATTTTTAGACATTAAAGAACCCAACCCGAGGCCTCCTTCTTTTCTAGCTTTCACAACAATACGCCACTATTCCTTGCAAATTTTCTTTTGCTTCGCCACTCCAGACCACAAGAATCTTCGTTGAATAGATGTTAGTATATTACAGACACCTTTCGGCATAAGAAAAGAAGACATATAATATACTGGCAATGAACTCAAGACACTTTTGATTAGGCAAATACGCCCTGCCATACTAAGCATACGACCTCTCCACAGACTCATCTTAAAGCTTTGAAGTGAAATCTTTGATATATCAAAAGTACCATAGATTTTGGCTTATTCTATGGTTACTCTAACTTATGGGTTATAGTGGTAATAAATGGGCTGAAGATATGGATGACAGTAAAAGCATTACGAGTTTCGTCTTCTACATAAGAAACATAACATTCACATGGAGTTTGAAAAAGCGATCTATAATCACATTATCAACTTATGAAGTTGAATATGTAACTGCTATAACATGTGTTTGTCATTCCATATAGCTAAGAAAATTATTGAAAAAGTTACGAATGTCACAAGAGAAGCTTAGAGAAATTTATTTGGATAACTCATCAGTTGTTGCCTTAACAAAGAATCACGTGTTTCATGATAGAAGTAAGTACATTAACATGAGATTTCATTACCTACAAGATTGCATTACAAATAAGGAATTTAAAGTTAAGAATGTGAAAACTCAAGACCAAGTCGCAAATATTTTCACTAAGCCATCAAACATGATGTTTTTACCAAGATGAGAGATATGTTGAGAGTTATAAGAAATCAAGTTTAAGGGTGAATGTTGAAAAAAACTAGATTTCTAAATTTTTTGAAAAACAGAGGAATCAGTCTACTGGTTAGGAACCAATCGACCAGTAGAATTAAATGAACCAGTCTACCGGTTGAGAATCAATTTATTGGTTAAGTTGGCATAATTAATTATTTTTCCTGTTCAAAATAAGATTTAATTTCTTTACTTAATATAATTTCTTAATTGTCTAGAACTTTAAGCTTATAAATAAGCTTGAAATCAGAAGTATAGTGCATATATATAATAAAAAGAAAAATTATATAAAAGAGAAAAAATTTGATGAAATATTTTTTCCTCTCAAATTTTCTTGTTATTTTTTAACTTTGGTATTTTGAATTACTCTCCATAAGCTTTCCACACTGGTTTTTCAACAAACAAGCCACCAGAAAATGTGAAGGTGTAATATATCTTCGACGGAACGGTGATATTTGCAGCGTGCGGGCGTAATCAATCAATGACAAGCAAATTAAAGTAGCATGATATGTGAAAGAGATACAAACTAATTAATTTCTTCAAATCCCAAAAAGAACCATCTCCTTATATAAAAGAAATTAAGAACGAAATTTCCAACTACAATTAATTCCCTATCGACAAGGTGGTGGGAATTGGTTGCCAACATAGTTGACTTTTGCATTCGTACACGTAGAAGTGAAGGGAAGCTTCTTTGGCCCATAGTACTTCAAATTGATGTTTGAAAAGTAAAGTTTTTCACAAGGAACAGCCTCGCTACACTTAAGATCGACTCCAACCTCTGACGCGGAGGTTCCTCTGATGTTTATGTATCGAACATCGCTGATCTTTACCCTTGATGGCTGCCAAAAATAAAAAACCAATATGAAACTATTCATCGATCTCCAAGTAGCCGTGAAGGATGAAATTAAGAAGCCTTGTTAAAATAATTTAGTCAAAGAAAACGAACCGAGTTGCTTTTCGATCCATAGGTTTGATCAATAATAATGGGGCGTTTAACGTTGTCCATGATAATATCCTGGAAAAGAATGTCTGAAGCCTGGCTTGGTGGTGATCCTCCCCATGTTTTGATTCTAACTCCATTGTCAGCGTTCCTTAGTGTGCAGTTTGTCACGACGACTCCTCTCACGTCCTTTTCATCAGGGTACTTGCCAAGGCTACCAACACTGTTATATATATATGTAAGTTATAAACAAGGAAAGGTTCTTAGGAACATATGTAGCAAAATTGCTTCCTCCAAGTATATTCATAAAATAAATAAAGAGCGATCGTGTTTCCTGAAACTTTCAACAGAGACTTACCTGAAGCCATGTCCAGGCCCACAAGTAACCTTTTTAACGCTGACATCAGTGCTTCCTTGAATTATAGCAACGCAATCATCACCGGTGCTGATAACACTTCTGGATACTTTCACTACACTGGATTGGCTTATATGGATTCCATCGGTATTGGGGCTCGTCGCAGGAGCTGTTATATGAAGATGTTTTGCCCTGATGTTCTGGGACAGAACGATGGATATGTGGAAACCCATGGGATTAACAGAGGTGATCTGTCTTATAATCCCATTGGCTACATGATTGAATTTTATAGACTGCGCCACAAATACAAAAAAAAAAAAGAAAAGAAAAAGAAAAAGGAAAGAAGAATCATTATGAAATTGCAATTAATCCCAACATTCTCTAATTACTAATTAGCAAGTGCATGTATGTCAAGATAATTTTGTTGCTTACACTTGGGAACCTGGAACCACCGTCGTTGTATTTCCAGACAGCATTGCCTTGGCCATCAACAGTGCCTGTACCAGTAACCAGCAAGCCGTTGATGTTTTCAAACAAGATCCAGAAATCTTCTTCGTACATGCTAGGGTCTGGTACAGCTTTCAGTGTTCCTGCAATTTGAACCTTAATGGGTACTGGACCTAGGCATGGTCCTTGGAAGATAGTTGCCCCTATCAAGAAGGTTCCCATGGGGATAAGTAGCCTTGCCGTTCCCCTATAATTGCATGCAGCCCTCCATGCTCGGATGAAAGACTGCAAAGGCCAAGCCCACTTTTTAATCAATTTCATCAAAATCTCTTGATGAGAAAATCAAGGGAAAGTTTAGATATTTTTGCCAATTATAATATTCTGAGCCCTCATCCAATGTGAGTTTCTTTTAACAGATGATTACAACCATTGTCATGCTTCAATTTCAACGTTCCATATTCGTCCTGAAAATTAAACTCCAACTTATATATTATGAACATACATAGTATCCAAAATATCAACTCCTTACCAATGCACTATCCTGTTTTCCTCCAGGTTTTGCTCCATACTGTAACACGTTGAAGACCTTTTCATTCGGGTCTCTTCTAGGAGCGGTCCGGCGAGGTGATATTGCGGCAGGAGCGCGGCGTCCCAGACCCTTTGCCTCACAAGAGGCGGCTAATAAGCACAAGATAAGGAGGGCGTTTGCCAAAGATTTCATTGTAATAGCCATTGTATGTTTCTCCTTCTCCACAAATTAAAAAGCCTCGCTAGGAGGCTCGTCCGATGTAGTTGTGGCAAACTATCTTTCCATTCTTCTTTCTTTATACCATGTTTGTAGTAAAACAGACAGGTAGAGGCACAAACTATTTATAGGTTGTCTAATTCCCAGATAATTTTGGTTAGCCGTGAGGTAGGCATTCATTTTTAGTGTTGCCTTTCCCTAGATTTAGAAGCAGTGGTGTTTTCCTTTATAGTTGGCTTATTCTCCTCCTCTATATATAAGCTCTTTAATAATCTAGCTACATTCATCACCAGTATTGCACCCAAGCAATTGCAAGACATTAATTCTTTCTGGTTTAGAGGAGGATATTCGGACTAAATCCCGGAAGAAATGACAAAATATCAAGAGCATGTGGTAGATATATTCGGTCTATGAGAGTAAAAGCTTTTCTATTTCTGATTATCTAAAGCTAACCAATGTTTATTATATAACCGTCAATTTTCTGTAACTTAATTAATATATTCGAACCTTTGTTTAATTGCTTTTTTAACTATAACACATCTTACTCTAAGTTTAGCATGGAATCACTGCCAATAAAATAATTGCGCAAACTCATCTTACAAAAGTATTTAAACATGATTAAAATAAATTATAGAAGAATGATAAATTGATCCCAAGTTGTTTTTTTAGAAATGTTTTGTGAAACTCAAAATTCTCTATCTACATTAAAAAAATAAATTTTTTTTGTTAGTAAAAAAGTCAAAAAATTAAAAATAAATAATAAAGCCCCAAAACTATTAAAAAGGAGAGACCTTAAGCATACTGGGCATTGGGTCCTGGGTTTAGGTTAGTTGTTAAATAATATTTTTGGTCTATTAAAAAATATTTTTTGCAAGCTATTTTTATTTTTATAGTCCATGAGTAAATATTTTTAATAGTCTTGTTCCTTAAACTAAATAGTTTTAGTTGAGAATAATTAGAAGGCTTAACTTATTGGTTAACTAACCTTTTCTATATATATATATGTAGGGCAATATACAATAATAATGGTGGAAATTATAACATAAGAGTATGCTTATAATATTTTCTATATAGGTAGATTCTATAATATGCCTTCTTAAACTGAGGGTTGAGGATCACCCCAAAGCTTGAAACGAAAGTCGTAAATGAAATAGTACGAAGTGGCTTAGTAAAGACATCTGCAAGTTGATCCCGAGAGGAAATAAAACGAATCTGAATCTCCTTCTTCGCAACTCTATCTTGGATAAAATGATAATCAACCTCAACATTTTTTGTGCGAGCATGAAAAATAGGATTCACAGACAAATAAGTGGCACCAAGGTTATCACCTCAAATGATAGGAGCAGAAACATACAGAATCTAAAGATCTGTTAATAAATATTGAAGCCAGATAACCTCGACAGTGCCATCGGCTAAGGCTTTGTACTCAGCCTTAGTAGAAGAGTGAGCAACTGTACGTTGCTCACTTGATTTCCATGAAATCAGCATTTGACCAAAGAACACAAGATAACCATCTGTAGATTTTCTATCATCAATACTACCTGCCCAATCTGCATATGTAAAGCCATGTAATGCAAAGGAAGAACTGCGAGTAATATGTAGTTCATGTATAGTCGTACCCTTAAGATAATGCAAGATGCGTTGAACGACAACCCAATGAGAATATGTAGGAGCATGCATAAACTGACAGACTTTGTTTGTAACAACCCCAATTTTACTATTACTTTATCCATTAATCTTTCCCCCTATAAAGGGTAGATAAAGCATAATTTTTTTTAACTCGTTGAAATTTCGTCTATACTAGGAGATCCCAAGTTATCGACACTATACCTTGCACACATTTAGAATCACATCTCATCCACAAACACATCTATGTTTAGTACAATCAATTGCATAATTCATTCCAGATTATGCTCAGGACCATATTCATTCTCGAACTCCATCTTACATCACACACATAAGTTAATAATTAAAAAAGCCAATTCGAGCACGAAGATGTTATATATATATATATATATATATATATATATATATATATATAACACAACACAATTTAATATTCTAACATAATCTAGTACATACTAATATCCCAAGCATAAGTTGATACATTTAATATTTCAGAAACAAAATATTATGAATACAATATTCTATACAGGTTAGATGTTTACTGCATGACAAAATTTCACCACAAATCCCTAAGTTCCTAACTTATACAAAAAGGGATCAAAGAACTTAAAATCTATTTCTGACGTGAATGGGAGGGACCTGCAAAAATATAATTTTCCATATAATTAAAAGCAAATGATTAAAATACAAGCAATTTACAGAAGAAAAATTAAATAGCATATCTATCTACTTAAATCATATGAGAATGCTCATATGAACGTAACCGTTTATGTCATTAACTATTTTTAAAACTAAAATAGTTAATCACTGATCCATATTTCCTTGGGAGGTTCTTAGATATGCCGATGTCTAGAATTCTTGACATCATTAGCTTTCACATCAGAAAGCTAATCAAGTCTATAAATTTTGCCGATATCGACGTCACCCGCCGATATCATTAACTATTCTGAAATCGAATAGTTAATCAAGTTTATAAATTTTGTCGATATCGATGTCACCTGTCGATATCATTAACTATTTTGAAACTAAAAAGTTAATCAAGGTTTATATTTCTCCTCTCACGTACCGGTAATGCCGATGTTAACCAGCTTGGTTAACATCATTAGCCTCCCATATCATGGACAGACAAATCAAATTCGAGATTCGTTGTTACTGTTCATTTCCTCCAAAAGAACCCATAAACTAAATCTAGTCTTCCATTTCTATTTTTTTTCCTTGTCATTTTACCTTTCCTTTCCCGCTTTTCTTTTCCTCATCAATAAGCACCAAATTTTTATAGTTCAATAGTTAGTTAAAAATAATTATTAACTAGAGGAGATATAGGCCCTAGTACCTAGCTACCTGCTGTAGACGCTCGACTTGCGTTTCCCTGTTGTTGCTGTACTCCTCCCGCGGTTCCTCCTGAAACCACAAACATCCATCATTATTCCATATTAGTCCAAATATCACACGCAACAGCAACAATGGAAATAATATTCATTTCTCTTTTATCAATCCTTTCTTTTTCACTTACATTCCTCATTATTATCCTTTAACTTTTTAGCTCATTAGTAGTCCAAGTGGACATCATAAATTCAATTTTGATCACAGTTTATTCTTTTTTGAAGATCAAGACACACTTTATGAAGGGCAAGAAAACAAATTCTATCCTTAATATGGCTAAATTTCACCATTTTATCAACTTGGCCGAATTTGCCAACAGGGGTGGCAGCTTGACCTCTCCTCAATTTTTTTATTTGTATCTGGAGTTCCAGGACTCCAAATTAGACGGGGTCAGACTCGTTGGAAAGCTAACACTCCTAGAGAAAGTATCTCTAATTCATCTTCAATCTCTACTTCATCATCAATCAAAACCATGCCTTCCATTTATTCATGGCAACCCGTCTCATTTATGTCCCCTTAAGGTCATTTCCACCAAGTTAATTAATTAAGCAAATCATAAGTTCTCATTCCCTCTCTATAGAGTCACAAGTATCCCAACCGAGAACATGTCGAAGGGAACCAAGAGTTCCCTTCTTCTTTTTTATGCACTCATTTCGTCTTCTTCTTGAAAGCATTTAGATTAATCTCACTCATTTCTACATTGTCCCAACATTTTATATTAAAGAACCCTAATTCCCAATTCAAGTAAATCATGAATTTCTAATCAAATTGAAGTTAATTTTATAGAAATTGGAATTAGAACTCCTTGGATGGAATCTAAACTTCACAAATTTTAGAAGAATCTTAGCCTTCTTCTCCTTATATATAGCCAGCCACTCCTCTTTTCTTCACCTTCTTCACTTTTCTTCTTGTTAATTTTTCACCCGATTGTGTTCCTCCACTTAATAATTCCAAGGCTTACTTGGGTTTACTAATTTTAGGTGTTTACTCCTAGTTTTGATGAAGAAAAAATCTAAAATTCTCCCCCTTCTTTCTCTTTGTTATTAGCCGGCCATAGATGAGAGAAGGGATGGGTATTTATAGTCCCAACTCTTCTTAATTTCATTTTGACCCCATCTTTCTCCCTTTTTTTTCTTATTTCAGCCCCCCCTTTTTTTTCTTTTTTGTATTATAATAACATTTGAATTATTATAAACCTCCCCCTCTTTGTATACTTTATTCTTGGGCTTCACACTGTTAACAACAAAGCAAATATCTGGTCTCATAAAAGTGAGATATTAAATAGCACCCACAATTTGAAGAAAGAGTGTAGCATTAGAAAACAAAGTATATGACAATATGGTAGCTTTGAATGTAGAGATAGGAGTATCAACAGGTTTGCTAGATAACAAACTAGTTCGAGTGAGGATGTCAAGTGTATATTTATGCTGTTGGAGCATAAGACGCATACTAGTAGGCTTAACCTCAATACCTAAAAAATAATGAATAGTACCCAAGACGCAAAGCTTAAATTCTGAGCTCTAATGAATAGTAACCAAGTTGCGAAGCTTAAATTTTAAGCTTAGTAGCTGTATGAGGCGTTGAAGCAGAAAAGAGTTGCTACTCGTAAGTAGAATATCATCAACATAGACCAGAAGATAGCAAATATCAGCATCAACAGAGAAGATAAATAATGAGGTATCCACCTAGAGGCATGAAAATCAATAGATAGCAGGAAGTCATTCAAATGAGTGTACCAAGCGCGCGGAGCCTGTTTTAAACCATATAGAGACTTATACAATCTACACACATGAGAGAGGAGAATAGAGTCAACAAAACTTGGAGGTTGTTTCATGTAGACCTCTTCATCAAGAATGCCATTAAGAAAGACATTATGGATATCAAGCTGATGAATTTTCCAATCACACGAAACTGCAATGGAGAAGACTAATATGACGATCACCTGTTTGATAATAGGACTAAAGGTTTTAGAGTAATCAATACCTTCTTGCTGAGTGAAACCTCTAGCAACTAGACGCACCTTATACCTCTCAATGCTGCTATCAGCTCTGCGTTTAATCTTGTACACCCATTGACTACCAACAACATTCATTGAAGGGTGAAACGACACTGAGGTCCAAGTTTTGTTAGCGTATAAGGCTTGAATTTTCTCGCGCATAACACTATGTCATGCCTCATACCTGTTAACATCATTAAAAACAAGTGGCTCATAAGTAGGATGAGAAACTACTCGAATGAAAGAGGCAGCAGAGGTGGTGATAGTTGCTGTGGACAGTGCTGTCTTGGGCTGTCTAGGACGAAGGACCATGTGATGTTGATGAGCAGCTAGGCATGGAGAAGAAGAGCCTGTACCTGGAAGTTGCTGGAGAGGATACAAGGAGAGGTCTACAGAGAGCTGCAGATCGGCTGGAGAGTCGGTGGAGGGACTGGTCTGTACAACAAACACCGTCAAATCTATTGCAAAACTAGGTTATTCTGTAGTGTTAGACTTGAAGGCAAGAACATCTAGCGATGGAGAACCTGTTCCTGTATAATGATTATTTGAAAAACAAGCAAATAGTGACAATATGGCAGGGCTGGACGGGGATGAAGTGGATGCAAAATGTATAGGCAAGTGGGGGGTCTGTTGGGGTGCGGTAGAGGGCAGAACAAAGGTGTTGTTTGGGCAGGTTGGTGAAGTGGTAGGCTGAAAGAGTTGGGGAGGATTCAAGGGTGGGAGATGTATAGGTTGTGTGAAGGGTACTGGTGAATGTGTTATCTATTTAGAATTTGTAAAAGGAAAGATATTTTCATGATAATGAACATGATGAGAGACATAAATACAATGAGATGCTAAATCAAGACAATGATAACCAAGATGAGATGAGTTATATCCTAAGAACACACATGAAGAAGAACAGAAATCCAATTTGTGAGCATGGTATGGACGCAAAAAGGGAAAACAAAGACACCCAAAAAGTACGCAGAAAATTATAATCAGGAGTATTACAAAACAGACACGCAAACGGATATTTATTTTGGAGAACAAGAGTAGACATGCGATTAATAAAATATACCAATGATTCAAAAGCATAGTTCTAAAATCACAATGGTGCACTACATTGGCCTAAAAGGGTAAGGCCAGTTTCGACAATATGTTGATGACGACGCTCAACGGTGCTGTTTTGTTCATGAGTATGAGGACAGATTAATCAATGATGAATACCAAGGATCTAAAAGAATTTATTTAACTTATGATATTCACCGCCCCAATCAATTTGAACAAATTTAATTTTAAGTGAAAATTGACGCTCAACAAGTGTTTGAAAATGATGAAAGATGGAAAACACATCAGATTTGGCAACAAACGGATAATACCATATATATATGGTATGCACATCGATAAATATAAAAAAGTAACGGAATTAATAAGAAGAAAACATAGGGGCAGGACCCCAAACATCACTAAATATTAAATCAAGAGGGGTAATAGTTTTGTGACCCGTAGGTCGCAACAACAGACGTGACAACTAACCTAATGGAAAAGCTTGACACTGAGCAAGGGAACGTCTAAAAGTACGTATGATTTTATTATCGAAAACTAAAAAATTTAAAATGTGAGGGGTTGGATGACCTAAACGACGATGCCACATGTCAACAGTCGAGGAGATGCAAGGAGACCAAAAAGCTTGAGGAATTGACATGATAGAAGACTCGTAGAGGACATAAAGACCATCATTACTCTGATTGGAAAGGAGAACTTTCTTGGTGATGAGATCTTTGAAATAAAACACAGAAGCATAACATTCAAAATAAACATGATTATCACGACAAAAATTCTGAACAAATAACAACAGTTTGGTAATATGAGGCACGTGAAGAACATTAGATAATGTAAAAATGTGTTTTGGAGAATGTAACGTAGTATGTCCAATATGTGATATGTCAAGGCCTTTACTGTCACTAACATGTAAGTGATCATTACCAAGATAGGGTGCAGAATCAATCAGAGTTATAAGATTAGTTGTGACATGTTAATTTGCGCCGGTGTCAGGGAACGAAGTCATAGTAGAAACATTCCCAACAACAAGGTGAGCAGAGAGCTGCTGGGTACTAGGGAAAATGGGGAGTTGTGTGACCAAAATTGGAGTATAATTGGCAGCGAACATACTGCTGTCCAGACCACTAGCCAGCCCTTGTTCTGCTGCCAATTATTTGGCCTCTAGTCGGCAGCAAATTGACCCCTGTTCTGGTGAGTATAACAATTGTTGTTTTGATGCTAGTTGCCACGAGAACAAACCCTGTTACGGCTGAAATTTAAGCTGTGATGAGATATAGCAAGATGAGCAGAGGGTTGTGGTGTTGGCAGGAGTGGTGGCTGCAGGAGCAGAGATGAAGACAACTGAGAGGGAGTGGCGTCCATGGACTAAAAGGATTTCTTATGCAGAAATTTATAGGTAAGAAGTTGGTTGTGAAGATCAGCATATGACAACGGTTCTGCCTTGGTTATAAGACTCGTTACCAAGTCTTTGAACTCACCATGAAGGCCATAAAACACATATAGATTGAAGTCTTTAAGGGACTTGGGGTGACCAGTAGCAGCCAATTCATTGAATAACGATTTGGCTTGTTGCATGTATTTACTAACTGATGAGTCACCTTGCCGAAGATCTTGAAAGGAACTATGGAGAGTGCCAAACACATCGCGAGGTATGACAATCTACCATGAGATGCAACAATCCATAGAGAGAGAGGAGAGTAATGCACTTAAACTAAGTTGATCCTTTTGCTTCAAATGAAGAAAAGATTGGCTGATTGTAGAGGAAGAACCAGCAAAACTGTCAGAAACATGAGATGGACATGACATTGAGCAGTCAATTAAGTGAAAAACACCTTGACCAAGAAGATAGGGTTTCATCTGCATTCGCCAATAGAGATAATTTGTCTCTATAAGTTTCAATGAAACAACTTGGTGGGTGTTTGATAGAATAACAATAGCTGGAAGTTGTGTTCCTATAATGTGTAGAGGTGACAAAAACTTGCGGGAAGGAGTCATGAATGTGTTCTGCAAGTGAAGGCTGCTGTTGTGGAGGAAGATCACTACCGACAACAGCTTGTAGATGGTTGGCCGACTGGGCTGCATCACCGGTGGTGAGGGAGAAGTCGACGGTAGTAGTAGTAGAGTCCATTTAGGAGAGGAGGAGAGAAGGTCGGCCGCAAGAGGGAGAGGAAGAGAAGAGTTCTGACACCAGAAGGCTCTGATACCAAGTTAAGAATAATTAGGAGGCTTAACCTATTAGTTAGCTAGCCATTTCTATATATATGTGTAGGGCAATATACAATAATAATGGTGGAGATGACAACATAAGAGTATGCCTATAATATTTCCTATATAGGTACATTCTATAATAGTTTTCATTTAAATAAAAAAAATCAGATTTTAAAGAAAACAATTGTTAGGTTAATTTTTTTATGACGAGTAATAAGGTTGGTAAATAGTAGAAATTAATTCTGGCATATCAGAATTAATTCTACATCAGTTAATTCACTATAAAAGAGAGCTAAAGAAAGTATTTTACACAAATTTTCAGACTCTTCTTCACCTAAGTGTTTTCCAGTGTACCTTCCTTCAGTTTAAGCTATAATTTTTCCTTTGCTTTTTTTCTACTCTAGAGTTTAGATTATATTATATTGTAGAGACATTGAATCATATTGCCTTGAATTTGTGGACTTTTTTAGGAGTGTAACTAAATAAGGTGTGTTATTAGAACTTGAGAGGTTGATAATTAGTTTGCACCAATAGACTAGAAATAAAACCTTAAAAATAAATAATTAATCCTTAACAATAATATATTTTCAACTGAATCAAATTTTAATGCTTCAAGAAGTAATTAAGTATTACTAAACAATTTGTTTAATCTATTACTTTCTTTACATGTATCTTTAAGAGATAAGAATTTATTTAGTTTTACAAACTTCAATTTTATAAACTTCATTATTAATTCCATGCTATATAACTTTTATAAAATATTATATGCTATTTTTTTTTTGTGTTTCACATTTTTAGAAGCCATATTTAATTGTATAAATTTGAATGTTATTTTAGATTATAAATCATAACTTCTTCTCAAGATGTTGATGCTTAAACCAATGTTGGTTCGGTAAATATTATTTTGATAGAGAGGATTTTATCATTTTTATTTTTTATGATATATGATGAAGAACTTTAAAAACTTAATATATTAAATTTTAAGAGATGACAACAGAAGATATTCTATCTGATTGTCTTAAAATAAACAAATTTAATTACTAGATTTAATAGTTTTACCAATATAATTTTTTTTATCAATATCTATTTTCACAATTCCATCATCATAAATTTAACAAGAGGTGACAACAAAAGAACATTGTTGTCAAAGCTATCAAATAATGACTTTAATCCCACCATCATAGATATCATGCATACATAAAATTATAGTTATTTTGTATTTTTAAGATTTAAAACTTGCATATATCACCAATATTGTGTGACGAAGTCTTTTCAATCTAGGAAGACTGAAGATGGCATATGTTAAACTTGAAGAATGGGGGATGATATAATATAAACAGTCAAGGCTTAGTCATTAAATGTTTAATATTATTTATAAAAATCAGTTCAATGCAAAACTACTGGATAAGATTCTAAGAATAATTTATATTAATTTACTTCACTTTACAAGAACAGAAATTTTTTGTCCATATTATAAATTTCGCTTTTCTTTTTTCAGATTTTTTTTCCTACATGAATCTTGAAAAAAAGCACAGTTTTTCTCTTCAGGTCGATCGGCTAACAAATTAACTCACCACAACAAAACTTCTTATTTTGTGACCAAATGTAACTTGAGATTAGGGGGGTAAAAAAATTGAAAAATTGATTAAATCAAGAAAACTAGAAAAAAATAACTAAAAAATCTAAACCGTGAAAAAAAAACTGATCAAATCAATTAAAATTTTAAAAAAATCAGCCGGTTCGGTTTAGTTTCGGTTTTATAAGCCTAAAACCGAAAAAACCGAACTGAACCAAACCGAACCCAAACAAAAAAAACCGGAAAAAAACTCGAGCCAAATCGGAAAAAATCCGAACCGAAACTAGTCAGTTTGAACCGGTTTCGGTTTTTTTTTTGGTTTTTTTTTATAAAAATCAAAGTGAACCGAAAATGATCACCCCTATTTAAAATATTTAAGACCGAATAAATTTAATTTAATTTAATTTTTATGATTAATTTGTGACGGCATGTACTGTCATAAATCATAGAATTATACAATTCGTTTATAATATATATATATATATATATATATATATATATATATATATATATATATATATATATATATATATATATAATTTGTGATCGAAATTTGCAATCATAAAGTTTGGTTGACACAAATCTGTCACAAACTCCTCAAATTTTAAAAATTTCAGCATACCACTTTTTTAAATTTATACCAATTTTCTCCCCTCTCATTTACAATCTATTTATAGCCCTCTTATCTCTTTTACTAACATATTTTCTCATTCTGGTCCTCTCTTACACTCATCCTCTCTCATTTTGTCACCCTTTTTTTTATTATTATTATTATCCATCTACCTCTCCCACTCTATTCCAATCACTTTCCAACTTTAAATTATTCTCTCTCTCTCTATATATATATCTTACACTTTATTTTTATTTTTTCCTCCAGTTTCTTTCTTTCTTTTTTCCCATCACATTCTATCTCTCATTAATTAACTTTCTCACGAAAATGGATTAACTAAAAATTAATTTAAAATATTTACTTCATTGTTAATCCTGAATAAAACAAAGTTGTTGATGACAACTAATATTAATAGCAATTAATTGTCTACTTATTCTTATTTTTGTTCTTTTTTCTATTTTCCTACATATTAGCTTAATTGGTAATTTTATAAAATTAGCTCCACAACAAAGATGAACCTGAGCACAAGGAATAGCCCATCACCATCCTAGGTGAACAATTTGTATGCAAAGTGCAAAACCATATGCAGAGCAATATCATCAAAGCCCATAATCCTTCATATATTTCTTGTTCTTGGAGATGGCTATTGAAAACTTTTCTTTTGGCTGCTTTCTTTTCTCTTTTCTGTTTTCATTTTTTTTATTTTCGCATGTTGTTTTGTTTTGTTCATTTTCCTTGCCTTAGCTGTTGTTTTTTTGTTCTTATTGGCTTAAAGTAAGAAATATAATCGCAATGTTAATTACCTTTTAATTTCTTAAAATTAAAATGTTATTTTGTGGCCATTAACTATTTAAATAATAAATTTTTCACATTAAATAAATTTTTCCTAAAACGTTATTTACGATATTTTGTATATTTTGAGACTTGTTAATTAACTGTCCATAAAGATATATAATAACTCTACTTTTAATGGGAAAGAAGTCTTCAGATCATAGTATGTAATAATATATGTAAAATTATTTTCACATAAGAAAAAAAGGTCTCTGGTCTAACAAGAAAGTCTGTGATCTCTTCATCGAGCACATAGCTTGGATAGACTAGACAAAGTTTTGTCTATTTTTCTTTTACAGTTCGGTATTTTTGCTTTTTTACAATTAAAATCTGATTGCTATGGCTAAAGACATGTGTTCTTGGGCTTCCGCTTCTAATTTACTAAAACTTCATGATGATATTGCTAACACACAACCCGCACATAGAAAGAGAGAGACACAGAAAGATCTTACATTATAGATAAGTGAACTGCGTGACAGCAGAAGCTCTAAAGATAGAATTTACAAGGTTCTTTAGCAGATCAAGAAGCTTCACTTATGAGTAAGAAACCGGGAGATTTAAAACCAAGTGACTCAGATTACTCATACATGATAATAAGTATGTTCAGTAACTGCATGAAACCCAATAAGCAAAACGAAATCGTTTCTTTGTACCATCATATTAAGTTGCGTCATCGCTAGTGATAAAACGCTCTTTCACCACACCACCTTAATTATATCGAGGCACCTCATTGCTAGCAGTAATAGGCTCCTCCACCATGCTACCATAGTATTGAACTACCTCGTTGCTAGTGATCACTGGCATCCTCACCGTGGTAATTTGAGGTCCCTGATATATCAATGTTTGCTGATGTTGGTATTGATGATGATGAGGAGGACAATAGTGATGTACCTGAGTTGAGGGGAGTCTTCCAGATCTTCGGGGCCAGCCATGGCTATCCTCAATCAGAGTAAAGCCTTCCATTCCAGTCCTTGTGAGACGAAGTAAAAATAACACAAAGAACAATCCACACTTTATGGTTTGCCTTGGTAACAAATAGGTTATACATGCATTCTTATATAAATGCCGAAAGCATGTAGCTTGTAAATATCTTTCTACTTTTTTGACACAAACATACTGTTGTTAGTTTGATTATTGACGCACAACTAGAATAAATTCTGTACATGAAATATCAAGAGAAACTTCTGTATTTTCAACTGCAATTTAAAAAAAAAAAAACAAAACTATAAGAAATTAAATAACCAGATATTAATCAGTGAGGTGCTGAAGGCACTTTATTCTAGCTTTCCTTAGTTGCTTAAGGATGTGCTAGATTCCGTAGTAATGGAGAATCAATTGAGATCTTATGGATATGGACATGTGGTTATCCATAGAAGGCTTTCTGGACACTTAACTCTCAATCCCAATACCATAGTCCAGACAGTTAGCTGTGGCTTTTCCTTAGGTTAACAACAACAGAAAAAAGGTTCTGATCCCACCCCAGGGGTTCACTTGTTAAGATTAAAATTTATCATATTATATGCCTCAGATTCCTCAGGGCTTTCACTGAGAGACCATTTTCTTGGAGGAGTATCCTGAAGAGTACTAAAGGATTTCTTTCAGTTCTATGTGATAATAGAAATCATATGTACTGATTATCCAAAAAACTAATAATTTAAATATCATTATTCTCACTAATTAAATAGAAGATAGTGGTGAGTATATATAAGTTTTAAATTAAAAAAAAAATTATTTGAAGAGTTGTATTAAAAAATAATATAAATTATATTTTAAAATTTTACACAAAAATTTAAAATTTTAGATGGAGGTAATTATTTTACAATAACAAAGCAGAAAAAGAAAACTCTTTCGGATAGGAGTCATTTTGTGGCAGTTTCATGTCATCAAAAGTTCACCAAAAGCCGATGCTTGCAATCGCTATGTTTCAGAAGCATTGATATTTTCTATGCTAAGATATTAAATATGGAAAGTAGGGGGAAAGAATCCTCATCATGTTTGAAGCGTCCTATTTATAATTAATTAATGAAGGATTGGAGAAGATATATACTCAGAGCATTTTGCCCGTCCTTTCTTCCTGTAAAGGCATGTAAAAAGCATCAATGGGGGGGACTACTTATCCCATTCTCATTGGAGATGAGATATTTTTACTGGATAAATTTGCTCACATACCAACTAATGCTAATTTTAACTAGAGATAATTAATAAATGGCATGACTGGATATTTCAGTCAAATTGAAAAGTTTTCTTAGTTTTACTCTAATGTCTAAAATTTATAGATTTGAAGGTTAATTCCAGTCAATTGTTTTCATTAATTAAATTGAAATTGAAATACCATGATTTAGTATATTATCATTATTTTATTTCTCTTATTTAACTCAATAATAAAATTTCAACAATAGCCGATCATGTTTCTTTAAGAACACGAGAGGATCTAACCAATTCTTACAATAAATCTTCGGACTAATTAGTTGTAAATAAGAAGATAAATTTGATGACCAGTTCCGTCATTTCCTCACAGCCCTTCTCCTTTTCAGATTTCCTCCAAGATAGTAGGAATCACCTTACACTTCTGTTCATTTCACCCCCATACATCTTCCTATAACATTTCTGCTAATTTTACCATAAATTATGTACATTTTTTATAGACAAGGAGTTCTTACAGGCAAGGGTGACGCGTAGTTATTGCTTGGGGGTCATGGTCCCTCTAAAATTTCTGAAAATTGATCTACTATATTTATATTTTTTCAAAAATTTCCATAATTTTTCTTACTCTAAAAATAATAAAACTAGATACTTGCTTGAAATTAACAAACAATTCAAATTATGATGGACCAGCTACCTAAACTTCAAAGCGAATCAATAAGTTGGATTAAGGTCACTAACTCACAACATGTGAAGAAAGATGATCCATAATTCAAGGCAATAAAGTATAAGAATCCAAAAGCTATTGGACAAGGAATGCGAACTTGCATAAATTTGATCAATTCTCTTACCAATTTTGATGGGTTTTTCTTAAATTGTGAGTCCAAGTGAGAAAAGAAATATACTTGTACTTAGTCCATATAAAATTCTAAAGTTGTCAAGGTAATGCTTACTTGTGAGTTCTTTCATTCTCCACACTTTAGTGGCTATAGAGAGGATAAAATAAATGATTTTTAGATTACTTTGGGATTTTGTGTAAGAGAGAAATTTTATGTGACACTTTGTAATCTTATACCGAATTTATCTTATCGTCTCTCCTGTGGAGTAGACTTAAATTATCAAACCACGTAAATCTCATTTATTCTCTTGTGTGATTGATTGTGCTTGTCTTTTATATTTCTCTACTTGTCAATTTGGTTTGAGAATTTAAGGTTGTTTCCATTACAAACTAATAGTAGAGCTTGCATGGTTATCAGTTGGCTTTTGTTAAAGAACCAATTCAACCCAAAAATTTAAACTAACAGCTTTCGTGATGGCAATAAGAGTAAAATCATTGATGAAGTTTGATGTAGAGAAATTTACTGGTAGGAACAACTTTAATCTATGACTTATTAAGATGCACACCTTGTTAGTTCAATAAGGTTTATTAAAGGCATCAAGAGGTGTAGAAAATTTGCTTAAAGGGATGTATGATGAAGAGAAAAAAGATCTTATGGAAAAGGCACATAGTGCTATTCAATTTTATTTTTTGTCTAAAGCATTTGTTGTATACTCTCCGGATGAAAGAAGGTATGCCCATTAAAGATTACCTTTGTGAAACCCTGGAAATTTATAATTTAAATATGCAGATGCGTAAACCCTCATGTAAACGTAAGACTGAAAGTGGTAATATTTCAATGAGTAATGGAAACCAAGATTTGAAATAATAGATAAATAATGATATATAATGGAAAAGATGACCTCCATAAAATGAATTTTGATTTAGAATTCATAAGGACAGAGAAACTGGTAACGTGTTTTGATGGATAAGATAATGAGAAAAATGAGAAAATATTTCTAGGAAATAAGTGAGGTAATAAAGAATACATTATAATAAAGGATAATGCCATGAAAAGGGTAGGACTGAAGGTGCAAACACCGATTAAAATTAGTGATGTTATTTTAAAACGGTAATAAGCCCGATAAATAAATAAAGGTGGAAATTCTAAAATGAATATATTCCATATATTCCAAAATAATAAAATGGCCTTAAAGGGTTAGAAGGACAATTGATATGATTTTATGTGAAGATTGAACAAGAAAAATCTAGATTGTTTATGAAAAGTCATGAAATGACCAATTTTACATTAGAAAGCAAAGCTCTCAATCCAATCGTCGGATCGGGATGCAATTTTGCATGAACTCTATTAATATGTTTTCTTACCTTGGTTAAAGATCACATCCCAATCGGAGTTCAGTAAAGACTAGTGATTCAAGCAGAAATAAACCGGATAGTTTACATGAAAAATAAAACAAAATACATAAAGGCATAAATGAAGGATATAATTGTAATTAGAGGAAAATTTATATTTAAAACAGCCAAAGGCCACCCAGTTGAAGGGAAAGAAAAAAAAAAAAAAAGAGAAAAGAGGGAGACAATGGAGAATTCGGCTAGAGAGAGGGGTGCAGAATTTGGAAGAAACAATAATACGCCGGTAGCCATATCTCTATAATCAACCGTTGGATCATGTTGAGTTTTTGATATAGTGTTCTTCTCACACTCCTATACTAACTGACCGGAGGGATTTGGAGGAACACAATCCGTTTGACAGAAATCATCATCTGAACTTTTATGGAAAACAAAAGGAAATAATTCTGCAGAGCAGTTTTGGTCGCCGGCGGATTTCTCTCTGTTCCACCGTTGGATCATTCTCATTCTTGGATATGTGGTGCGCCTAGATGTTACCTTCATGCTGGACGGTGGAGATCGGAAACTATTTCTTCGGCAAGGTTTCATGCATGTTGAACAGTATCTCGCCCATTTTCAGGTAAGCTCGGTTGTCTTCAGATCTAGGGAGATTTAACCGTTGGATCATTATGATTTTGAGATATATTATGAACAACTCTATGATATGTAGTCTGACCGTTGGGTAAGAAACAATAATCAGAGGTTGATGACTTATTGCCTTTTGAATCTATTGCTAGTTTTGGCAAAATGTAGTAAGCTTGATTAAATACATGTTTTGATGAAATTAGAATTGTGTGGGTGTAGGTTTTGATGGAAGATGTAATGGTAAAACATGTTCTTGTTATTAGTATTATTATAGATTAATTGTGTATTCTTTATATGAGGGGAAGAATGATTATTGTGTAAGAATAGTAAGGAACATTGCTATATGAACATGTTGATTGAATAGAACATGTTGATTGAATAGAAAGCTAACTTGTTGGTTGTGTGGATATAAATGGGGTGGAACCATGAAAAAATTGAAATGAAAGAAATGTGGAAAAATAAAACATATTTAAAGCTAGCCATAAGTGTTTTTAGCAAATGGTTAGTTAATGAAGGTTGTCATGGATCCCAATTAGTAGGGTGAAATTATTGTTGTGATAATGATCTGAGAATATTAATTGTTAAGGTTTGCCGTATATGTTTAATCGCACGAGGAGAAAGCGAAAGAAAATGAATAGTTCATCATTTTGTTGTATTAATAATAATAATAGGAGAAAGCTCAAAAGGAATGAGTTTTCTTATTTTGGTCTAATCTTGCTATATTGTAGAGGTAGGGAAATTGTTTGAATGTTTTGCTTTAGGATTGGTTTGAATTTGTGATTTAATGATGCCAAATGACCTTGGATGATGTTGATTTTGCATGAAAATAAGTTGGAAGTTGAAAAGGATTTCCAAGGAATGAAAATCCTCGTTGTCCAAAATTTTAGCTATAAAGAAGGGGCTATTGTGATTGTTGATTTTGAGCCTTAAAACAAAATAATTTGGAGTTGGTTTCTTCATAAAAGTTGTATCTCTATGTTTAGCCTTTTATAGAGATAAATCACGCCCAAAACTGAGTTTTACAACTTTAGTTATGATTAAGACACTAGATAGTGTTCTGGGTTGGTTAAGCTTAATTGATCGAAATTAGACAATTTTTAATCGTTGCTTGGAATTGCTGTTGAGTGATGGTTTTGATAACAAAATTATAAGAATGAATATAAACATTAAAATGAGTAAGAGTATGGGATCTTAAAGAAAATTCCTTGTGATTAGTTTGAGAATACTAGTTGAATGAGAATTAAATGAAGATGTGATGTTGGTTGTATTGTTGATAACAATTGAATCCCTGGTGGTACAGGGAAAGCTGTGGGGACTGGACAATTGCATGGAGTGGCAACACGTGCACCTATTCTAGGTAGGTGACTTGCACCTTCTTTTTTTTTTTTATATATGCGTTGAATAATAAAATACTTTATCATGAATGTTACCATATTGTGTTAGAACAGATATTAGATCGTCGAACGCTTAAATGTTGACAAATGAATGATTAGCTTCGGCTAATGGCATCCGAATGGATGACCGGGACGAACGACTGATTAGCTTCGGCTAATGGCATCCGAATGGATGGCCGGGACAAATGAATGATTAGCTTCGGCTAATGGCATCCGAATGGATGACCGGGACGAACGATTGATTAGCTTTGGCTAATGGCATCCGAAGTGGATGACCGGGGTGAGTGAACAGTTAACCTCAGCAAATGATGCCTTAAGAGGTTAGCTGGACGCTAGGTAATTCGTATGGAATTACCGGATTGATTGTGGCAACCAAGATGGGTTAGCCGGATTTCTTGGGTAATTAAGAGAATTACCAAGTTTATTGGTTAACAAGCAAGTTAACCGAATATGGGGTAATTCGTATGGAATTACCGGATTGATTGGCTAATAAAAGAGGTTAGCCGGATGCTAGGTAATTCGTATGGAATTACCGGATTGATTGTGGCAACCAAGATGGGTTAGCCGGATTTCTTGGGTAATTAAGAGAATTACCAGGTTTATTGGTTAACGAGGAAGTTAACCGCATATGGGGTAATTCGTATGGAATTACCGGATTGATTGGCTAACAAAAGAAGTTAGCTGGAGGCTGGGTAATTCGTATGGAAATTACTAGATTTATTGGTAACCGAGGAAGGTTAACCAAATGTGTGGGTAATTATATGAAATTACCAGAATTATTGGCAATCAGGATGAGTAGCCGGATAGTTAAGTTTTGAAGAGATTATGTGAATTAATTTATTGAAGTTAGAAGTAGTAAATTCTAAATGTTATGAGTAAAATAATTAAAATATGACTAAGATATTGAGTAAATTAATTAATTTGGTTATTGGGTAGACACAATGACTTGGAGATTGGAGAGGAATTGATAGATAATTGGTTACCATAGTGTTGGAGGCTAAGGATACATTACAATGATACTTAACGCCATAATGACGGTGGCTAAGGGCATAAATTGATACTTAGCACTGTGATGATGGTGACCAAAGTTATGTGAATGATGCTTAGTGACCGTAGTGTCGATAACTAAGATTGTGTGCGAATGATACTTGGCAACCGTGGTTACAATGCATATGATGTTAATAAGAAAAATGAAAGGGGTTCGGCACGAATGGAAGAATCAAAGGGCATTGATTAACTATTCCAGGTCGAGAATAGTTAACGATATCAATAGGTCACATTGGTATCGACAACCATTTCTGGTGTGATTAGCTACTCCAGGTAAGGAGGCTAATGATGTTAAGGGTTCTTGACATCGACAATTGTGATGGTAAACCAGATATGAATAAGATTTGATTAACTATTCTAAGGAAGGAATAGTTAATGATACTGATCGGTTGTATTGATATTGACATGTGAATATAATTGATTAGTCTAGCCCAATATTAGAAGACTAATGATACTAATGAGATTTATTAGTTTCAGCGATTACCTTTTAACAACATATTCAAAAAGGGAATATATGGATTAGTCATTCCAAAAGAATGAGATAAGCTAATGATACCAAGAGAGGAATATCTTGGTATTAAGTGAGAATTGATTTATAAGGAGATGGTGTTCGCAAACCGTTGAGTTGTGTTGAGATTTCCAAAATGGAATTATTCTTGGCAAATGAGATAGGATATTAGATGGATATTGGTAATAGATGGAAAATATATGTTGTAAAAGAGGTTTATGCCTAATTTTATATATCAAAAGAAATTCCGTAGAGATTATTATCTGCCATTGTTATTGCTTGTTACTGTCTTTTATAATTATGTGTACATGTTAATTTCTATTTTTAGGTCCATCAAGGTCGTGGCAAGAGTGATACTAGTTTAGTTTGTCTTTTGCTTTTGACCATGTAAATTATTTGTAAATTAAAAGACTTATCTCCTAAAACTTGAGATGTAATATCAATCCGTAAATCTGAATGTATGCCTTTAATCTAATGGTTGAAACTCTAAGTACCTATTTAACCATGCATGTTTATAGTTGAAATTGAATCTTTCATTTGAACTACATTATATGATGTTATTGAATAAGATGTGTTGTGTTGATGATAATAAGTTGGGTTGGGACCCAGGACGATTGGGTCGTAATTGAGTTATGAGGAGATGTGAAATATTAGAAGTGTAAACAGGGTATATGTCGATAACTTGGGACCTCCTAGTATAGGGGAGACTCTGCCGAAATTTTGGTGGAAATTTTGGTGGAACCTGTATATCAAAAAAAAAAAAAAATTACTTGAAAATTTCCAATGTATCGCGAAACAAAATGTAGAAAATCAGGGTCGTTACAACCTTGATGAATTCAATATAGTGATTTTAGATTTGTAAAATGTTGATGTTAAGATTGAAGATGAAGACTTTGCTTTGATTTTATTATGTTTTTTACCTCAATCTTGTGATTATTTTATTGTTACTTTGTTGTATGGAAATGATAATCTTAGTTAAGAAGATGTCAAAGCTTCCTTAAACTCTAGGGAGTTAAAAAAAGTGAGTGTTAGAGTGTTATAATGATGATTATACAAAGGGCTTGATTGTGAGGGGTATACTAATTAATAAGGGTTTAGGTAGTAGATGCAAGTCTAGATCAAAATTGAAGTCTATATTAACTTAATGCTTTGAATGTTATGGGGTATGACACTTTAAGAATAATTGTATTAAACATAAAGATAAAGAAAAAGAAGGAGGAAACTTTTGATGTTGTAAATGTTGCTAGTGAAGGGGAATTTATGATGACACTGAAAGTGTTTTGGTTGTATATGTTGGTAGCTTGGGTGATGAGTATACTCTTGATTGAAGTTGCATATTTTATATTTGTCCTGATAGAAGTTGGTTTGACACTTATAAAGTTAATGATACTGTTTTATTATGAAACAATAAAAGACTTTTTGTTGGTGTGGGTGCAATTCATACTAGGATGTAAGATGACATTGTTAGGATATTTGAGGTTTGGTATGTTCCAAAGATAAAGAACATAATTTCTTGAAGAATATTTTATTCTCAATGTTATGGTTATTCTACTAAGGGTAGACTTCTAAGGATTTGTAAGGGTGCTCTTGTCATGATGAAAGAAAACTGGTTGATAGCCTTCACCATCTTTAAGGTTCAATAGTTAATGATTCAGGTAATATGTCATCTCTAGTTGATTCATATAGTGTTTGTACTAAGTTTTGGTATATGCTGTTATGGTATATAAGTAAGAGGGGGTTGATAGATTTAAGCAAATGATATTTGTTATGTGGTATGAAAATAGGTAAATTGAACTTCTTTAAGCATTGTATTTATGGTAAATAGTGCAGGGTAAAAATCTGTATGACTATTCATTATATCAAGGGTAATATGGATTATGTTCATTTTGACCTTTGAGGTCCTTCTCCTATTATATCAAAAGGTAGATCACATTATCTATTGACATTTATTGATGAACATTCGAGAAAGGTCTGGGTGTATTTTCTAAAGAGAAAAAACAATGTGTTTCTCATTACAAACAATGGAAAACCTTGATTGAAAAGCTGAACGATAAGAACATCAAAGAACTAATAATTGTTTGAAATCCTAATCAGGTTAGTTTGATGAGATGAAGGAACCACTAGACATCATTCTATCAGAAATACACCGTAATAAAATAAGGTTACATAATGTATGAGCAATAAACTATTGGAAAGAGCATGTTGTATGTTTTCAAAGGCAAGATTGTCAAAGAACTTTTGGGTTAAAGTAATTAGCATGGCTTGTTATTAGGGGAATAAATCTTTATCGATAGTTTTAGAGTTGAAGACTCCATATGAGGTATGAGTTGGTTCTCTTACCAATTACTATAAACCGAGAATATTTGGTTGTCCTGCTTATACTTATGCTAAGAAAGATAAACTTGGATCAAAAGTGAGGAATGCATATTTCTAGGCTATGTATATAAGGTGAAGGGATATTGGTTGTGGTGTGTTGATACCAAGTTACTTAAGTTTATTAGTAGCCAAAATATAAATTTTGATAAGTCTCAAGGAAAAGGAGTTTATTGGTGTTAATGTTGAGATGGGATATGGTAATAGCAATTATATGGAGCTTGAAGTTAGAGCTTTAGAGAAAGTACAAAAAAATGCTTTAATTGAGCCTCTTGAGAAAGTGGTGCGAGATATTATTGATAAAGTTGCATATGAAAAACAACCCTATAATATTGCTACAAATGACAAAGAAAACAAATAATTTTAAGTATAAATATGCTGATTTAGTTAATTTTGTCTTACATATTACAAATAATTTTGATGATCATGAGCCTTATTCTTATAAAGAGGTAATTTCTTACTAGAAATATTCTTAGTGGATGCTTGCTATAAATAAGGAGATTAAATCTTTATATAAAAATAGGATATGGGAGCTTGTTAAACCATCACAAGGCTAAAAGATTGTTCGGTGTAAATGAATTTATAAAAAGAAAGATGGAATCCCAGGGGTTGAGGATGAAAGGTTTAAAGCATGCCTAGTTGATAAGAGCTTTAGATAAAAAAAAATTTAACTTCAATAAAGTATTCTCTATAGTTATGAAACATAGTTCCATCTAGGTATTGCTTGTTATAGTTGCTTTGTTTGACTTATAGCTGAACAACTGGATGTGAAAATAATTTTTTTACATGATAAACTAAATGAGAGGATCTATATGCATCAGTTAGGGGGTTTAATTGCTCAAGTTAAGGAAAACCATGTGTGCTTATTGAAAAAGTCATTGTATGACTTGAAGTAGTCATCGAGACAATGGTATAAAAGGTTTGATATTTTTATGCTTGGACATAGTTACTTCAAGAGTGACTATACTTGCTTTATGTATTTTAGGAAGCTCTCTGATGATTTATTCTTGAACTTGTTATTGTATGTTAATGACATGTTGATTGCCTTCAAAAACATATCTAAGATAAAAATAAATAAAAATTGAAGGATCAATTAAGTGGTGAGTTTGAGATGAAGAATTTAGGTACAACTAAAAAGATTTTGGATACGAAGATACACAGAGATTGAAGTGCTAGCAAGTTATACTTGTCATAGAGAAAGAATCTCGAGATGGTGTTTGAACAATTTGGTATGAAATACTACAAGCAAGTTAGTTTGCTCACTAGGTTTATGAAAAATCCAAGAAAAGTTCATCGATAGGCCATAAAATAGATACTCCATTATTTTAGAGGGGCTGCAAATATTTGTTTGCTATATGACAGGGGTAATAGCACTAGATATGGTGTTGAGGGCTTTGTAGATTGAGATTACACTAATGATTTGGATATGAGGAGGTCACTTACAAATTATGTGTTCATTTTCGCGAGGTATGCCATAGTTCGAAAGAAATTTTTCAATCTATAATTGCCTTGTCTATAATAAATGCTGAGTATATGGCATTAACAGAGGTAGTGAAATAAGCTTTATGGTTGAGAGGTTTGGTTAGTAACTTGGTTTGTTGTTGCGATGTCGCGGTCGCACAAATTAATTACCCTAGCTTAAAACACACAAGATAGTATAGAGCAAGCAAGGGGTCGATCCCACGAGGAAGTTTCAAGTCAGATTTTTATGTTGTACGTTATGTAATTGGGGGGATTTGGTTTGTGATTATCTAAACTATGACAACAATTAAACTAGCAAACAAAATCAATTAAAATCGAAACTTATCAAGAAAACAAACCTTGGTCGCAAGCACACATCCATCAACGGAAATTAGAACTGATCATGGAAACGAAACATCAATTTATATTCTGAATATTTATCTCTTCTTAATTGGTTAGTTAACGGATCCGCCGTATAACTAGCCCTAACCATCAAACAACCACAGTGTCCGCACTAGTAATTTAATTCAATGGCAGCCTTAAGAACTAGATAAGTTGATTAATCAAGAAAACATAACTGTCCGCAGTCTATGTTTGATTTGATTGAATGTTCTCCCTAAGATTAATAACGTAGATCCGCCACAATTATTAAACTCAGTTGCTTCACAAGTTCATATACCACAACTCCGGTTTTGATATCAAACTTAGCAATAGATTGTCTACAATAATAACTTAGAGTCCGCTCTAGCAATTAAAATAAACAATCATAGGAAAAATAAGCATAGGAGAACAAACATATTCATCATATAAACTGAAAAGAAAAGGTAAAATAAATCTCACAGTTCTTGAAATCCGAAGGTTTCCGTGTCCTTGCAACCAAGAAAAAGTGTTTAGCCTTGCATGTTTGTTGAACAACTAATCAAAAAGAAGGAAGAATGCATAATTTAGGGTTTCTTAGAGGAAGGGGGCGTTTTTCTCTTCTTGGCTGGCTCCCCCCTTCTCTTCTCTCATTCTTTTTATATCCTAGGAAACCCTAGGTCTCTATTTTACAAAATAGTCCTCCATTAAGTAGACTGTTTACATTTAAGTACTTCAATAACTATTTTCCTAAAAAGGAGAAATAGCCTTGCATGAAATCTTCAAGCTTTGACTTAGAGGAGCTAAATTGCTGAAATAAAAACTTGGATATCGGTTTAGATGCTTCGGAACGTAATTTGGACTCGTTTCTTCACGAAACTTGTTTGCTGGCAGAATTCAGATGTCATCTTTGAAAAATCATATCTCCCTCATATGACATTGTTTTTGGCTGAAATTTGGAGCGTTTATAGACCTTTGAGTCCTGAATCCAACAAAATTGAGTTGGCATCAATTGGACTTCTGTAGCTCCAGATATTCAAGTTGGAATGGCCGAAGGTCAACACTGGCAGATTGCGAGATTTGACTTTGAAGGCTGCGATTTCCATGCTCTTCCTTATTTTATTTTCTTGCCTTAGATGTCCAGAAAGGTATGGATGTTAGCTTTTTAATGCCACTGGAATCACTTCATTTCAACCTCTAGAACTCATGCTCTGCACAAAACATCGACTGAAGGTCAAATCTGCCAATTATCTCCAATTTACTCTTTTTTGCATCTTTCATCCAAAAGTGCCTTCAAAACATAAACAAAGAATATCAAGGCATTTTATATATAAAACATAGGCAAAACACTAGTTAAATGTGGGTGAAACTATTGAATAATATGGTTGCATCAAATACCCCCACACTTAGCTCTTGCTCGTCCTCGAGAAAGGATAGGTAAAATCAAATTGAAGTTAAATTAAATGAAATCACTATGACTAATCTTCTAATCTCCCATCAATATCCAAGAATATATGCATTATAAACAAGAACACAATTAAGAAGGATAAAGAGTATAAATTTTCATGAATTTATTTACATGCAAACTTCAAAAGTCAATTAATCGTCGGGATTTAAATGAAATCTATGCCATGCCAAAGTGATAGGTCCTCTCATTGATATACACTCCAACACTCATGTGTTTAGGGCTTATGTGTTTAAATCTCTCAAATTCAATCAATGAATATGTTCTACCACAAACTTGCTCTTCAATCTCATCTCCATTAATAACATATTACAAACAATGCATGAATCAAAAGGTCTTATTTTCTGGTTGTAATGGGGGCTAAGGTAAAGGTGAGGTAAAATAGAGTAAAAGAAAAGGTTCAAACCAAAGAAAGTAGAGCATTCTTAAAAATGATATTTCAAACAAGATATTCCATCAAAGCACATAAATTTTCCATCTTTAATCACCAATGCTTAACTTCTTTTGATTTCAAGCTTTTTCAATATAAAATCTTAAGAACATAAAGGAACACTTTTTTCCTTTTCTTTTTTTTTTTTTTTTTTTTTTACCTTTGGCAACTTTGCCCATCTTTTCATCAAACATCATTTCTCCTTTCTTTTCACATAATTTCCAACCATAATTCCATGAGATATCATAAGTATATGCTCTACTAATCCTTGGCCAGGGGAAAAGGAAAACATATAAAAAGTTAAGGCTTATACATGGATAAAGCAAAGAAAAGATAAACAAGCTCAAAAGGGCTCACTAAGGATAATATGCTTTAGGTTGGCTTTTTGGCTCAAGTGGTTAAAATTCCTAATACCTTTATCATCTTCATGTATATATGTAATATGAATGTAATCTCAACAAGATATGAAGCAAGTTCTAAAGATACATATCATTGAAAGAAGGCACAATCAAAGAATATAATGTTGAAGGCTCAAAAGCTTGCATTGGTATAACACTATAAAGTCAACATGGCATATTCTCAAAGTCAATCCCTAAACCAATTAAACATTAAAACTTGCATGCACACTCATTCATTTGATTTATATCTTCATCTATCTCAACTAATTCTCATACATAATACTCATATTCTCAAAAACCAATGGGAGTTCAAAAGATCAAACATAATTTTTTTTTATTTTGAAAAATAACAAAGAAAACCAAAATTAGAAAACCAACATTCTCCCAATACCCCCACACTTAAAACACAACATTGTCCTCAATGTTGAAATAAAAGAAAAGGAATATAGGAGAATGACAAAAATAAAGTAAAATGCGAAAAATAAAAGATAAGGGAAAAGAAAGCAAATCTGTTTTTTTTCTTTTTGTGTTGGGTTGCCTCCCAGTAAGCGCTTTTGTTTTATGTCATTGGCTCGACATGTTGCATGCTCATTCTTCATAGATTGGTTCAGCTAACTCCACAAAAGCGGTGAGTTCTGTCGTCCAACCTTCATAGAAAGGTTTCAAGCGATGCCTATTGACCTTGAGTACTTTGTTGGTTTCTAAACTTGTAATTTCAACTGCACCATAAGGAAAAACATTAGAAACAACAAAGGGTCCAATCCAACGAGAGCGCAACTTTCCAGGAAAAAGTTTCAAACGCGAATGATAAAAGAGGACTTTGTCTCCAACATTAAACTCTTTTCTTGTAATCATTTGGTCATGGAGACTCTTAGTCTTTTCTTTATAAATCCTTGCATTCTTGTAAGAATCATTTCGAATCTCTTCCAACGTAATTCCAATCTTTTTAGGCACCAAAAGGATAGGCGCCACCTATTCACTGTCCATGATGAGGTAAATGACTCCTGCATCATGGAGTACAATTTGCAAAGCTTGTAAATCCAATGCTGAGTCATGCACATTTTGGAGAACACATATATGCCTCTCCATCTCTTTTATCTTGGTAAAATCAAAGCCACAACTCAAAGCTACGCTTAATCCATCCTCACTATCAAAATCACAAACTTGCTGCATACACTTATCAACTTGGTCATAACATGTGATGGAATAAACATTGCTATAAGGATATGTCATTGCATCATGAAAATTAAATTCAATTTTTTCATCTCCTACCTCCATAGACAAAGTATCCTTACTACAATCAATTTTTGTATTGGCAGTTTTCAAGAATGGTCTCCCAAACAATATAGGAGTGCTGTTTGATGAATCACAAGAATCATGTTCCATATCAAGAATATAAAAGTCACATGGAATGACCAAACTGTCAATCTTGACTAGGACATCTTCTATCACACCAAGTGGGTAAACAAAACTACGATCCGCAAGTTGTATTACAATGCTAGTTTTATTCAAAGGCTCAAGACTAAGAGAATCATAAACATGTTTAGGCATAACACTAATGGATGCACCTAAATCGCACAAGGCCCTTTTGAAACTAGCATTACCAATAACACATGGGATAGTAAACGCACCTGGGTCTTTTTGCTTCAAAGGCATATTCTTTTGAACAATAGCAGATACAACTTCACCCATACTTACCATTTCATGACCTTTTAGTTTGAAAGCTCTCTTGGTAGTACACAACTCCTTCAAGAATTTGGCATACTTGGGAATTTGCTTGATAACATCAAGCAAAGGAATGTTGAGTTCTACTTTCTTGAAAACCTCTAAAATCTCTTTTTCTTTGTCCTCTTTCTTTGACCTAGAAGAACTCACAGGAAAGGGTGGAATTATTTTAAAACTGGAATTCATTGAATGAGGAGTTACCTTTGGAGTGTTGGTCAATATTTCAGTTTGTAGAGGAAGAGGATGTTCCTTCTTTGTACTCAATTCAGTTTCTATCTCTTCTTCTTCCTCCATCTCAATTTGTTTTGACCTTTTCTCTTCAAGTTCTTTCCCACTTCGTAGCATGATCACACTAACATTCTCTATTGGATTCAATGCTTGGGATGGCAATTTTCCATTCATTTGTGCTTCCAATTTCCCCACACTTGAAGCTACTTGCCCCATTTGCTTCTCCAAGTTGTGAATACTTGACCTTGTTTCTTGTTGAAAAGACATGACATTTTGTTGCAAGGTCACAGTGTTAGAAGCCAAAGTTTTCATCATCTCACGAAGATCATCATTGGATGATGACCCCATAACATTAGAGTTTGTGAATGGAGGGGGCTGTCTTGCTTGATAATTCTGTTGGGATTGAAATCCATGGGGATGGAACTGTCGGCCTTGATTGCCTTGTTGAGGTGGGTTCCCATAGCATAAGTTGGGATGATCTCTCCATGCAGGATTGTACGTGTTGGAAAAGGGATCATATTTACGCTGGGACTGTCCATTGAATGCTCCATCAACTGCATTAGCTTGTTCAATGTAATCTTCTTGCATTGTTGGGCACATATCTGAAGCATGTCCTTGTAAGGAGCATATGCTACAAACTTTCACCTGTTGTACATTGCCACAAGCCAAAGAACGCACAAGAGAAGTAAGATCATTAACTTTATTCTCAAGGTTAGAAATACTTACCTCATTTACTCGTTTATTTGTGAAGTCTCCAGGAGTGCCAAACTGTTTCGAGTTGGCTGCCATGTTTGAGATCAATTGGCGTGCAGCCTCGGGTGTCTTATCTACCAATGCCCCTCCACTTGCAGCATCAATGATACTACGGTCAGTAGGCATCAATCCTTCATAGAAATATTGAATGAGCAGCTGATCGGGTATTTGATGATGAGGGCATTGAATGCACAGTTGCTCAAATCTTTCCCAATACTCGAAAAGTGTCTCTCCATGAGATTGTCGAATCCCACATATTTCTTTCCTTATGTTGGCAACTCGAGATGCTGGGAAATATTTTTCAAGGAAAATCTTCTTCATGGCATTCCAAGTTCCAATGGAACTTGGGAGAATAGAGAAAAACCATGCCTTTGCTGCCTCTTTTAAAGAGAAAGGGAAAGCTTTCAACTTAACCTGTTCTTCGTCAACTCCATTCGGTTTCATGCCAACGCAAACCATATGGAATTCCTTGAGATGAGTATGAGGATCTTCTCCTGCAAGACCATTGAAAGTTGGTAGCAAATGTATAAAACCAGATTTGAGCTCAAAGTTTACATTATTGTCAATGTTAATGCACAATGGTTGATTTTCCATGTTAGGAGCAGCAAGCTCTTTGAGTGTTTGTTGTTGTGCAATAGCCATGGTGTTGAGGCGAGCTTCCTTTCTTAATCTGTGTAAAGTACTTTCTATTTCAAAATCAACCTGCACTTGAATTTGATTAGTAGAACGGGTCACAGGCATAAATTGCTAAGAAAACTCAAAAGAAAGTAACCACACAAGAGATCGAAAACAATGCAAATTGTACGAAAATCCTACGGTAGAAACCTAAAACTGCCTAAAAACACTAGAAAACAGCAGAATTTGGCCTCAATAGGATGGGGCTAGTGATATATCACTAGTCCTGTTCAGAACGTCGTTTCCCTTCAGGAAACAAAAGACCGATACCTAATTCCACCAAAAACTCTGTTTTGAACAGTACCACTGCCGCAAGGGAACAGTACCGTCGCAAGCAAAAATTCTGTTTCTCTCTTTTTTTTTTTAATCACAGCAAATAAAAATAACAGTACAAGCACAAGAATCAACTAAAATTACCTCCCCGGCAACGGCGCCAAAATTTGTTGCGATGTCGCGGTCGCACAAATTAATTACCCTAGCTTAAAACACACAAGATAGTATAGAGCAAGCAAGGGGTCGATCCCACGAGGAAGTTTCAAGTCAGATTTTTATGTTGTACGTTATGTAATTGGGGGGATTTGGTTTGTGATTATCTAAACTATGACAACAATTAAACTAGCAAACAAAATCAATTAAAATCGAAACTTATCAAGAAAACAAACCTTGGTCGCAAGCACACATCCATCAACGGAAATTAGAACTGATCATGGAAACGAAACATCAATTTATATTCTGAATATTTATCTCTTCTTAATATTGGTTAGTTAACGGATCCGCCGTATAACTAGCCCTAACCATCAAACAACCACAGTGTCCGCACTAGTAATTTAATTCAACGGTAGCCTTAAGAACTAGATAAGTTGATTAATCAAGAAAACATAACTGTCCGCAGTCTATATTTGATTTGATTGAATGTTCTCCCTAAGATTAATAACGTAGATCCGCCACAATTATTAAACTCAGTTGCTTCACAAGTTCATATACCACAACTCCGGTTTTGATATCAAACTTAGCAATAGATTGTCTACAATAATAACTTAGAGTCCGCTCTAGCAATTAAAATAAACAATCATAGGAAAAATAAGCATAGGAGAACAAACATATTCATCATATAAACTGAAAAGAAAAGGTAAAATAAATCTCACAGTTCTTGAAATCCGAAGGTTTCCGTGTCCTTGCAACCAAGAAAAAGTGTTTAGCCTTGCATGTTTGTTGAACAACTAATCAAAAAGAAGGAAGAATGCATAATTTAGGGTTTCTTAGAGGAAGGGGGCGTTTTTCTCTTCTTGGCTGGCTCCCCCCTTCTCTTCTCTCATTCTTTTTATATCCTAGGAAACCCTAGGTCTCTATTTTACAAAATAGTCCTCCATTAAGTAGACTGTTTACATTTAAGTACTTCAATAACTATTTTCCTAAAAAAGGAGAAATAGCCTTGCATGAAATCTTCAAGCTTTGACTTAGAGGAGCTAAATTGCTGAAATAAAAACTTGGATATCGGTTTAGATGCTTCGGAACGTAATTTGGACTCGTTTCTTCACGAAACTTGTTTGCTGGCAGAATTCAGATGTCATCTTTGAAAAATCATATCTCCCTCATATGACATTGTTTTTGGCTGAAATTTGGAGCGTTTATAGACCTTTGAGTCCTGAATCCAACAAAATTGAGTTGGCATCAATTGGACTTCTGTAGCTCCAGATATTCAAGTTGGAATGGCCGAAGGTCAACACTGGCAGATTGCGAGATTTGACTTTGAAGGCTGCGATTTCCATGCTCTTCCTTATTTTATTTTCTTGCCTTAGATGTCCAGAAAGGTATGGATGTTAGCTTTTTAATGCCACTGGAATCACTTCATTTCAACCTCTAGAACTCATGCTCTGCACAAAACATCGACTGAAGGTCAAATCTGCCAATTATCTCCAATTTACTCTTTTTTGCATCTTTCATCCAAAAATGCCTTCAAAACATAAACAAAGAATATCAAGGCATTTTATATATAAAACATAGGCAAAACACTAGTTAAATGTGGGTGAACTATTGAATAATATGGTTGCATCATTTGTCATATGAGTTGATTGTTATACATTATAATAGCCAAAGCATTATTCATCTAGCTAAAAGGATGTATCGTGAAATGACCAAATATATTGATGTTAGGTACCATTTTAATCTAGATATCATGTCACAGGGTGTTGTATTAGTTAAGAAAATTGCTACAGATGACAACCATGCAGATATTTTGATGAAACCTATCTTTACATTCAAGTTTAAGTATTGCTTGAACTTGTTTGAATTGTGTAATACTTGAGAGGTAATCAAAGACAAGTTTATTTCTGGTGAGTTGCCTCAATTTAAGACAAAGTGGAGATTTTTTGAGTTTATCTTAAATTATAGGCCCATGTAAGTTAAAAAATATCCATGTATTTAGCCCATATAAAAGCCTAAAATTGTCATATTTTAGGGCAAGGTTTATTTATGAGTGCTTCCATTCCTTACACTTTAGTGACTAGAGATAAAAGAAAATAAGTGAGTCTTGAATTACTTTATGATTTTAGGTAAGAAAGTAATTTTATGTGACACCCTATAATCTTTTATTTTCTTATAATGAATTTATTTGAGCGTCTTGCTAGTGGAGTAGGCCTAAGTTATCAAGCCATGTAAGTTTCATGTGGGCTCTTAGGTGACTAATTATGCTTGTTTTTTAAAATTTTTTACTTGCTAATTTGTTTGAAATTTTAGAATTGTTTCCACTACAAGTTAAAAATTCACCAGGTCCCATCTTCATGAGTTGACCTTATTAGTAAGTAGGTGTGCTCTTAACCTATGCAATCAAATTTAACTCCAAGATCGGATCATGAGAACATATTTTTTTCATGAATTGCTTAGTATTAATATGAATATTTGTTTTTTACTAGAACATTGGATTTAGTCTCAAGAAAATTGCATAACCCTCAAATCAAAATTTTCTAAGAAACAGACATATAGACAACTTTTAATTCAGTTAAAGATATAGATGAACATAAAAAAAAAAGATGTGCTTGTTTCAAGCCCTTTAGTCGTCACCAAGAAGCAATAATTGCCAATTAGGCTCCACCAAACCAGCGTTGCAACCTAGTCGGCCGACTACTCATAGGTTGATATCGGTGGTGCCTTCCCACAACAACTTCCTTCACTTGCAGAACAGAATAATGACTCTTCTTCTCATGTTTCTACCATTCCTCTTCACATTATAGGGACATCAACTCCAGTTATAGTTGTTTTGTCCAACACTCCACAAATTGTTTCATTGAAGCTTACAAACACAAATTATCTCTATTGGTGAATGCAGATGAAGCAATCCATACCTTCTTGGTCAGGGTGTTTTTTACTTTGTTGATGGCTTAGTGTTGTGTCCTCCCTCTCATGTTTTTTATAGTTCTGTTGATTTCTCTACGGCAATCAACCCCTCTTTTCTTTGTTGGAAGGAACAAGATCAACTTATTTTGAGCGCGGTACTCTCCTCTCTCTCCATGGATGTGTTGCACCTTGTGATCGATTATCATACCTCGTATTGTGTTTAGTGCACTCTTGAAGTAGCTTTTGCATCTTCGTCTAATTCTCGCATTATGTAACTCCATGGGTCATTTCAAGATCTTCAGCAAGGTGATGCTTGGTTGCTATGTATATGCAACAAGAAAAATAGTTATTTGATGAATTGGATGCTGTTGGCCGACCTATCTCTCTTGAAGACTTCAATCTCTATGTGTTTCGTGGCCTTCGTGGTGAGTTCAAAGACTTAGTAACCAACCTCGAGACCAAGACAGAACCACTGTCATATGCCAACCTTCATAGCCATCTCCTTACCTATGAATTTCTACACAAGACCTCCCTTCAATCCATGGATACAAGTTCACATCTGCTACCTCAGCCATTGCTACTGGCACTGCCTTCTACTCACCTTGCCATATCTCAGCACAACCCCAATTTCAATCATAATAGGGGCAATTCTCATGGCAACTAACGTCCCAACAACAACCATCACAACCACAAAAACAAGGTTGACTACTGTGGCTTCCATTCCTTTGCTTCTGTCGACTTTAGGTAGAGCAACTGATAGCAGAATAGGTGCCCCTCTCATCGATTTTTTGAGTACAATGGCATTTTCGGTAAATATTTCTCGGTGAGATGAGTCGTGTGTTGCTACAAGGCCACGAACTCCTTAGATTAGGTGCTCGATACTGATTGGGAGCTACCAATGATTGAGACACTACGGGCCGCCTGCAAGTTCTCTGCCGTAGTGTTGGAGAGCCCGTACACCTGATTTTTTTCGGGTCCACCAGATGATCCTACCTCCACCCACAAATCCGAATCGAAATCCAAATGGGTCGAAGGATCATCCCTGTATCTCTTCCTTAACCGGCTATTATAGGTCTCCTGAAAATGAAAAAAAGAAATCATCATATTCAATTAAATAAAAATAATAACTTACAAAATAAAATGGTTGAACAAACATACCACAGAGTGTTGATCGCGGTTGTCAACAAATTGTTACACCCCCTTTTAGCGGTCTTGACTCCGCATGTGCGTCTCTATAAGCAGCTCCATTGGGCTCGGCTCACGTCCAAGAGATGTAGCCTACAAGGAAAAAAATTAATTAAGTAACAACAAATTATTTAATGATATATTTTATTTAAATTAATCTTACCAACCGTTTTGCATGTGTAGCAAACGAAACAGAGCCGCCGGTGTGCATTGTCATCGAACCATGAATTTGCTGGTTCCGGTTGCCACCACCGGACTATGAGCGTCGTGTGAACCACTCAGATATCACGTGCTCAATATATTGCAACCATATATCTCCCAGGATGTATAGTTGTTTGAAATCCCTCCAAACCGCCACGTCGTTCCAACCTTGGAGACCGTTATCTCTCGAGTTTGTTTTTGCCTTTTTTGTGCTTCATATCAAAAATCACACAACCTACTTCCATAGTGACAAATTATCATATTGTTTTCGATGTTACCTAGTTGCCGCGTGATTTTCCCACACCCTCCTCATAACATTGTCAAGTGCGTTGTCCCACTTGAATTTGTGCTATGTATAAATAATTTATTTAAAATAAAAATAATAATTTATTTGCAATTAAAAATAAGCTGGAAATTAGAAATTAACATCAACCTCAAATTTGTCAAACCATGCATTGATATTCGGTATCCATTTAGGATGTTTGGATACCTGACTCCATTGAAATAATGGAATCTCTATCGAAAATTTAAACGCCGATGATATTACTCGGGCGGCCTTAATGTTTGCGAACCTGAAAATAAAATAAATTAATGAAATATTGAAAATTGAGAGAACTGAAAAACAAGGGAGAAAAAGAGAAAAAAACAAGGGGCGAAAGAATAGAGACAGAGAGGGGAGAAATAGAACAAAACTGAGAGAAGGAAGAAAAAAAACAGCGAAAGAGAAGACACAAGACTGGTGTTTTTGAACAGAAGAAGAAGAAGCATTACAATAGCTTCCACAGGCTTCCCAGCCGCCGCCGCCGCCGCCACCACCGCCACCAAAAGCCACCGTTAGCCCAACTCCCACAAGCATTACTTGCATATTTCTGCAAGTAAGGAAAAATAATTACCTAGTTACTGTGCATGAGCACAGTAACCGGCTAATTATAATGGACTGGTTACTGTGCATGGGCTCTCTCGGAAGAGATCTGTTTATGGATCTAAAGTGGGGAATCCAAGAAGGGATGCAGTAGTTTCAGATCATCTATAATTTTCTTGTATTAGTGTTAGCATTAAAACACAGAAGTAGGGAGAAGAGACATATCTAGAAAGAAAAACATGAAGAAGATTGAAACTTCAATAGAGCAGAACACCCTCTACAAGTGTCTGTTTACTGCACCGTTAATGAGGAATCAAAGATAGATTGTATTTTATTTTGGGTTGATCGCAGCCCAATATTTTTTAGGCTGGGTCCAGCCCGTTCCAAAAATTTTAAAAATATTTTTTTGAAAAAAAAATTGTGATTTTCTCATGTATTTTTTCTATCCATTTTGGTTAATATCGGTTTGTATTTTTATACTGTAAAGATACAATTCCGGTATTAAAATACCTAGTTTTCATCGAAACAAAAAAAATTATTTCATGCATACGGCCAAGTCTCTCAAAGCAAAAAAAAAATCACATTGTATTTTCATAGAACAAAGAAAACTTTTAAAAAAATGTTTTAGCATGCATTTTGGCTTTAATAACCAGTTTATTAAAGACACGAGAACTTAGCCAATATTTCAAAAAATCCAAAAAAATATTTTTTGTTTTGTTTTAGTATCAGGGATTACGAATTTATACGTAAAACGTATTCCTGATATTAAAAAGGTAGTTCTTTTGCTAACCTTAGAATGACTAGGTTTTACTCGATAAGATAACGATCTCCTTATCGAAGAGGACTTTTCTTAAACCGTAGACATACCAACAATTAGAAATACGATGAAGCCTTAGCATATATCAGAAAATAAAACAATGTAGCTTACCTTAGGTAAGGCGTAGTTGAGGTGCTAATACCTTCCCTTTACGCAGCCAGTCCCCATACCCGATCTCTGAGACCAGTTAGGGTTTCTAATGACCAAAATACTAGGTGGCGACTCCCATTCCATTTTCCCATTGATAAAAGACAAGAATTCCTTGTCTTCTCATATTTGCCAGACAGATACAATATACATACCTGAAGGTGGACGATCATTGTGACGCCGCATACGTGCGACAGAATGGTGACTCCACTAGGGACCTTGTGGACTAAGCATTGTTTTGTCTGATTTTTGTGTTTGGTTTTGTGGGTTTATTGTTAATATGCATTTTCTTTTGTTATTTGCTTATACGCTTTAATTCTTGTGCATATTTGTTCATGCATTGTATAGAATTATTTCATGCATCATTCTCTTTTTATGTGAGAGTTTATACTGGAAAACTTTAGGTTAGGTGAGGGACTAGCAACTTACCTTACGACTTTTAGTCAAGGATCATAATGAGTAAGTTTTTTTTCCAGAAAAAGTTGAAGATTCAATTTAAAGAACCCTAATATATACTCTTCAATCAAGTTGCTGAAGGTTTTCTATTGACATGGATATCTATGGGTCGATATTTAACAAATTATAGCTCTTATAGGATATTAGGATATTACATATTATAGGCTTGTATATATTCAGGAAAGGTTTATTGTTCTTGTGTTGTAATCTCTACATTAACTATTATACATTATCCTACATGTATAAATAGGAAAGGTTGGCTAACTAACTGGCTAGGCCTCTTGTTATTCTCAACATGTTAGAGCCCTAACATATTAAAACTCCTTTTCTTCTCTATAATGGACTCTAATCTGGTTGTCGCAACCTCGACCCACCACAAACCGCCGCTTCTTTTGAGTCACCAGTGCAGACCTTTTGTTCTTCCTCTAGTTTGGAATCCTCCCTTGCTGTTGTCGTGAATCTTACCTCATAGAGACTTCAATTGCCATGATTGTTCCTCTTTCTAATACTCTATAAGTTATTTCTTTGAAGGTTACAAACACCAATTATCTTTATTGACGAATGTAGATGAAGTTGTACCTTGTTGGACAAGGTGTTTTCAAATTTGTTGATGGCTTTTTGTCGTGTCTTGCTCCTAATATGGTTGTTGCTAATGGTTCTTTTCTTTAGGCTAATCCTTTTCTTCTTTGTTGGAAACAACACGATCAAATTATTTTGAGAGCACTACTTTATTCTCTTTCAATGGATGTACTGCACCTTGTCATCGATTGCCAACCTCGCACTGTGTTTGGCATACTCTTGAGCAAGCAATCACTTCTCCGTCTAATTCTCATATTATGCAACTTCATGGATCTTTTTTAGATCTTTGTCAGGGTGATGATTCAATCACTATATATATGCAAAAAGAAAAGGTGTTATTTGATGAATTGGTAGTTGTTGACCGGCTAGTTTCGCTAAAAGATTTTAATTTATATGTTTTTCATAGTCTTTGAGGTGAGTTGAAATACTTGGTAACCAACTTCACGACCAAGGCAGTACCTTTTTCATATGCAAGTCTTCATAGTCATCTCTTTACTCATAAGCTCCTTCACAAGACCTCCCTTCAATCCATAGGTGTTGTTGACAGTGCTCCTTTGCTACCCATGTCAGCTCAACCACTATCAACTCTTGTTGCCCAATAACAGTTCTCTGGTTCCTATAATATTTTACTAATAGGAAGCAATTCAGTCTTGCTTCACCAATTGATATAGTTGTTGAGCTTAGAATTTAAGTTTTGGGATTTAGGAGTTGTTCATTATTTTTGAGGCATTAAGGTCCATCCTACCACTATGGGTATCATGCTATGATAAGATAAGTATATTCTTGACATCCTTCATAAAGCAGATATGTATTTTTGCAAGCCTGTATCATTTCTACATCAAAGGTTGTTGTGGTGTCTGCTTGCTTGTTTTCGACAAATTATTAGTGCTCTTCAATATCACACTTTTACTAGACCAGAAATTTGTCAGTATATGCATACTCCTACAGATGCACATTAGGCTGCAGTTAAATGTATTTTGCGTTATCTTAAAGGTAAGATTTCTTTTGGTCTCCATATCACTCGTAGCTTTTTTTTTTCATTACATGGTTTTACAAATGCTGATTGGGCTAGTAATATTGATGATCATAAATCTACGAGTGGATATCTTGTATTTTGGTCATGCACCGATTTCTTGGAAGTGAGGCAAACAACGCACAGTTGCTCATTCTTCTACTAAAACTAAGTATAAACCCTTAGCCAATGAAACTTTTGAGGTTATATGACTTCAATATTTATTGTTAGATCTGCATATTACTCCTTCTTTTGTGCCTATGATTTAGTGTGATAATTTGAGTGCTACTTATTTGTTTATGAAACCTATCTTTCATGCTCATATTAAGCATTTTGAGGTTGATTTTCATTTTGTACATGACTGTAACAGTCCGACTGTACAACTTGATCAATGTTAAAAGATCCCAACATATCCTCTTAATTTGAAGGTTATTTTTTTTTAATATACCAAAATTCGGCAGAGTTTTGTTTGTATTTAGGACATCCCAAGTTATCGACTACTGTCAATTTACTCAATCAACCCATTATCACAAGGTCCTATAATTCTGGACCTTATATCAAACATCATCATTCAACACCTCATACAATCCATATATCCTACGAGTAAGTTCAATATGAACATAGTCCACATATCATATCATAAAATTTAAAAGAAAATGAATACTGACATGCAAAGAAAGCATTAACAACATAATAAGTGTTCTTAAACATTTCAAAAGGGTTAATTACAAGATAACTAAAATACTACATGTTAAGCTGAACTTTTATAAATACATCAAGGTTTACACAAAAATATACTACATAAATGGTTTATTCCCTTTTGTTTAAGTTAAATATTTACATAAGCTTGACAAAGTAGAGTCCTAAACTAATGATCTCCTTGGATATTTGATGGACCTGTTACATAAATAAACATACCATTATGTTGATAAAGAAATATATATATACTAATGTAGTGTATATGAATGAAGTATTAATTTTCTATCGGTTCCATAAGAATTCTAACAAAGAACTTATATTTTGCTTGTAAATCTTTTAAACCCAATTAACACTCATTCGCATGTTTTTAATTTGAATACTCTTATTTTCTTGCATGAACCGGTTGACCTTGCAAAGTCTAATCTTGTAATTCATTTCCCGGCAATCCTATCATGGATGCCATTAGCCGAAGCTAATCTTGTAAATCATCTCCCGACAATTCTATCATGGATGCCATTAGCCGAAGCTAATCTTGTAAATATGCTAGACTTTATTTACACTGAACATGATATTTATTGTAATTGCATTCACTAGAAGACTTTTAAAATGTATAAGTGCAAATAGGAGGAAAAACACGCACCTGCTTCGCCTGTCTCGCAACCTCCCCTCATAGAAGATCCAATCCTGGTTACTCCACCTGAATCACAAGGAAGTTTATGGTTATGATTCCTTCAAGTTGATAATATAGAGAATCCATATTCATCCATTACTCATATGTTACTTTCTATGCATGTTCATTTCCTCATAATAGCATACATACATATATCATGTTTATTTTCAGAGTTAGTATCTCAATGTGCAAGTGTTCGTATGACTTAATTCTTTTATATTCTTATGTATAGTATTCACGTAGTCTATTGTTACTGTCTAACTTTCAACTGTTACTGTCCAACCGTTACTGTCTAGACATTGAACTATTATTGTCCAACTGTTGCTGTCCAACCGTTACTGTCTAGACATTGAACTGCTATTGTCCAACCGTTGCTATCTAGACATTGAACAGTTACTGTCCAACGGTTACTGTCTGAACACTCATCAGATTTTTAATTATATCTAGACTTCTAAAACTCCATTTTAAGTGAGATTGATCTCATTAGAAAGCTAAGACACGAGGCTACAAGTTCTCTGAAGGAAGGAGAACCCAGATCTGCCACTAAGATAGTCAAAATTCCTCATCAACTAATCAGCCCTACAGAATCAGTCACGACTCAGTCTCGGTTGGTAACTCATAACTAGAGTTTTACAATTCTAAATTGAGTAAGACCAGTTTCCTTGGTTAGATAACATCCAAATCTACAATTTCTATGAGGAACCCAATCCTAATTCCCTCATCCTCCTACCCGAAATCTCATCGAAGTCAAAAGACGATTCTGTCCAGATTTATCACCCCCTTCCCTTCACACAATACTTTCATAAACTACATACCACACATGAATTAACTTAATTTTAACAATAAATTTTTTTTTCCCAATTTATGTCTAAGAACAACCTATAATTCAATATCAAGGCATCAATTCATTATCGAATTTGAAATGAATTTTTAAGATCATGTTTAGAATACCTTACCCGGTGCGAATTAAGATTTTGATCTTTAACCAATTGAAGATTTTCAACTCCCTCCTTTCTTTTCTTCTTGTTCAATTTTTTTGTTAATCCCTTGCACACAAGTGTTTATCCCATCTAGAAACCCAATCTTGGATGGATTCTTGAAATTTTAGTGTTTCTCTCTTTATTTTGCAAGAATGGATACAACACTCCCTATTTTCTTTCCTTATGGTTCCTGCAGATTTTTTTTTGGTGAGGAGAGAGTATTTATACTCTATAATTTCCCTTATTTGCATTTAGGCCCCCTTTTCCTTTAAGTGCATTATTCTCTTCAATTACATCCAACCCTCAACAGTACCGAGTTTATTATAATGTCTCGAATTATTTCTCTAGAAATTTATATTCAAAAATTTCTGAATTCCTGTTTTTATTGAACCATATGCATAAATTTCTTCACTTTTATTTATTTATTTCCCGGAGTTTACAATGACAGAGTTGCTACGAAGGCCATTCAAATTAACTTTATTTCTTCTAAGGATCAACTTTTCGATGTTATTATCAAGCCCCTTTCCACTGCTTCTTTTATTGATCTTAGGTGTCATGCATGAGCGCGCGATGTTGGGGTAAAAGAGTTACCGCCTAGTTTTATAGGTAAGGATAAAGATTCATTTGTGTGAATAAATCTTGTGTTTCAAATTTATTATGGGCTTAGGTGCCCAAATGAATTTTTATGGGAAGGGTCTAGGTAGGTGCCCTGACAGGGTTCACCTATCTTGGAAGGCGAAAGGGTTTTTCATAGCTTGTATATTATGGTAAAAAATACTTCCAATTAAAAATGGTGAATATTTAGAATAATTCTTATAATTTTATAGTCAATTTCTAATATTTAAATATCAGCTTACTTATAGATTCGACATTTATACCAAAATATTAAGCATTAATCCTCATGAATTAAAATTTTAGAGATTATTGAAATATCAGCCAAATTTTCATGGATTCAGTAAACTAGTTATTAAATAAAAAATGTATGCAAATAAATTAAAAGACTATTTTTTGTGCCTTTTTTTTTTAATATGCTAACATATGCAAATATAATTTATTTTTGAGAGACTGTCACATGCACACGCAAAAAAACATTTATATTACTATTTTTTGGGTTATTTTTTTTTTAATTATTTTTTGTATTTTTGTAAGGCTATATTTAAGAAGACCTATTTTTTAAATAAATAAATCCACCCAAAATAGGCTTAAGGGGTGTTTGCAAAAGACACCCTTAAAAAAAAAAAAAACTTAACAAAAAAATGGCAAACCAAATAGGGTATATATGACTGACCCGGTTTTGACCTGACTGGGTTGACATGATAAAAAAAAATGAAGAACACGAAGACACTCAAACTGAAACCTAGCAATGTGAAAATCAAACTAGACCAAATTTCAAGCAATAAAATGCAAGGTTTTATTCGCAATTAAACATAGATCAAGAATTAAGTGTTATTTTGCTTCAATTATTACTCAAACATCACAATTTTTTAAACAAAAATGAGTTTCGGTTTAAAATCAAAACCCTAAGATTAAAACCCACAAAAACATGTTATTGATTCTTGAAAACCTTATATAATTTACTAATAATGATACGAACTTGCAGAAACTAAAATTGAATCAAAATGAGACCTAAGACTAGCACCCAAGACAATGTTATTCCGATGAAAATGAAAAACATGAACTAAGATTGCTAAGAAAACCCAACATACACTATCAAACCTAGAAAATACATTTTAGGCCTCCAAACCAAACTCTTTTAGCCTCAACAATGCATATTATCATAACCAAATATACTTGAATAAAAAAGAACTAATAAAAACAACAAATCATCAAAATCATGTAAAAGATTCCAAGCTTCAAAACTGTCAACTTAAAACAGCCTATATATTCATGCAATTTAAATTCAAAATGTTTTCCTAAACCATTAACAAGAACAAAACAAAACTCAGAAACCCAGAAACATGCATCAACTAACATAGAAAAAAATTCATAAACTTGCTGCCATATTTGGCAAATTTCAAATCAAACTAAAGTGTAAACTTAACATATTAAGGCAATAATCATCATGTTAATACACTTAAAACATTGCATTAAAATAATAATAAAAAATCCAAAAATTACACAGTAACTGAACGACACGTCATCAAAGCTAAATCCTACAAATTAGGGTTTTAATTTGGGATTTGGCAAACTTCAATTTAATCCCTATTCTTCTAGTTTCTTTTAATTTCATTCGTAATTGCATCATGAACCCTTAATTTCATGCAATTTCACCCCTGCCAAACTTAATTGCCAACCCTAAATTTGAGCGTCTTTTACAACTAGGTCCTTGGTTTCTGATTTGTTTAATTGGACCACCAGATGACCATCAAACCTTCAATTATCTTCAATTTGACCACTAATTTCACCAATTTCAAACTTGAAGTCTTGTGTGTCATACAAGTTGGTCCTTAGTTTTCGATTTGTTCAATTAGGTCCCTAATTGCCCATCATACTTTGAAATTTATGCAATTAAGCACCTGATTATACTAAATTAACTTTTAAAAGTTACAATTTAACCCCCAGACTTTAATTTCTTCCATTTAGAGCCTAAATTAACTTCAAAAGGTTAATTGTCTTGCAATTAAACTCTCATTAAATTCAATTAAACTTTTAAAAAAATTTCAATTGAGTCCTTAAACATCCAAGGTTGAATTTTCCTCATCAAATTGAATTTTCTTTGTTAATAGGGAGACCTCATTAGTCGAAGACATGTTGTCAAATCCAATTTTAATCTTCCTCAAATAGTCTTTTGGCAATATCTTAAGCATTCTGGTATGTTTTTCTCAACTGATATGTATTTTTTTAATTTTGTTCCAACATTTCTTTCAAATCTTTATTCTCTTTTTCCCTATTTTTTGGTTTTTTGTTTACGTGGGCCCCTAAAAATGAGTAATAACATTAAGTTCAAGCTTCAAGTTGAACCTCCACCTTGAGCTTATAGGATATCACACATTATAGGCTTATATATAAGAAAGGTTTATTACTCCTATATTGTAATCTTTACATTAACTATTGTACATCGCCTTACATATATATAAATAGAAATAGTTGACTAACTAATTAGTTAAGCCTCCTATTATTCTAAACCACAACAAAAAATCTTTAATATGGATAAGGCTCAATACATGTTTGACAAATAGTTGTGATTGTGAATTAAAATCAATAGGCAAATCAAACATCATAAGTTATATCTAGGAATAAGTGTGTACACACATAGATTCCATGAGATTTCTCCATAAACATAATGAATTGCCCAATACAAGTATTATTAAAAAAATGTAGGACACTAGTTTGTGTACGTCAACATATGAACATTGTCAGTGAAAAAAATATGAAAATTTGGCCCAACCTGAATCTAGTCTTTGTATGTAAAAATATATCGATTTTAATAAAATTTTAATATTTTTTAATATTAATAAATTGATTAATTGACCAATCACAAATAAGAAATAAAAAATTTGTGGCAACCTTTGTTTTGCCACAAATGTTTTATTCACTACTAGAAATTCGCTCAATAGCAGCAAATTTAGCGACAGAATATTTCTGTCGGTAATTTGAGGTCGAAATTACTGACGTAAACTTTTCCGTCCGTAATTCAGTCAGTAACTACCGATGGACACTTTCCATCGGTAGTTACCGACTGAATTACGAACGGAAAACGTTCCGAATTAAAAAAAGGTGGGTCGCTGACGTGGAGGCTTTGGCTGGGTTATTTTTACCGACGGAATCAACAAAGGATTCAAAACGACAGCCAGTACAGTGACGTGACCGGTTCACCGATTAAAATGTCGATGAAATCACTGAGGGATTTAAAATGGAAGATCCGTACGGTGACGTGTTGATTTTTCCATCAGAATCACCGACGAATTTTCTGTCGGTGAAACCGTCGGAAAAAGTTAATATATGTCCTCTCTGCCGACCCTCTCCTCCCCTATTTCTCCTTCTTCTTCCTAATCCCAACTCTCTAAATCTGCAAAAAGTTAATTATAGGATAGCTGCACGAACCATAGTAAATTATCGGCCGTAACACAGGTGTTCACCATCAAGTCAGATCACGGGTTGAGTGAGGCCGGGTATGACAAGATTATTGAATGGGCGAGAAGCATTTTACCTGAAGGGAACAGGCTGAAAGAGAACTTCTATGCTGCGAAGTCCATGATGAAACCCTTCGGTTTAGGATACTAGAAAATTGACATGTGCCCTAACTTCTGCATGTTATACTACCTTGAAAATGTTGAGATGACCGAGTGCATGACATGCGAGCATTCCCGTTACAAACCTAGAACTGGTAGGGGAAAGACTCTAGTGGCATATAAAAAACTTAGATACTTCCCGATCACACCTAGACTGCAGAGGTTATTCATGTCACCAAGGACTGCTGAGCACATGACATGGCACTAAGCACATGATGCGGTTGATGGAGTGATGGTGCATCCTTCTGACGGCGAAGTGTGGAAACGCTTTAACAGTGTTCATCCTCACTTTTCAGCTGAATCAAGGAATGTGCGTCTTGGTTTGTGTACAAAAGGATTCAACCCATTTGGGTCATTTGCTGCTCCTTATTATTTGTTGCTACCCAATTTTTGACCCATGTTTTGATAAATTTTCAGAAAAATCCAAAAATAGAGAAAAACAACGAAAATCCAAAAAAATATGTTTTTACTATATTTTCTTCATTTTAGCATTTTCAATGTCGTCTAAAAAATAATTTAAATTTTTAAGGGTCTTTCGAACGCGTTCCACTTTTCACGCGTCATTTTTAAAATTATTGATTTTCCTCATCTAGTCGACGTTGATTTCAAAAAATGCAAAAAATAAGAAAACATCAAAATTTACAAAAAAAAGAAGTTGAGGGACCAAGTTTGAAAATCTAGCAACATTTTTACTTATAAATACTGGTCTCCTCAACACATCCAAAGGGGGGGGCAATTTTGAACAATTAAGGGGAATTACAAAGAAACCCTAAACCACAAAAAAACCCTAAAAAACCTATCTCTTCACCCAAGCCGGCACCCCTATTTTGGCCAAAGAAAAGAGCCCCCCCGGCTGGAATCTTTCTCCCCCACACAGACCCCTCTAACCGGAGCAGCCACTCCGCCACACACCTCTCCCCTGCACTTCCCCCCCCAGCCGTTCTCTCACCCTAGACAACCCCAACAACAGCCGCTACCCTCACAGACCCGGGGACTCCTAGCTTCTCTTCAATTGGCCACAAACCAACGGTCGCCCTATTAGCCATCGTGAACAGCCGCCTCTAGCATTTCCTTCCCTCAACAACAGCACCAGCACCGACACCCACCTATCTGTCCATTCCTCCGCCTTAATACCGCCAGCAAGCTCATCTCCACCGCAGCTTCAGCGGCCATGGACGACAACCACCAGATCAGAGGAAGGGGAAGACCGAGAACCAGCCGACCACCGCTACCACCAACAGGAGTGAAGACCGTCAACGCAGCGACCACCACCGACAGCTCCCCCCACAACCGCCGGCCATCCAAAATAGAAGAAGAGGAAACAAAAACAATATGTAGAGAGGAACAGATCTGAAAATGAGAAGGGAGAGAAGCAGATCTAGACTAAAATGGATTGAAATCGACTGTTTGTTGGGTTTTTTGTTCTTTTGCAGGTGACAGTGGGTGTCACCACCAGCATAGAAGGGAAAAGGAAAGGAAACTGAGCCAGACCCACCCATTTTCCAGCCTTTTTCGCATAGGCGCGTGAACCCACGCGCCGCCAGTGGCGGCGGCGCGTGGGAAGACGCGCTGCCACTGTTCCTGCAGTTCCAGAAGGATTTCCTTGCAATTCCTGGAGTTTTTAAGGGCTATTTTGTAATTTTTTAAATTGTTTAATGTAATTTTTTTGTTTAGTTTGGAATTTTTATAATTTGTAATGTGGATGTAAAAAAGAAAAGAAAGAGAAAATTAAAAGAGAAAAAAAATATAGTGAAAGTGAATGTGTTGTTTGTATTTTTTATGATAAAATTGCAAGGATTAAAGAAGAATTTAATATTTTGATTTGCTCACGGTCCAGAATTATTAACTTATACGTAAGTTGTATTTCTAATATCCGATGAAAAGACAAAATTTTAAAACTTCTTTGACACGTCAAAGCCACGAAGCAGCTTACCTCAGGTAGGGTGCGTTAATGGTGCTAATACCTTCCCTAACCACAACCAGTCCCTTACCCGCGAATCTCTGACAAGACCAGTACATCTGGTTTCCTAGTAGCCTTCAATAAATTACTAGGTGGCGGCTCCAATTGTAACAAACCCGATTTCCCACGTCCTTTTTCGCGATACATTGGAAATTTTCAGGAAATTTAATCATCCTGGATCTCAACCCAACTCAACATCATCAACACAGCACATGTTATTCAATAACATCATATAATGTAATTCAAGTTAAAGATTCGATTTCCAACTCTAAACATGCATGGTTAAATAGGTATTTAAAGTTACAAACATTAAATTAAAGTCATACATTCAAATTTACAAATTAATATTACATTTCAAGTTTTAGGATATAAGACTCTTAATTTACAAATAATTACATGGTCAAAAGCAAAAGGTAACTAAACCAATATCATTCCAGACGTGGCCTTGATGGACCTGAAAATAGAAATTAACATGTACACATAAATATAAAAAGGTAGTAACAAACAATAACAATGATAGGTAATAATCTTCATAGAATTTCTTTTGAGACATAAAATTAGGTATAAACCTCTTTTACAACATGGATTTTCAATCAATTACCAATATCCATCTAATATCCTTTCCCATTTGTTGAGAATAATTTCATCTTGGAAATCTCAACACAACTCAACGATTTTCAAACACCATCTCCTTATAAATCAATTCTCTCTTTATACCAAGACATTTCTCTCTTGATATCATTAGCTTATCCCATTCCTTTGGAATAACTAATTAATATTTTCCCTTTTATTTTCTAGAAAGTAATCGCCGACACTAATAAATCTCATTAGTATCATTAGTCTTTTAATATTGGGATAGACTAATCACTTACATTCACGTACCGATATTAACACAACCGATTAGTATCATCAACTATTCTTATCTGGAGTATCAAATCTTATTCATATCTGATTTACCATCAAAGTTGCCGATGTCAAGAACCCTTGAGACTATCAACCTCCTTACCTGGAGTAGCTAATCACACCAGAAATGGTTGCCGATACCAATGTGACCCATTGATATCATTAACTATTCTCGACCCAGAATAGTTAATAAACCTATCTTTTTCACTGAACCAGGAGTAACCATGCCGATGTTAGTAATCTTTACTAACATCATTAGTCACCCAATTGCTCGGGATCGACTAATCAATTTAAAAAATGTCAGCACCAATGAAACCTCATTGATACCATTAGCAATCCAAACCCGAATTGCTAATCAATGTTGTCTGAAATGCCGATACCAATGAAACCACATTGATACCATTAGCTATCCAAACCCGGATAGCTAATCAATGTCACCCTAAATGCCGGTACCAATGAAACCTCATTGATACCATTAGCAATCCAAACCCGAATTGCTAATCAATGTCACTTGAAATTTCCATTCGTATCGATCCCCCTTTTTTTTTCTTTTCTTCTTTTTTTTTTCTTTTTTCTTTTAACATCATATGCATTATAACAACTGTTGCTAAGCATCATTCCCACACAAACTTAGTTATCGACACTACGATCATAATAACATAATTAATTCGATACATAACAACACACGCAAGTCACTCCTATTTGTTCAAACATTATCCTAACCAATAGAGGTATACTGTTGCACATAAGGTACTCTTACTCATTTCAATATCATCGAAGCAATAAAACAATAAATTCTAAAATTTACCAATAAGTTTACTCAACTTAAAAAGACAAGGTGCGATACACCTGCTTCCTTCACATAAATTATTTAAACACAACGCATCATCAGTATACATATATAAATCGAGCATCAATAATTTAATCATGATATACCATTAATTTATCACCCTAAAGTCGGTACACTTTATTTTTGTTATTATACATCTAACTCGACAGTTAGTACAGTAGCACCACTAACTCTATTCAAACTAGCTAGTCCACTATATTTTCCTCGACATAAACATTCACAATTACACAAGCACAAGTACATTTATAGAAAATACAATTTATTTAACTCTAACAAGTATTGTAAAAACAAAAATTTGAGGTGTAAGACACCTACCTAATGCTTGAACTCGCGCAAAAGTCCCATGCTACTGAACAGATTCTGCAATCTCTCCTGTATCATTAAAGATACATATCAAATGTGGCTCCACCATAATTGAAAATTCCATTCTAAAATTCATTTAAATTTAGAATCGCATGACACATGCATTCGCATATTTATTTATTTATTTCCTTTCTTTTCATGACTTGTTTTTCCAGACTGAATATCTTTAAACATGACCTAACAATCTTAATTTATTTTATTTTATTTTTGTCTACTCAATCCATCATGTACAGACTTAGTAACATCACATCCTTGTATTTATTCATACCATTGAAACTAATTCAGTTTCCTTATCAAACCAACTCTTGGCCGAATGACCTTATTTTATTTATTTATTTATTTTCATGATGAGTTTTTCAATTCTTTTTCATAAGTCCACTTTACTTCATCTTAAGTAAATTTAACAACATATTTTCATCATAATTCCATGTACGCCTTAATTTAACCTTTTCCTCCCCTTTTATTATCCATTTGGACAGCGTTAAAATTCCACAAAATAAAATTTTCCTCACATTAATCTATTATTTCGAACATAACACAATTCATTTGGCATTTAACAAACCACAATCCCATAAAAATCCCCATAACATTAGGTTGAATAAACTCAAGTTCAAGATTTCCATTATTGGTTGGATTCCATATTATGATGAGAATTTGGATCTTTTTAAAATTCTTCCAATTGACACTCTACCTAATTTTCTTTATACAAATATATGCATCCATACCTAATTTTCATAGAAAATGAATCAAAGTCTTATCGCCTTATTTCTTCTTCATTTGGCCGAATGCCTTCATTCATGGTGAGGGATGATTCCCTTTTTAATTATTCCAGATAAACCTTTACCAATTCATTTCATATCTATTCTAACCTCATTCAACTCAAATTCCATAGCAATTAAAACAATTAAGCTCATCCTCTCATTTATATGTCTAGGCCGAATCTTTGCATTAAATGGAGGATAAAGTTTTCTTCAAGTTTTCTTTCAATTACCACTAGACCCAATCCTTTTTAATGCCTAAAAACATATATCCATTAAATCAACAAACTCAATGTCCCTTCATCCAAATTTCAAAACTTTCCTAACACATTTTACAACACAATTAATCTATAACAACACTAATAACAAGAACACATTTTACCATTACATCTTACATAAACCCTACACCCACACAATTTTAATTTCATCAAAACATGTAATTAAATCAAGCTTCATAAATGTTTTACTAAGACTAGCAATAGATTCAAATAGCAACAACTCATCTACCGTTGATTATTTCCTTGAACCCAACGGTCAGAATATATATCATTATGTTGTGTACAATATATCTCAAAATCAGAAAAATCCAACGGTTGGATCTCTATAGATCTGAATAAAACCGAACTAACCTGAAAATGGACGAGCTACTGTTCAACATGAACAAAACCTTTCCAGAGAATGTGTTTCCGATCTCCACCGTCCAGAATGAAGGCCACATCTAGGCGCACCACAGATCCAAAAATAGGCACGATCCAACGGTGGAAGAGAGAGAAATCGGCCGGCGACCAAAACTGCCCTGCAGGTATATTTCCTTATGTTTTCCAGTACACTTCCGATGATGATTTCTGTTCAATGGATTATGTTCCTTCAAAGCCCTCCAGTCCGTTACTAGAGGCGTGTGAGACGAACAATATATCCAAATATCAACATGATCTAACGGTGGATTCTAGAGATATGGCCACTGAAGCATTATTGGTTCATCCAAATCCTGCACCTCTCTGTAACCGAATTCTCTAGTCTCTCACCCCTTTTTGTTTTTTTGTTTTTTTCTTTTTTAAATCTGGTGGCCTTTTGCTGTTTTTAAAGGCACCATTTTTTCCTAATTACATTTATGTCCCTCATTTATGTATTTATATATTATTTGTTTTTTTTTTCCATGTAAATCATCCGGTTTGTTTCTGCTTAAATCGTTAGTCTTTACCAAACTCCCATTGGGATGATATCTTTCACCAATGTAGGAAAACATATTAATAGACTTCATGCAAAATTTCATCCCAATCCGACGATTGGATTGAGAGCTCTGCTTTCTAATGTAAAATTGGTCAGTTTATGACTTTTCATCAACTATCCAAATTTTCTTGTTCAATCTTCACATAAAATAATATCAATTATCCTTCTAAACCTTTAAGGTCATTTTATTATTTTAGAATATATTCATTTTGTCATTTCTCTCATCATTTTATTCATCAAAACACGTTACCAGTTTCTCTGTCTTTATGAATTCTAAAACAAAATTCACTTTATAGAGGTCATCCCCTCCATTATATATCACTTTCAGTCTTACGTTTACATGGTAGGTTATACATCCGCATATTTAAATCATAAATTTTCTAGGGTTTCACACCAATGAACCAATTCAAGCAAACGCATAACAGAAAAATCGCCAGCCGACGCCGCGTAGGGTGATGTGCGACAGAATGGCGACTCCATTGGGGAAGGTACTATTTCTGACAATATTGGACTAAGCTTTGTGTATTTGATGTGTTTAAGTTTTTGCATTTTTGTCTTGTTTTATTTTTTGTTTTATCCATGCATTTTTAGAATTGTTTCATGCATCACTTGTATTTATTTTTGAAAGTACACACAAGCTTTTAGGTTAGGTGGGGAATTAACGATCTGCCGTATGACTATTGGTCAGGGTTCAGATGCGTGAAACACCCAACTCATATCTAAGTGCCTGTTTGATTATTGTGGGTATGCGTGCCTTAACTATTTCTTGCAACGCCCCTATACTGTCTTTACGAAGATCGTCACTAGGCAGATATGAGACCCTCTTGAGACCAGGTAGAAAACCTACCCATGTTCACATAATGAATAGAACCTGTCCTTAGGTTCTATGTGCTATCATTTATTTGCATCGGGACGAACCCTTCTTGAAGCATCTTGAACTCAAGACTTGTGGGTGACAGAATGACCGTCACTCTGAAAATTTTCATTGTAGAGTTTAGGCAAGAATCAAGATTCTTGCTTCATCATGCAAGAGTTACGACCATATGTCACCCCTTGAAGGGCGAGTTCATCATATAGATTACATGTTCATACATTTGTCATGCATGCACCGAAATGAAAAGTAGGTCCCCTACGAGTCTGCAACACCCAACTTTGAGCTAAAAACCCAGAAGATGAAGATTGTGCTCGTCGTAACATCCATTTTCAAGAAAAGTTGGAGTCTGAAGAAAAGTTTGACTCACCTCTAGCTTACTCGAGCAAATACTAAAAAATAACTCTAGGGAAGTTCCTTCCGACTGATCTATCATCTTTGTTCAAACCCCAACAATGACTCAGCCCGAAGAAATTGGGGGCGGACACGGTCATGAGCCCCAATACAATACAACATTTCCATAAAAGCTTGTGGGAAAGCTGACCAAAGGGGAATTGCACCACCGTTGCAGAATGGAGCCTGTTCTTATTCTACCAAAAAATAATTACCTCTGTTCAATCATGCCTGCAAAAACTTCTTGATTTTTTGTTTCAACCTATTCCAGTTTTTGTTGGTAATTTGGCTCAAAATTCCACAAGACTTTCCATGTCAAATGAGTCTTTCTTGTTAAATAAGATCATGTGTTTTCCTACGTTCATAACATGCCTTCATTTTTTTTTTGTTTCATGCAAATAACACATTGAACATAATCGTTAAGCATGAAACTATTACATCAAGAATCTTTGGGTATGTTTCCCTTTTCTTTCAAAACTATGCATGATCGCACATGAGGATTTTTGGGAATTCAAAGTTTAGTACAAAAACAGAAATCATGTTGATGTTTGTCCGAAACAAATGAGTTCTGGAAATTCAGGTGATTCCTTAGGAAGGTAACCATACACCTAAAAAAAAGAGGAAAGAAAAAACAAAAAAAAAACACCATGAAGTGACTCCAAAGTTGAGTTTTATTTGAATGAATAATGAGAAATCATGTTGCATACTCGCATGAAAGCAAAGCTTACCGATCCTAAGTGCATGAGTTTGGAATGAAGAAAGGTCATCTAATAGCCCGGCTTTTTCAAGCCCAAAACAACAGTAAATTTTTTTTTTTTTTTTAACTTGACACACATCGTGTCGGTAATCGGCGAACATGTTCCCTTCACATCATCAATATATACTCCATACATCAACAACAATCAACATTTCATTTAAAAGTGAATCTTACATAAACTTATAATATTATGTTTGCATGATTGGAAGTTCGCATTTAAAATATATATGCATAGTCATGAATTTGTATTCTATCCTACAAATAGTCATCACGAATTTAATCTAAAAGGATCTAATAATAGTTATACATTCAGTACATTGATTCATATAAAATACATCATGATTTAGAATGCAACTACATGATTCCTTGCAAAAGTTGGCTCCCATGTATCGGGTTTCCTAGGCACCTTGTTCGTATGACATCCCTACTGCAATACAAAACATTTACAAGAATGCAATTACTTATTAATAATAATAATAATAACAATAAGAAAATGGTCTGGTAGTTTAACGAAGCATTAACATTGTCTCATGTTTGAAGCGTGACATTTGTAGTTCCTTCATGTTCTTGGTATACACAACTTGGGGTATATATATATATATACACACACACCAATTCTTGCAATCAACTATAATCTTAAATCCGGCCATTCTTTTAAGACATCATTTGTCGAGGTTAACTATTCACTCACCTCGACCATCCCCTTCGAATTCCATCAGCCAAAACTAATCAACAGTTTGTCCCGGTCATCCCTTTGGATGCCATTAGCCGAAGCTAATCGTTCATTTATTTTGGTCATCCATTCGGATGCAATTAGTCGAAGCTAATTAATCGTTTGTCCCAGTCATCCCTTTAGATGCCATTACCGAAACTAATCATTCATTTTTCCCGGTCATCCATTCGGATGCCATTAGCCGATCCCGGTCATCCTTTCGGATGCTATTAGCCGAAGCGAATCAATCGTTTGTCGCGGTCATCCCTTCGAATGCCATTAGCCGAAGCTAATCAATCGTTTAGCCGAAGCTAATCATTCATTTGTCCCGGTCATCCATTCGGATGCCATTAGCTGAAGCTAATCAATCGTTTAGCCGAAGCTAATCAATTGTTTGTCCCGGTCGTCCATTCGGATGCCATTAGCCGAAGCTAATCAATCGTTTGTCCCGGTCATCTATTCGGATGCCATTAGCCGAAGTTAATCAATTGTTTGTCCCGGTCATCCATTCGGATGCCATTAGCAGAAGCTAATCAATCATTTGTCCATGTCATCCATTCGGATGCATTTGTCCCGGTCATCCATTCGGATGCCATTAGCCAAAGCTAATCAATCGTTTATCCCGGTCATCCATTCGTATGCCATTAGCCGAAGCTAATCAATCGTTTATCCCGGTCATCCATTCGGATGCCATTAGCCGAAGCTAATCATTCATTTGTCCTGGTCATCCATTCGGATGCATTTGTCCCGGTCATCCATTCAGATGCCATTAGCCGAAGCTAATCAATCGTTTATCCCGGTCATCCATTCGGATGCCATTAGCCGAAGCTAATCAATCATTTGTCCTGGTCATCCATTCGGATGCATTTGTCCCGGTCATCCATTCGGATGCCATTAGCCGAAGCTAATCAATCGTTTATCCCGGTCATCCATTTGGATGCCATTAGCCGAAGCTAATCATTCATTTGTCCTGGTCATCCATTCGGATGCCATTAGCCGAAGCTAATCAATCATTTGTCAACAGTTAAGCATTTGACAATCTGATATCTGAATTAACATAATACAGTAATATTCATGATAAAGCATTTTCATTATTCAACATTATTTAAAAGGAAGGTGAAAGTCACCTACCTGCAATAGAAGCTCTACTCGTGCTCCCCTATTGCTGCTGTTGCACCACACCGGTGGTCCCTCCTGCAGTCACAGACTCATCTCATAAATTTTCCTCATTCAAGGATATCTTTTATAATAATCATATCAATAGCTAATAAATCTTTCTTTATATCTTATGTTTTTGTCATTACACCCATTAATGTTGTCATCCTTTATCCAACCATAGTTATCATTCCTTCAGGCCGATATTATAGAGAATCCATATTCATCCATTACTCATATGTTACTTTCTTATGCATGTTCATATCCTCATAATAACATACATGCATATATCATGTATATTTTAGAGTTAGTATCTCAATGTGCAAGTGTTCGTATGACTCAATTCCTTTATATAGTATTCACGTGAAAGTCTACTGTTACTGTTTCACTTTTCCAACTGTTACTGTTTCATTTTTCCAACCGTTACTGTTTGACTTTTCCAACAGTTACTGTTTGACTTTTCCAACTGTTACTCTTTGACTTTGAACTGTTACTGTTTGACTTTTCCAACCATTACTGTTTGACTTTTCCAACCGTTACTGTTTGACTTGGAACTGTTACTGTTTAACTTTTCCAACCGTTACTGTTTGACTTTTCCAACTGTTACTGTTTGACTTTTTCAACTGTTATTGTCCAGACATTTGAACTCTTACTGTCTACACTTTGAACTCTTACTGTCTAGACATTTGAGCTGTTACTGTCTACACTTTGAACTGTTACTGTCTACACTTTAAACTCTTACTATCTAGACATTGAACTGTTACTGTCTGAACACTCATCAGATTTTTAACTATATCTAGACTTATAGAACTCTGTTTCAAGCGAGATTAGTCTCGTTGGAAAGCTAATACACGAGGCTACAAGTTCTTTGAGGGAAGGAGAACCCAGTATTGCCTTTGAGATAGTTAAAATTGCTCATCAACAAACACTACCCTATAGGGTCTGTCAAGACCCAATCTCGGTTGATGACCCATAGCTGGGGTTCTACAGCTCTACATGGAGCAAAACCATTTCTTAGTTAGCTAACATCTAAAAGTGCAATTACTATGAGAAACTTGATCTTAATTCTCTCATCCTTCTACTCGAATTCTCTCCAAAAGTTAGGAGACGAATCTGTCCAGATTTATCAACCTTTCCATTTACACACAACATCCACAATTTAACTTTTTCTCTATAATCTCAATCCCCTGGTCCTATCACATATCGTTTAAGACTATAAAAAATATATCTTTATAAGAGTCAATTTATCTTATTTATTTCAATCTTCCCTCTTAACGTTAAAATAAAACATTCTTGTCGATTTTACAAACTTTCCGAACAATATTCTTCTAAACACAATCCTTGACACAGTTCCTATAAACCATAAATAACAAATGAATAATATTCCAAACAATATATACTGTAAAGTTATAATGCATTATTATAAGTATAACATATCCAAATATTAACTTCATCAAATGGTGAAATTTCCAGAAATATGGGTTTAACCGAACTGACCTTAAACTTGTAGACCTACTGTGCGAGATACACAACTTCTATACCAAATGTTTGTTTCAAATCTCCACCGTTCAGAATCTAGACAAAATCAGGAAGAACAACATATCCAAGTTATAGCCTAATCCAACGGTGGCCGAAGGAGAAAACAGACAGTAAAGAAGACTGTCTAGAAGTGTATTTTCCCAAATATTTTCCTCCCTCGATATCTCTCAAACGGGGACTGATATAGAAAATCCCTACGGTGACAATGTACAAGACATGGATGAGAACAACATACCCGAATATTGTGCTGATCCAACGGTGGAAGGTGGAGTTATAGCTGTAGGTTGATTTACCATCAATATATCTTCTCTCTAGCCTCTCTCTAAACTCTCTCTTACTCTTGCCAGTCCCTCCAAGAGAGAAAATAGAATGATATTTATAGTTCTAACATCTTGTTAATTGCACATTTATCCCCACCCCTTTTTATCATTTATACATAAACTCCTAACCTTCTGTTATTTGAATATTGACCTCTCTTGATCTTACATATTCATTTTGTCCTCACAAATGTTTTTCTTTTCAATGATTTAGTACTATATTCACTTTTCATTTCATTAATTTCACTATTTTTATCTTGATTAGGTTTCTTTAATTTAATTTAACCCATTTTACAACTGGTTAAATTTCTCATCTTTTAAATACCCAGAAAAATTATAACCGAGGGTTTACATTCTTCCCTCCTTATAAAATTTCGTCCTCGAAATTTAAGATTCATACCTATCTGTGAAGCAATTTCTGCATTCTTTTTCATCATTTTAGACTTCCATATCCAAGTTTCTTTTGCAATATGGGAACTTATCCATAATTTTATTATCATTATTATTATTATTATTTTCGGAAACACTCATGACACCAACCATCATGTTTAATCTTGTTTCCACTTTCAAATTTCTCATCCTTTACTACCGTAACTCAACATGCAGCATAAACAAATAACGTTTTAGAACGCATTAAACCCTTCAAAATATCAAGAGGTGAGGTGGTAAACACCTACCTACTCCTCTTAGTGGTCCCGTTCTACTAGCTTGAGGTCCCACAGTCGATGTCTCTCTTACTCCACACAAGACCAACATTTAATATCATTTACTCCCCTTTTCAATGTTTTCTTATCAACTAGCAAGCATCATCATATGATTTCATGTAAGATTTCCATATCTAAATTAAATCATTATTTCATGTTAACATAGCCACCTGTTAACTCGAATCGTGCAAATTTTTTTTTTCCAGCTAATATCTTACTCAACTTACCTCATCTGAATCATTTTATATAGAACTCTAATTTCCCATCATTATTATATTTATTTGTTTATTTTATTATTATTTCCAAGAACTGTCTTATTCCCTAATTTCTTTACATGTCGATCAAAATTCTCACTGGTGGCACTTCCACATCAAATCATCTAACATCTCAATAGGAACTTATTTCAACATCTATGTGGAAACTAACCCAAATTCCACCCCAATCCTAATATATTAATCTTACATGGCACATACATAGAAATTTAAAGCAACCCATTCTTAACCTTTCAAATCAATCTCCACACATGCTCATCAAATACCCACGCTAGCTTTCAGCAAATCATTTTAGTTACCAATCCATCTATTCTATATAATCATTGGTCAGTTCTCTTAGTCACTACTTTAATCACTAACTACCTTATCTCCCCCAAGTATCGTATCCACCTCATGCATATAGCTTGCATTTAATAATTCCTTACTTAAATATTTTACATTTCCAAGACATATCAATAATGGTTCAACTATCACTATTCAATCGTATCTTTATTCTTTCATTTAACATCAGACACACATTTTATTTTTTTATCCATCCTTCCTTAAGGGATGTGTGTGTGGGTGTGTATAAAATTATTTTCTCAAAATATAACAATGATCCCTCACATCATAAATCAATTTATATAATTTCCAATACATAACTTCAACTAAAAATGTAAACTGTAACATCTCCCACTTCTTCCCAACATAAAGGGGTACGACACTTTTAGCCATACAATACTTCAAAATGAGTCATACCTATGGTGGCCTGATAACTATTGTTATACGCGAATTTCACCAAAGGCTAGTATTCCTCCTAACTACCCCCGAAGTCTAAGATACATGTCATCAACAAATCCTCTAAAGTTTGAATGGTCCTCTGAGTCTGCCCGTCTGTCTGTGGAAGGAATGCAATGCTCAACCTCAATTTTATCCGTATAACATTCTAAATTCTTGGCCATAAGCTAGATGTGAAACTTGGGTCACAGTTACGCCTAATAGATACCAGCACCCCATGCAACCTTACAGCCTTTTTTTAACATACAATTTGACCAATTTATCTAATGGGTCAGTCATCTTTAGTGGTAGGAGAAAGGTTGACTTAGTTAAATGGTCCACAACCACCCATATTGCATCATTCTCCTCTCTTTTTTTTTCCAACCTTTATGGTTTTACCTTTACACCGTAAAGAACTAGTTTAAATTGTTCCATTATGTATTGTCTAACAGTAACTTTTTATGTTGAATCCCACCACTAAAACTATTACCTTCTGCATACCATTATATTAGCAAAATTTAGCCACCATTCTTACACCATCAGGATATTGTTATAACCTTTAATCGTGTATCATTTAGTTATCTAGCATGACCTTTGTTTGTTCGTAACTTAGTTATCAAAACAACAACTTCATCTCCCCTTTTTGGGCCTTCACTTTAGTTCTCATTCATGAGATTTTAACCTACCTTCACCACCCTTGATTATTCAGACTTATATAAATTTTAAATTCATCTACATTCCCTTTACTTTCATTGTACCGTGATTTTCTTAGTTTTATTTGTATGAATTATCTTAAACCATTCTCATCACGTGACTTCTAGGTGTACTTCATCATCCTCATCGACCATATCACAGGATATGTATCATCTTGTGCTACATAAGCAACATCCATTTCTATGCACAACTTCTATTTATCCCAAACATTTTCGGTGAGAATATTATTGGGTATAATACATCATGTGATATTATGCTAAAAATGGTTCGGCCTTCATCATTTTTTTGTAATAAAATGTTCAAAACAAGTACAAAGCGAGCATTTCATTAGAATTCATGTGCAAAACCCCATTTCACCACTTCCTCCTTTTATTTTCTATTTAACTAGATTTTCCATTCAAGAAAAGCATACAAAATCCCTTACATTTCCTTATCAACTTTCTACACATTTACATGGAGTCTACACACATTTTAAACCTTTTCAAAACATGACTTCCAGAATTCTCCATACTATGGATAGTCAGTTTTCATATATTTCCTAGCTAATTTCTACAAATTCAAAAGAATCAAGGGTATAGACAACTTTCCTATTGTAACGACCCGGATTTCTAAGCCCAACAATAGTAATTTTTTTTTATATATATTTAATACACCTGGTGCCGGTAATCAAAGAACTTGAATCCTTACATCATCAAAATACAACCCATACAATCAACAGTTCATTCAAAAGCGAATCTTACACAAACACATAATATTAATGTTGCATGATTTGAAATTCATATTAAAAATATATATACATGGACATGAGTTTGCATCCTTATACTACTAATAGCCATCACAAACTTTAAACAAAAAGGATCTAATAAAAGTTATACATTCAGTACATTGATCCCTACAAAGTACATTGTGAGTTAGAATGCATCTACTTAATTCTTTGCAAAAGTAGGTTCCCGTGTATCGGGTATCCTAGACATCTCGTTGGTGTGACGTCCCTGCAGCAGTACAAAACATTTAAGAGAAAACAAATACTTAATAATAATAATAATAATGGTAACTAACGGCCTAGCAATTAAATAAGCATTAACATTTATAATTTCTTCATGTATTTGATGTAACAATTAGTAGTACATATAGATACACAAGTTTTCAAATGCCATTCGCCGAAACTAGTCGTTTATTTGTCCCGGCTATCCATCCGGATTCCATAGCGATAGCTGCGTCGCTGCCAATCCTAAAATCGGCAGCCGAAACTACATCGCTGCCAATCAAGGAATCGGCAGCGAAACTGGGTCGCTGCCGATTTCTGTATCGGCAGCGAAGACTGCATCGCTGCCGATCCAAAATCGGCAGCGGAAACTGCGTCGCTGCCGGTTTTTGTATCGGCAGCGGAAACTAGGTCGCTGCCGATTTCTGTATCGGCAACGAATACTGCGTCGCTGCCGATCCAGAATCGGCAGCGGAACTGCGTCGCTGCCGATCCACAATCGGCAGCGAAATCATCCCTTTTTAACCCGGCCATCCATTCGGACGCCATTAGCCAAAGCTAATCATTCTTTGTCCCGGCCATCCCTTTGGATGCCATTAGCCGAAGCTAATCACTCTTTTGTCCCGGCCATCCATTCGGATGCCATTAGCCGAAGCTAATCACTCTTTGTCCCGGCTGTCCGTTTGGATGCCATTAGCCGAAGCTAATCACTCTTTTATCAACAATTAAGCGTTCGACAATTTAATATCGGTTCTAACAATATGGTAGTACTCGAGTTAAAATATTCCAAGATTCAACGTATGAAAAAGAAAGGTGCAAGTCACCTACCTGTTCCACCTGTGGATCGTTCCTGTCTTGATGATGGTCCAATCCCGACTGCACCACCTGAGATCAATGGTCACAAATCAGCACAGTTGTATGTATTTTATTTTTGAATCACATTCATCATCACACTTATTTCAATAGTTCACATGTTCACATTAAAGTGTTCCCTATTTTACACCATCATATCATGAAAATTGTTATTAGCATTTAAGTCATTCCTGCCTAGGAGGCTTATTGTAGGAATCGGCAGCGAGAACCGGTTCGCTGCGGGCTGCCCAATTCGGCAGCGAGAACTGCACCGCTGTTGGCGCCACAGTTTCGCTGCACAACGCACAACTCGGCAGCGAATATCACTTCGCTGCAGCAGGTTCAGTTGCGGCAGCGAAACAGAATTTCGCTGCGCAACACACAAATCGGCAGCGAATATTAATTCGCTGCAGCAGGTTCAGTTGCGCAGCGAAACAGAATTTCGCTGCGCAACACACAAATCGGCAGCGAATATTAATTCGCTGCAGCAGGTTCAGTTGCGTCAGCGAAACAGAATTTCGCTGCGCAACACACAAATCGGCAGCGAACATTAATTCGCTGCAGCAGGTTCAGTTGCGGCAGCGAAACAGAATTTTGCTGCGCAACACATAAATCGGCAGCGAATATTAATTCGCTGCAGCAGGTTCAGTTGCGGCAGCGAAACAGAATTTCGCTGCGCAACACACAATCGGGAGCATCAATTTCAGCACATCAACAGCAGAACACATTAATTCCAGCAACAACATCACATTAATTCCAGCAACAATCATCACAGCAGAACATATTAATTCCAGCAACAACATCACAGCAGAACACATTAATTCCAGCAACAACATCACATTAATTCCAGCAACAATCATCACAGCAGAACATATTAATTCCAGCAACAATCATCACAGCAGAACACATTAATTCCAGCAACAACATCACAGCAGAACACATTAATTTCAGCAACAACATCACAGCAGAACACATTAATTTCCCCTAGTTAAAGCCGGCCCTCTACCATGATTTGTTAGATGTTCTGAAATTGACTTTATTTCACTTTTGTTTGCTTGTTCTCTTGGTTAATTTCAGCTTCCTTCACAGCTGGCTTAGGTCTTAGATCAATTCTTTTCTTAGGGTTTTTCTTCTTCATTTTCGTTTTTGATCTTACGGGGGAGAGGAAGAGAGTTTCATGACCCATACCTTCTGAATTTAACTAAGTTTGAGGAAGGTTTGACACTATTCAGCTGCTGGTTCTCCTCCTTCTTTTTCCTCTCACGTTTTTTTTTCCGGCTCTCTTTTTCCTCTCCTCTATGCAGCTGCCCACTCCTCTCTCTCATGGTCTCATCTCTCCCTCACAAGTTCACAAAGTAATCTCTACTGGTCTGATTTACGTTTCTGTTGAGAAAGGGGAAGGGAAGAACGGCATGCAGCTGCTGGATTTGGAAGAAGATGGGTCATTCTCTCTCCTCTCTTTGTATTTATACTACCCATCCAATGAAATGGGTTGTTTGGGGGTTGGTTTAGGTCTGTCCTTATCCTTGTTTGGTTTATCTAAAACCAGTTTTACCCCTCCCTCCCAGCTCTGCGTCCCTGTTCATTGAGAAATCGGCAGCGAAAACTGCATCGCTGTCGATTTCTGCATCGGCAGCGAAAACTGCGTCGCTGCCAAGTCCAGAATCGGCAGCGAAAACTGCATCGCTGTCGATATCTGCATCGGCAGCGAAAACTGCATCGCTGTCGATTTCTGCATCGGCAGCGAAAACTGCGTCGCTGCCTAGTCCAGAATCGGCAGCGAAAACTGCATCGCTGCAGTCCAGAATCGGCAGCGAAAACTGCATCGCTGTCGATTTCTGCATCGGCAGCGAAAACTGCGTCGCTGCCAAGTCCAGAATCGGCAGCGAAAACTGCATCGCTGCCCAGTCCAGAATCGGCAGCGAAAACTGCATCGCTGTCGATTTCTGCATCGGCAGCGAAAACTGCATCGCTGCCGATTTCTGCATCGGCAGCGGAAACTAGGTCGCTGCCGATCCAGAATCGGCAGCGGAACTGCGTCGCTGCCGATTTCTGCATCAGCAGCGAAAACTGCATTCATCATCATCCCTCTCTCTCTCTAAATATATATATATATATTTTCCTTTGGGTGTTTACATTCTCCCCTCCTAAATATGAATTTCGTCCTCGAAATTTAAGAAGTTTTCACACTCCATACCTGGTAGATCAAATAAAGTGGGGTACTTTTTCTCATCTCAGCCTCCCTCTCCCAAGTTTCCTCTTCTACTTGAGCATTTCGCCATAAGATTCTAACGATGGGGATCTTTTTGCTCCGCAACTCCTTCACTTCTTGATCTAGTATCCGTATGGGCCTCAATTCCAATGTTAAGTCTTCCTTGACCTCTACTGGGACCTGGGGTAGAACTTGGGCGGGGTCTACGTTAGCCTTCCTTAACAAGGAGACATGGAACACATCATGGACCCTGGCTAACTGTGGGGGCAATTCCACCTTGTAGGCTACTGGTCCAACTCGTTGTAAGATTTTGAAGGGTCCAATGAATCGGGGAGTTAACTTCCCTTTCAATCCAAATCGTAACAAGTTCTTCCATGGGGCTACTTTCAGGAACACCTGGTCCCCCGTACTGAACTCGAGAGGTCTTCTCCTCACATCGGCATACTTCTTCTGTCTATCCTGTGCGGCTTTGATGCGATCCCTGATTCCTCACTTTCTCCGTGGTGACTTGAACTAACTCTGCGCCATATAACTTCCGGTCCCCAATTTCTTCCCAACATAAAGGAGTTCTACACCTCCTACCATACAAGGCTTCATATGGGGCCATCCCTATTGTGGCTTGGTGACTATTGTTATAAGTGAACTCCACCAATGCCATGTGTTCCTCCCAGTTTCCTCCAAATGCTAGCACACATGCCCGTAATAGGTCTTCCAAGACTTGAATGACTCTTTCCGATTGGCCATCCGTTTGAGGGTGAAACGCAGTGCTCATGTCCAATCTTGTCCCCAAGGCATGTTGTATGCTCGGCCAAAGTCGAGAGGTGAACCTAGGATCTCGATCCGATACAATGGACACCGGAATCCCATGAAGTCGCACCACCTCATTTATGTAGATCTTGGCAAGCTTGTCCACCGAGTCGGTCATCTTTACAGGCAAGAATAGTGCGGATTTCGTCAACCGATCCACAATGACCCATATCGCATCATTTCCTTTTCTCCCCTTGGGAAATCCTGACACGAAATCCATGGTGATCATCTCCCACTTCCATTCTGGAATTTGTAATGGCTGTAATGGTCCCGCAGGCCTTTGGTGTTCAACCTTGACTTGTTGACATATCCCACACTTTGACACATACTCAGCTATTTCCCTTTTCATATTAGGCCACCAATAGAGGTGTTTCAGGTCTCGGTACATCTTAGTGCTGCCAGGATGTATGGAGAATTTGGACTCATGTGCTTCTTGCAGAACCATACGTTTGACTGTTTCGTCATCAGGCACGTACAACCGTTGTCCCATCATCAAGGATCCATCCTCCGCTACTCGGAATTTCATTTCTACCCCAGCCTCCACATTCTTCCTAATCTTGGATCCCACCTTGTCATGGAATTGGGCATGTAGTATCTGTTCTCGATACGTTGGTCGCACCAATAATTGGGCTACTAACCCACCTCTTGCATCAATTCCCAAATCTGCACCCAACTCTTTTAATTCTGCCAATTGCCGCTCCTTTCCCACTGTTAAGCTCCCCAAGGAGGCTTTATTTTTGCGACTGAGGGCATCTGCCACCACATTTGCTTTCCCCGGGTGGTATTCTATGGTGCAATCATAATCCTTAATGAGTTCTATCCACCTTCTTTGCCGCATGTTCAACTCCTTTTGCGACATCAGATACTTCAGGCTCTTATGATCAGTAAAAATTTGGGTTCGAGACCCATACAAATAGTGTCTCCATATCCTCAAGGCAAATACTACAGCTGCCAACTCCAGGTCGTGCACCGGGTAGTTCACCTCATGAGTCTTTAGTTGCCTTGATGCATAGGCGATCACCTTCCCATGTTGCATCAGAACACACCCCAATCCCTTCCCCGAGGCATCACTATATACCACAAAACCCTCAGTCCCTGAGGGGAGAGTTAAGACTGGAGCAGTGGTGAGCCTCCTCTTCAATTCTTGGAAGCTAGCCTCACATTCTTCCGACCACACCCACTTCTTATCCTTCCTAGTTAGCTGGGTCAAAGGGGTTGCAATCAGGGAAAAACCTTCGATAAATCTCCGATAGTATCCTGCAAGTCCCAGGAAACTACGTATTTCAGTGACTGAAGTCGGTCTTTCCCATTTCAAGACTGCTTCGACTTTTTGAGGGTCGACAAAAACGCCTTCGGCTGAAATGACATGTCCCAAAAACGTCACCCTTTTCAGCCAAAATTCACATTTACTCAATTTTGCATATAACTGGTGATCTCTCAAGGTTTGTAAGGTTTGTCTCAAGTGTTCTTCGTGTTCCTTGAAAGAATTCGAGTACACCAGTATATCATCAATGAATACCACCACAAACTTATCCAGGTATGGTTGGAAAACCCGATTCATCAAATCCATGAAGAGGGCTGGGGCGTTCGTCAACCCGAATGGTAACACCAAAAATTCATAGTGTCCGTAACGAGTTCTAAATGCGGTTTTGCTACATCCGCTTCTTTAATCTTCATCTGGTAGTACCCTGATCTCAGATCTATCTTCGAGAATGCCCTCGCTCCCTTTAATTGGTCGAACAAATCATCTATCCGAGGTAACGGATACTTGTTTTTCATTGTTATTTTGTTCAACTGTCGATAGTCAATACAAAGCCTATGGGTTCCATCTTTCTTTCTTACAAATAGGACCGGTGCTCCCCAAGGAGAATTACTGGGCCGTATGAACCCCTTGTCTAATAATTCCTGTAATTGAGTCTTTAACTCGTTCAGTTCTGCTGGAGCCATCCGATACGGTTGTTGGGCTATGGGTGGGACTCCAGGAAAAGTGTCTATAGACACCTCTACCTCTCGCTCCGGGGGTAGTCCTGGTAGTTCTTCTGGAAACACATCTGGGAAATCCTTCACCACAGGAATATCCTTCAATCGTGGACCTTCATCATCAGAGTTTAAGATGTATGCGAGGTATCCCATACATCCCTTTCTTAACAGTTTTTGGGCTGTTACCACCGATATTAGAGCATTCAGTTTGGGAAATCTCTCTCCTTCAAAAGTCATTTTCTCGCCCTTAGGTGTTTGGAAAGTAACAGTTTTAGCATAACAATCTATTAGTGCCTTGTATTTACTCAACCAATCCATGCCTAGTATTATGTCAAAATCATGCAGCTCTAAGGGAATCAAGTCTACTTCTGTTTCATACCCGGATAAACTAACCCCCACATCCACATATACAATATTTGTTTCAACCATGTTTCCCATTGGAGTTCCAATTACAAACCCCTTCTCTACTATTTCTACTTCCTTTCTCAATTTAGTGATACTTCTCTTAGCAATGAACGAGTGGGTGGCACCCGGATCAAACAATACATGCATATTAAAATCATTCAACAGTAGTGTACCTGCCACCACATCCGATGCAGCCCTGGCCTCCTCCTGTGTCAGGTGGAAGACCCTCCCTGGGGTCCGATCATTTTGTGCCCTCGGCCTCCCTCGACTGGAGTTTGCCCCTGATTGCGAAGATCTCACTGGCCTATTAACGGTGACTGACTGCTGGTGGCTCTGACTGGGCTGTCTATAGCTCTGTACTTGTCCGGTGTTTCTTTTGGGGCAGTCCCTCTTGTAATGACCTTTCCCACCACAGTAATGACACCCTTGGCTAAGATACTGGCAGTTCCTCCACCTATGACCCTCTCCTCTGCACACAAAGCATCGCCCAGGGGAAACTGAGCAGTCCCCAGGGTGTTTTTGTCTACATTTTTCACAAAAAGGATAGTCAACTCCCCTGCGGTCACCGGTCCCAGTTGAAGAGTTTGCCCTCGAGTGAGACTGTCCCGCCATCATTCTCCCACTTGACTGTTGGTGAGGCGGTAATATCAAACTCCCCTTCTTTCCGTGCTGCTCAAACACTCCACTTTTTCCTTTCTTCGGGTGCGGTGGTCTGCCGCTGAAATAGTCCCCATCTCTTTTTGCTTATACTCTGATACCCCCCTTGGCTTTCTCCAATACATGCCTCCAGAGCTTGTGCAGCCTCAATCAACTCCCTACCGATTTAAATCGCAAGGCGATCAATCCTTGTCTCAAATCCTGTCGTAAACCATCTCTCAACTTTTCAATCATATGTTCCTCTGTCGGCACATAATGTGGGGCGAACAATGAGAGGTCATGGAATCTCCTTTCGTACTCCAATACTGACATATCACCCTGTCTTAATGCCAAGAACTCTTGTTCTTTCACCTTGCGATGATACTTGGAATAAAACTGATTCTCAAACTCTGTCTTGAAATCACTCCAAGTTAGGGTCTCAGTCGCACGCCTCAGCTGAACTGTTTCCCACCATGTCATGGCCCTATCAGATAGTAACTGGGATGCACAATTTACCCTCAAACCCTCGGGTATGCTTATTTGAATCATTGTCTTTTCTACCTTCCTGATCCATCTTCCAGCTATCTCTGCATCTTGTTCCCCCATATACGGTTCACAGCCCATTTCCCTCATACTCTTTACTAGTCGCACCAGTGGTACCACATTATCCATGGTCATGCGGTCGTAGGGGCTGCTGGTGGATTCTGCGTGGTAGGGGTTGTTTGTGCTGCTGAATTAGCCATGCCTTCCATCACTGCTTTAACTATTTGTACAAGGAGTCCTGCATCTACATATTGTGGGGGCACACCAGTTGGAACAGTAGATGGCTGTGTTTCTGGTCTTTCTCGCTGCTCCGTTGCGACTGAGGGTGTTCCCTCTGTCTGATGAGGCCTCGGGCCTTCTCCTGCCATCGTATCTTCCCCCTGCAAGGTTTCGGGCGGTATTATCGGAGCATGAGACGCCGTATCATCTAGATCTTCGTCTTGCCAACCTTGGGCACCTCGGTTCATGCCCCTCCTTTCTAAGGAGGGCGGCTCAGTTTGTGTCCCTTGTCGGGTGCGTACCATCCTGAAATTCATCGCAACAACACATTTATTAATGATCCTCAGGATCCATACCAAGGGCTCTGATACCAACTGTAACGACCCGGCTTTCTAAGCCCAACAATAGTAAATTTTTTTTTATATATATATTTAATACACCTGGTGCCGGTAATCAAAGAACTTGCATCCTTACATCATCAAAATACAACCCATACAATCAACAGTTCATTCAAAAGCGAATCTTACACAAACACATAATATTAATGTTGCATGATTTGAAATTCATATTAAAAATATATATACATGGACATGAGTTTGCATCCTTACTACTAATAGCCATTACAAACTTTAAACAAAAAGGATCTAATAAAAGTTATACATTCAGTACATTGATCCCTACAAAGTACATTGTGAGTTAGAATGCATCTACTTAATTCTTTGCAAAAGTAGGTTCCCATGTATCGGGTATCCTAGACATCTTGTTGGTGTGACGTCCCTGCAGCAGTACAAAACATTTAAGGGAAAACAAATACTTAATAATAATAATAATAATGGTAACTAACGGCCTAGCAATTACATAAGCATTAACATTTATAATTTCATCATGTATTTGATGTAACAAATAGGTAGTACATATAGATACACAAGTTTTCAAATGCCATTCGCCGAAACTAGTCGTTTATTTGTCCCGGCTATCCATCCGGATTCCATAGCGATAGCTGCGTCACTGCCAATCCTAAAATCGGCAGCCGAAACTACATCGCTGCCGATCAAGGAATCGGCAGCGAAACTGGGTCGCTGCCGATTTCTGTATCGGCAGCGAAGACTGCATCGCTGCCGATCCAAAATCGGCAGCGGAAACTACGTCGCTGCCGGTTTTTGTATCGGCAGCGGAAACTAGGTCGCTGCCGATTTCTGTATCGGCAGCGAATAGCGTCGCTGCCGATCCAGAATCGGCAGCGGAACTGCGTCGCTGCCGATCCACAATCGGCAGCGAAATCATCCCTTTTTAACCCGGCCATCCATTCGGACGCCATTAGCCAAAGCTAATCATCTTTGTCCCGGCCATCCTTTGGATGCCATTAGCCGAAGCTAATCACTCTTTTGTCCCGGCCATCCTTGGATGCCATTAGCCGAAGCTAATCACTCTTTTGTCCCGGCCATCCGTTGGATGCCATTAGCCGAAGCTAATCACTCTTTTGTCCCGGCCATCCTTGGATGCCATTAGCCGAAGCTAATCACTCTTATCAACAATTAAGCGTTCGACAATTTAATATCGGTTCTAACAATATGGTAGTACTCAAGTTAAAATATTCCAAGATTCAACGTATGAAAAAGAAAGGTGCAAGTCACCTACCTGTTCCACCTGTGGTCGTTCCTGTCTTGATGATGGTCCAATCCCGACTGCACCACCTGAGACATCAATGGTCACAAATCAGCACAGTTGTATTATTTTATTTTTGAATCACATTCATCATCACACTTATTTCAATAGTTCACATGTTCACATTAAAGTGTTCCCTATTTTACACCATCATATCATGAAATTGTTATTAGCATTTAAGTCATTCCTGCCTAGGAGGCTTATTGTAGGAATCGGCAGCGAGAGAACCGGTTCGCTGCGGGCTGCCCATTCGGCAGCGAGAACTGCACCGCTGTTGGCGCCACAGTTTCGCTGCACAACGCAACTCGGCAGGAATATCACTTCGCTGCAGCAGGTTCAGTTGCGGCAGCGAAACAGAATTTCGCTGCGAACACACAAATCGGCAGCGAAATTAATCGCTGCAGCAGGTTCAGTTGCGTCAGCGAAACAAATTTGGCTGCGCAACACACAAATCGGCAGCGAATATTAATTCGCTGCAGCAGGTTCAGTTGCGGCAGCGAAACAAATTTCGCTGCGCAACACACAAATCGGCAGCGAATATTAATTCGCTGCAGCAGGTTCAGTTGCGGCAGCGAAACAGAATTTCGCTGCGCAACACACAAATCGGCAGCGAATATTAATTCGCTGCAGCAGGTTCAGTTGCGTCAGCGAAACAAATTTCGCTGCGCAACACACAAATCGGCAAGGCCAGGCGAACATTAATTCGCAGCAGAGGTTCAGTTGCGCAGCGAACATTAATTCGCTGCAGCAGGTTTAGTTGCGTCAGCGAAACAGAATTTCGCTGCGCAACACACAAATCGGCAGCGAACATTAATTCGCTGCAGCAGGTTCAGTTGCGGCAGCGAAACAGAATTTCGCTGCGCAACACATAAATCGGCAGCGAATATTAATTCGCTGCAGCAGGTTCAGTTGCGGCAGCGAAACAGAATTCGCTGCGCAACAACAATCGGGAGCATCAATTTCAGCACAATCATCACAGCAGAACACATTAATTCCAGCAACAACATCACATTAATTCCAGCAACAATCATCACAGCAGAACATATTAATTCCAGCAACAACATCACAGCAGAACACATTAATTCCAGCAACAACATCACATTAATTCCAACAACAATCATCACAGCAGAACAGATTAATTCCAGCAACAACATCACAGCAGAACACATTAATTTCAGCAACAACATCACAGCAGAACACATTAATTTCAGCAACAACATCACAGCAGAACACATTAATTTCCCCTAGTTAAAGAAAGCCGGCCTCTACCATGATTTGTTAGATGTTCTGAAATTGGACTTTTATTTCACTTTGTTTGCTTGTTCTCTTGGTTAATTTTCAGCTTCCTTCACAGCTGGCTTAGGTCTTAGATCAATTCTTTTCTTAGGGTTTTTCTTCTTCATTTTCGTTTTTGATCTTACGGGGGAGAGGAAGAGAGTTTCATGACCCATACCTTCTGAATTTAACTAAGTTGAGGAAGGTTTGACACTATTCATCAGCTGCTGGTTCTCCTCCTTCTTTTTCCTCTCACGTTTTTTTTTTTTTCCGGCTCTCTTTTTCCTCTCCTCTCTATGCAGCTGCCCACTCCTCTCTCTCAAGGTCTCATCTCTCCCTCACAAGTTCACAAAGTAATCTCTACTGGTCTGATTTACGTTTCTGTTGAGAAAGGAAGGAAGAACGGCATGCAGCTGCTGGATTTGAGAAGATGGGTCATTCTCTCTCCTCTCTCTTTGTATTATACTACCCATCCAATGAAATGGGTTTTTTGGGGGTTGGTTTAGGTGTGTCCTTATCCTTGTTTGGTTTTATCTAAAACCAGTTTTACCCCCTCCCTCCCAGCTCTGCGTCACTGTTCATTGAGAAATCGGCAGCGAAAACTGCATCGTGTCGATTTCTCTGCATCGGCAGCGAAAACTGCTCGCTGCCAAGCAAGTCCAGAATCGGCAGCGAAAACTGCATCGCTGTCGATTTTCTTCTGCATCGGCAGCGAAAACTGCATCGCTGCCGATTTCTGCATCGGCAGCGGAAACTAGGTCGCTGCCGATCCAAATCGGCAGCGAACTGCGTCGCTGCCGATTTCTGCATCAGCACAGCAGCGAAAATTGCATTCATCATCATCCCTCTCTCTCTCTAAATATATATATATATATTTTCCTTTGGGTGTTTACACCTATCGTTTTGGAACCATTTGGAAAAGGATTATGCATTTTCCCTCCTCCCCTTTTTCTTCACTCTCTCATGGGTTCTTTCAATTTGTTATCGGCAATTCTGTTCACTATTTTACCAATATAAAATCGTATGGTCATCATGATGTTGGTCACCTAACCGTTCAACATTCAAAATGGATCCATCCTTCGTTGATTCATCTATCTCCTTAAAGTTCTCCTTACAATCCATCTAAATCGTAAGGTTTCATCCCGAGCTCTTTATAAGTTAAGGGATCAAGAACCACAAAGTTGTTGACATCTTTATCCGATTTGCCTAAACCATATAGGCAACTTAATCTCCCATATATCTGAAAAATTTATTATTATTTATTACCATCATATAACACTTCTCAATACAACAATTCTTTTACTTGCGTTACCTCTTGCATCTTTTGCATTTCATAAACCCACTGAACCTTATCCAGTAGCTCTGATACCAACTGTAATAGCTCGGCTTTTTCAAGCCCAAAACAACAGTAAATTTTTTTTTTTTTTAACTTGACACAACACTCGTGTCGGTAATCGGCGACATGTTCCCTTCACATCATCAATATATAGTCCATACATCAACAACAATCAACATTTCATTTAAAAGTGAATCTTACATAAACTTATAATATTATGTTTGCATGATTGGAAGTTCGCATTTAAAATATATATGCATAGTCATGAATTTGTATTATCCCTACAAATAGTCATCACGAATTTAAATCTAAAAAGATCTAATAATAGTTATACATCAGTACATTGATTCATATAAAATACTCATGATTTAGAATGCAACTACATGATTCCTTGCAAAAGTTGGCTCCCATGTATCGGGTTTCCTAGGCACCTTTTGGTATGACATCCCTACTGCAATACAAAACTTTACAAGAATGCAATTACTTAATAATAATAATAATATAACAATAAGAAAATGGTCTGTGTTGCGATGTCGCGGTCGCACAAATTAATTACCCTAGCTTAAAACACACAAGATAGTAAAGAGCAAGCAAGGGGTCGATCCCACGAGGAAGTTTCAAGTCAGATTTTATGTTGTACGTTATGTAATTGGGGGAATTTGGTTTGTATTATCTAAACTATGGCAGCAATTAAACTAGCAAACAAAATCAATCAAAACCGAAACTTATCAAGAAAACAAACCTTGGTCGCAAGCACACATCCACCAACGGAAATTAGAACCGATCCTTGAAACAAAAATTGCAGTTTATGTTCTGAAATTATCTTTTCTTAACGTTGATTAATTAACGGATCCGCCGTATAACTAATCCTAACCAACAAACAATCAAAGTGTCCGCACTAATGATTCAATTTAATGGTAGCTTTAAGAACTAGATAATTTCATCAAGATTAACATACAAGCTGTCCGCAGCTTGTGTCACTTTGTTCTAATGTTCTCCCTAAGTTCAATAACGTAGTTCCGCCACAATTATCAAGCTTAGTTGCTTCACAAGTTCATATATCACAACTCCGGTTTTGATATTAAACTTAGCAATAGATTGTTCACAACAATAACTTAGAGTCCGCTCTAGCAATCATCAACAACAATCATAGAAAATATGCATAGGAAAACAATCATACTCATTCATAACATAAACTGAAAATAGAAGGAAGAATAAATCTCACGGTTCTTGAAGTCCGAAGGTTTGTTGTGTCCTTGCAACCAAGAAAAGAGCTTAGCCTTGCATAACTATTGAACAACTACTTCTAAAGAATGAAAAGAGCATGATTTTTGGGTTTGTAGAGGAGAGAATTGTGTTTATTCTCTGCTGGCTGCTGCCTCCTTCTGCTCTCCCTCTTTTCTTTATATGCTAGAAACCCTAGGTCTCTATTTTACAAAATAGTCCTTCCTTAAGTTGACAGTTTACATTTAAGTACTTCAATAACTATTTTTCCTAAAAAGGAGAAATAGCCTTGCATGAAATCTTCAAACTCTGACTTAGAGGAGCTAAATTGCTGATATAAAAACTTGGATGTCGGTTTAGATGCTTCGAATGTAATTTGGACTCGTTTCTTCACGAAACCTGTTTGCTGGCAGAATTCAGTTGTCATCTTTGGAAAATCATATCTCCCTCATATGACATCGTTTTGGCTGAAATTTGGAGCGTGGATAGGTCTTTGAATTAGGAATCCAAGAAAATTGAGTTTGCATCAATTGGACTTCTGTAGCTCCAGATATTAAATTTTGAATGACCAAAGGTCAACACTGGCAGAATGCGAGATTTGACTTTGCAGGATGTGATTTCCATGATCTTTCTCCTTTTATTTTTCTTGCATTACATTTCCAGAAAGGTATGGATGTTAGCTTTTTAGTGCCACTGGAATCACTTCATTTCGATCTCTAGAACTCACGCTCTGCACAAAACATCGACTGAACGTCAAATCTGCCAATTACCTCCAATTTACTCCTTTTTGCATCTTTCATCCAAAAATGCCTTCAAAACAAAAACAAAGAATATCAAGGCATTTTATATATAAAACATGGACAAAACATTAGGTAGATGTGGGTGAAACTATCGAATAATATGGTTACATCAAATACCCCCACACTTAGCTCTTGCTCGTCCTCGAGAAAGGATAAATAAAATCAAATTGAAAAAAACTATGATCAATCTCTTAATCTCCCATCAATGTCCAAGAATATATGCATTATAAACAAGAATACAATCATGAAGGATAAATAGTATAATTCTTATGAATTCATTTACATGCAAACTTCAAAACTCAATCAATCGTCGGGATTTAAATGAAATCTATGCCATGCCAAAGTGATAGGTCCTCTCATTGATATACACTCCAACACTCATGTGTTTAGGGTTTATGTGTTTAAATCTCTCAAATTCAATCAAGATATGTTCTACCATAAGCTTGCTTTCAATCTCATCTCCATTAGCAACTTATTACAAACAACATGAATCAAAAGGTCTTATTTTCGGTTGTAATGGGGCTAAGGTTAAGGTGAGGTAAAATAGAGTAAAAGAAAAGGTTCAAACCAAAGAAAGTAGAGCATTCTGAAAAATGATATTTCAAACAAGATATTCCATCAAAGCACATAAATTTTCCATCTTTAATCACCAATGCTTAACTTCTTTTGATTTCAAGCTTTTTCAATATAAAATCTTAAGAACATAAAGGAACACTTTTTTCTTTTTCTTTTCTTTTTTTTTTTTTTTCTTTCCTTTTTTTTTTTTTTTTACCTTTGGCAACTTTGCCCATCTTTTCATCAAATATCACTTCTTCTTTCTTTTCACATAATTTCCAACCATAATTCCATGAGATATCATAAGTATACGCTCTACTAATCCTTGGCCAGGGGAAAAGGAAAACATATAAAAAGTTAAGGCTTATACATGGATAAAGCAAAGAAAAGATAAACAAGCTCAAAAGGGGCTCACTAAGGATAATATGCTTTAGGTTGGCTTTTTGGCTCAAGTGGTTAAAATTCCTAATGCCTTTATCATCTTCATGTATATGTAATATGAATGTAATCTCAACAAGATATGAAGCAAGTTCTAAAGATACATATCATTGAAAGAAGGCACAATCAAAGAATATAATGTTGAAGGCTCAAAAGCTTGCATTGGTATAACACTATAAAGTCAACATGGCATATTCTCAAAGTCAATCCCTAAACCAATTAAACCTTAAAACTTGCATGCACACTCTTCATTTGATTTATATCTTCATCTATCTCAACTAATTCTCATACATAATACTCATATTCTCAAAAACCAATGGGAGTTCAAAAGATCAAACATAAATTTTTTTTTTTTTTAAAGAAACAAAGAAAACTAAAATTCTCCCAATACCCCCACACTTAAAACACAACATTGTCCTCAATGTTGAAATAAAAGAAAGGAACATAAGAGAATGACAGAAAAAAAATTAAAATGCGAAAAAATAAAAGATAAGGAAAAGAAAGCAAATCTGTTTTTTTTTTTTGTGTGGGTGTGCCTCCCAGTAAGCGCTTTTGTTTTATGTCATTGGCTGACATGGCATGCTCATTCTTCATAGATTGGTTCAGCTAACTCACAAAAGCGGTGAGTTCTGTCGTCCAACCTTCATAGAAAGGTTTCAAGATGCCTATTGACCTTGAGTACTTTGTTGGTTTCTAAACTTGTAATTTCAACTGCACCATAAGGAAAAACATTAGAAACAACAAAGGGTCCAATCCAACGAGAGCGCAACTTTCCAGGAAAAAGTTTCAAACGCGAATGATAAAAGAGGACTTTGTCTCCAACATTAAACTCTTTTCTTGTAATCATTTGGTCATGGAGACTCTTAGTCTTTTCTTTATAAATCCTTGCATTCTCGTAAGAATCATTTCGAATCTCTTCCAACGTAATTCCAATCTTTTTAGGCACCAAAAGGATAGGCGCCACCCATTCACTGTCCATGATGAGGTAAATGACTCCTGCATCATGGAGTACAATTTGCAAAGCTTGTAAATCCAATGCTGAGTCATGCACATTTTGGAGAACACATATATGCCTCTCCATCTCTTTTATCTTGGTAAAATCATAGCCACAGCTCAAAGCTACGCTTAATCCATCCTCACTATCAAAATCACAAACTTGCTGCATACACTTATCAACTTGGTCATAACATGTGATAGAATAAACATTGCTATAAGGATATGTCATTGCATCATGAAAATTAAATTCAATTTTTTCATCTCCTACCTCCATAGACAAAGTATCCTTACCACAATCAATTTTTGTATTGGCAGTTTTCAAGAATGGTCTCCCAAACAATATAGGAGTGTTGTTTGATGAATCACAAGAATCATGTTCCATATCAAGAATATAAAAGTCGCATGGAATGACCAAACTGTCAATCTTGACTAGGACATCTTCTATCACACCAAGTGGGTAAACAAAACTACGATCCGCAAGTTGTATTACAATGCTAGTTTTATTCAAAGGCTCAAGACTAAGAGAATCATAAACATGTTTAGGCATAACACTAATGGATGCACCTAAATCGCACAAGGCCCTTTTGAAACTAGCATTACCAATAACACATGGGATAGTAAACGCACCTGGGTCTTTTTGCTTCAAAGGCATATTCTTTTGAACAATAGCAGATACAACTTCACCCATACTTACCATTTCATGACCTTTTAGTTTGAAAGCTCTCTTGGTAGTACACAACTCCTTCAAGAATTTGGCATACTTGGGAATTTGCTTGATAACATCAAGCAAAGGAATGTTGAGTTCTACTTTCTTGAAAACCTCTAAAATCTCTTTTTCTTTGTCCTCTTTCTTTGACCTAGAAGAACTCACAGGAAAGGGTGGAATTATTTTAAAACTGGAATTCATTGAATGAGGAGTTACCTTTGGAGTGTTGGTCAATATTTCAGTTTGTAGAGGAAGAGGATGTTCCTTCTTTGTACTCAATTCAGTTTCTATCTCTTCTTCTTCCTCCATCTCAATTTGTTTTGACCTTTTCTCTTCAAGTTCTTTCCCACTTCGTAGCATGATCACACTAACATTCTCTATTGGATTCAATGCTTGGGAGGGCAATTTTCCATTCATTTGTGCTTCCAATTTCCCCACACTTGAAGCTACTTGCCCCATTTGCTTCTCCAAGTTGTGAATACTTGACCTTGTTTCTTGTTGAAAAGACATGACATTTTGTTGCAAGGTCACAGTGTTAGAAGCCAAAGTTTTCATCATCTCACGAAGATCATCATTGGATGATGACCCCATAACATTAGAGTTTGTGAATGGAGGGGGCTGTCTTGCTTGATAATTCTGTTGGGATTGAAATCCATGGGGATGGAACTGTCGGCCTTGATTGCCTTGTTGAGGTGGGTTCCCATAGCATAAGTTGGGATGATCTCTCCATGCAGGATTGTACGTGTTGGAAAAGGGATCATATTTACGCTGGGACTGTCCATTGAATGCTCCATCAACTGCATTAGCTTGTTCAATGTAATCTTCTTGCATTGTTGGGCACATATCTGAAGCATGTCCTTGTAAGGAGCATATGCTACAAACTTTCACCTGCTGTACATTGCCACAAGCCAAAGAACGCACAAGAGAAGTAAGATCATTAACTTTATTCTCAAGGTTAGAAATACTTACCTCATTTACTCGTTTATTTGCGAAGTCTCCACGAGTGCCAAACTGTTTCGAGTTGGCTGCCATGTTTGAGATCAATTGGCGTGCAGCCTCGGGTGTCTTATCTACCAATGCCCCTCCACTTGCAGCATCAATGATACTACGGTCAGTAGGCATCAATCCTTCATAGAAATATTGAATGAGCAGCTGATCGGGTATTTGATGATGAGGGCATTGAATGCACAGTTGCTCAAATCTTTCCCAATACTCGGAAAGTGTCTCTCCATGAGATTGTCGAATCCCACATATTTCTTTCCTTATGTTGGCAACTCGAGATGCTGGGAAATATTTTTCAAGGAAAATCTTCTTCATGGCATTCCAAGTTCCAATGGAACTTGGGAGAATAGAGAAAAACCATGCCTTTGCTGCCCCTTTTAAAGAGAAAGGGAAAGCTTTCAACTTAACCTGTTCTTCGTCAACTCCATTCGGTTTCATGCCAACGCAAACCATATGGAATTCCTTGAGATGAGTATGAGGATCTTCTCCTGCAAGACCATTGAAAGTTGGTAGCAAATGTATAAAACCAGATTTGAGCTCAAAGTTTACATTATTGTCAATGTTTATGCACAATGGTTGATTTTCCACGTTAGGAGCAGCAAGCTCTTGAGTGTTTGTTGTCGTGCAATAGCCATGGTGTTAAGGCGAGCTTCCTTTCTTAATCTGTGTAAAGTACTTTCTATTTCAAGATCAACCTGCACTTGAATTTGATTAGTAGAACGGGTCACAGGCATAAATTGCTAAGAAAACTCAAAAGAAAGTAACCACACAAGAGATCGAAAACAATGCAAATTGTACGAAAATCCTACGGTAGAAAACTAAAACTGCCTAAAAACACTAGAAAACAGCGGAATTTGGCCTCAATAGGGTGGGGCTAGTGATTATCACTAGTCCTGTTCAGAACGTCGTTTTCCTTCAGGAAAAAAAGCCGATACCTAATTCCACCAAAAACTCTGTTTTGAACAGTACCGCTGCCGCAAGTGAACAGTACCGTCGCAAGCAAAAATTCTGTTCTCTTTTTTTTTTTTTTTGAATCACAGCAAATAAAAATAACAGTACAAGCACAAAATCAACTAAAATTACCTCCCCGGCAACGGCGCCAAAATTTGTTGCGATGTCGCGGTCGCACAAATTAATTACCCTAGCTTAAAACACACAAGATAGTATAGAGCAAGCAAGGGGTCGATCCCACGAGGAAGTTTCAAGTCAGATTTTTATGTTGTACGTTATGTAATTGGGGGGATTTGGTTTGTGATTATCTAAACTATGGCAGCAATTAAACTAGCAAACAAAATCAATTAAAACCGAAACTTATCAAGAAAACAAACCTTGGTCGCAAGCACACATCCACCAACGGAAATTAGAACGATCCTTGAAACAAAAATTCAGTTTATGTTCTGAAATTTATCTTTTCTTAACGTTGATTAATTAACGGATCCGCCGTATAACTAATCCTAACCAACAAACAATCAAAGTGTCCGCACTAATGATTCAATTAATGGTAGCTTAAGAACTAGATAATTTCATCAAGATTAACATACAAGCTGTCCGCAGCTTGTGTCACTTTGTTCTAATGTTCTCCCTAAGTTCAATAAGTAGTTCCGCCACAATTATAAAGCTTAGTTGCTTCACAAGTTCATATACCACAACTCCGGTTTTGATTAAACTTAGCAATAGATTGTTCACAACAATAACTTAGAGTCCGCTCTAGCAATCATCAAAACAATCATAGAAAATATGCATAGGAAAACAATCATATCATTCATAACATAAACTGAAAAAGAAGGAAAATAAATCTCACGGTTCTTGAAATCCGAAGGTTTGTTGTGTCCTTGCAACCAAGAAAAGAGCTTAGCCTTGCATAACTTGAACAACTACTTCTAAAGAATGAAAAGAGCATGATTTTTGGGTTTGTAGAGGAGAGAATTTGTGTTTTCTCTGCTGGCTGCTGCCTCCTTCTGCTCTCTCTTTTTTTATATCCTAGGAAACCCTAGGTCTCTATTTTACAAAATAGTCCTTCCTTAAGTTGACAGTTTACATTTAAGTACTTCAATAACTATTTTCCTAAAAAGGAGAAATAGCCTTGCATGAAATCTTCAAACTCTGACTTAGAGGAGCTAAATTGCTGATATAAAAACTTGGATGTCGGTTTAGATGCTTCGAATGTAATTTGGACTCGTTTCTTCACGAAACCTGTTTGCTGGCAGAATTCAGTTGTCATCTTTGGAAAATCATATCTCCCTCATATGACATCGTTTTTGGCTGAAATTTGGAGCGTGGATAGGTCTTTGAATTATGAATCCAAGAAAATTGAGTTTGCATCAATTGGACTTCTGTAGCTCCAGATATTAAATTTTGAATGACCAAAGGTCAACACTGGCAGAATGCGAGATTTGACTTTGCAGGATGTGATTTCCATGATCTTTCTCCTTTTTTTTTCTTGCATTACATTTCCAGAAAGGTATGGATGTTAGCTTTTTAGTGCCACTGGAATCACTTCATTTCGATCTCTAGAACTCACGCTCTGCACAAAACATCGACTGAACGTCAAATCTGCCAATTACCTCCAATTTACTCCTTTTTGCATCTTTCATCCAAAAATGCCTTCAAAACAAAAACAAAGAATATCAAGGCATTTTATATATAAAACATGGACAAAACATTAGGTAGATGTGGGTGAAACTATCGAATAATATGGTACATGCAGACGACATTAACAGATGTGGGTGAAAACTATCGAATAATATATATACACACACACACCAATTCTTGCAATCAACTATAATCTTAAATCCGGCCATTCTTTTAAGACATCATTTGTCGAGGTTAACTATTCACTCACCCCGACCATCCCCTTTGAATTCCATCAGCCAAAACTAATCAACAGTTTGTCCCGGTCATCCCTTTGGATGCCATTAGCCGAAGCTAATCGTTCATTTATTTTGGTCATCCATTCGGATGCAATTAGCCGAAGCTAATTAATCGTTTGTCCCAGTCATCCCTTTAGATGCCATTACCGAAGCTAATCATTCATTTTTCCCGGTCATCCATTCGGATGCCATTAGCCGATCCCGGTCATCCCTTCGGATGCTATTAGCCGAAGCGAATCAATCATTTATCCCGGTCATCCCTTCGAATGCCATTAGCCGAAGCTAATCATTCATTTGTCCCGGTCATCCATTCGGATGCCATTAGCTGAAGCTAATCAATCGTTTAGCCGAAGCTAATCAATTTTTTGTCCCGGTCGTCCATTCGGATGCCATTAGCCGAAGCTAATCAATCGTTTGTCCCGGTCATCCATTCGGATGCCATTAGCAGAAGCTAATCAATCATTTGGCCTGGTCATCCATTCGGATGCATTTGTCCCGGTCATCCATTCGGATGCATTTGTCCCGGTCATCCATTCGGATGCCATTAGCCAAAGCTAATCAATCATTTATCCCGGTCATCCATTCGGATGCCATTAGCCGAAGCTAATCATTCCTTTGTCTTGGTCATCCATTCGGATGCCATTAGCCGAAGCTAATCAATCATTTGTCCTGGTCATCCATTCGGATGCATTTGTCCCGGTCATCCATTCGTATGCCATTAGCCGAAGCTAATCAATCGTTTATCCCGGTCATCCATTCGGATGCCATTAGCCGAAGCTAATCATTCATTTGTCCTGGTCATCCATTCGGATGCATTTGTCCCGGTCATCAATTCGGATGCCATTAGCCGAAGCTAATCAATCGTTTATCCCGGTCATCCATTCGGATGCCATTAGCCGAAGCTAATCAATCATTTGTCCTGGTCATCCATTCTGATGCATTTGTCCCGGTCATCCATTCGGATGCCATTAGCCGAAGCTAATCAATCGTTTATCCCGGTCATCCATTCGGATGCCATTAGCCGAAGCTAATCATTCATTTGTCCTGGTCATCCATTCGGATGCCATTAGCCGAAGCTAATCAATCATTTGTCAACATTTAAGCATTTGACAATCTGATATCTGAATTAACATAATACAGTAATATTCATGATAAAGCATTTTCATTATTCAACATTATTTAAAAGGAAGGTGAAAGTCACCTACCTGCAATAGAAGCTCTACTCGTGCTCCCCTATTGCTGCTGTTGCACCACACCGGTGGTCCCTCCTACAGTCACAGACTCATCTCATAAATTTTCCTCATTCAAGGATATCTTTTATAATACTCATATCAATAGCTAATAAATCTTTCTTTATATCTTATGTTTTTCTCATTACACCCATTAATGTTGTCATGTTTTATCCAACCATAGTTATCATTCCTTCATGCCGATATTATAGAGAATCCATATTCATCCATTACTCATATGTTACTTTCTTATGCATGTTCATATCCTCATAATAACATACATACATGTATCATGTATATTTTTAGAGTTAGTATCTCAATGTGCAAGTGTTCGTATGACTCAATTCCTTTATATAGTATTCACGTGAAAGTCTACTGTTACTGTTTGACTTTTCCAACCGTTACTGTTTCACTTTTCCAACCGTTACTGTTTGACTTCCAACCGTTACTGTTTTACTTTTCCAACTGTTACTGTTTGACTTTTCCAACCGTTACTGTTTGACTTCCAACTGTTACTGTTTTACTTTTCCAATCGTTACTGTTTGACTTCCAACTGTTACTGTTTGACTTTTCCAACTGTTACTGTTTGACTTTTTCAACTATTACTGTCTAGACATTTGAACTGTTACTGTCTACACTTTGAACTCTTACTGTCTACACTTTGAACTCTTACTGTCTAGACATTTGAACTGTTACTGTCTAGACATTTGAGCTGTTACTGTCTACACTTTGAACTGTTACTGTCTACACTTTAAACTCTTACTGTCTAGACATTTGAACTGTTACTGTCTACACTTTGAACTCTTACTGTCTAGACATTGAACTGTTACTGTCTGAACACTCATCAGATTTTTAACTATATCTAGACTTATAGAACTCTGTTTCAAGCGAGATTAGTCTCGTTGGAAAGCTAATACACGAGGCTATAAGTTCTTTGAGGGAAGGAGAACCCAGTTCTGCCTTTGAGATAGTTAAAATTGCTTATCAACAAACACTACCCTACAGGGTCTGTCAAGACCCAATCTCGGTTGATGACCCATAGCTGGGGTTCTACAGCTCCACATGGAGCAAAACCAATTTCTTAGTTAGCTAACATCTAAAAGTGCAATTACTATGAGAAACTTTGATCTTAATTCTCTCATCCTTCTACTCGAATTCTCTCCAAAAGTTAGGAGACGAATCTGTCCAGATTTATCAACCTTTCCATTTACACACAACATCCACAATTTAACTTTTCCTCTATAATCTCAATCCCCTGGTCCTATCACATATCGTTTAAGACTATAAAAAATATATCTTTATAAGAGTCAATTTATCTTATTTATTTCAATCTTCCCTCTTAACGTCAAAATAAAACATTCTTGTCGATTTTACAAACTTTTCGAATAATATTCTTCTAAACACAATCCTTGACACAGTTCCTATAAACCATAAATAACAAATGAATAATATTCCAAACAATCTATACTGTCAAGTTATAATGCATTATTATAAGTATAACATATCCAAATATTAACTTCATCAAATGGTGAAATTTCCAGAAATATGGGTTTAACTGAACTGACCTTAAACTTGTAGACCTACTGTGCGAGATACACAACTTCTATACCAAATGTTTGTTTCAAATGTCCACCATTCAGAATCTAGACAAAATCAGGAAGAACAACATATCCAAGTTATAGCCTAATCCAACGGTGGCCGAAGGAGAAAACAGACAGCAAAGAAGACTGTCCAGAAGTGTATTTTCCCAAATATTTTCCTCCCTCGATATCTCTCAAACGGGGACTGATATAGAAAATCCCTACGGTGACAATGTACAAGACATGGATGAGAACAACATACCCGAATATCGTGCTGATCCAACGGTGGAAGGTGGAGTTATAGCTGTCAGTGATTTACCATCAATATATCTTCTCTCTAGCCTCTCTCTAAACTCTCTCTTACTCTTGCCAGTCCCTCCAAGAGAGAAAATAGAATGATTTATAGTTCTAACATCTTGTTAATTGCACATTTATCCCCACCCCTTTTTATCATTTATACATAAACTCCCAACCTTCTGTTATTTGAATATTGACCTCTCTTGATCTTACGTATTCATTTTGTCCTCACAAATGTTTTTCTTTTCAATGATTTAGTACTATATTCACTTTTCATTTCATTAATTTCACTATTTTTATCTTGATTAGGTTTCTTTAATTTAATTTAACCCATTTTACAACTGATTAAATTTCTCATCTTTTAAATACCCAGAAACATTATAACCGAGGGTTTACAGGTCATCTTTAATAATCTTTTCACGAGGCTAAAATATATCATTTGCAGTCCCCTTTTGATCCTAGTAATATTTTTTGGAAATAGCCTTGGCTAGGATCACATCCCACACTAGGGGGCAAGTGCAAGAGACATATAAAAAAACCTCAATGATTGAAAGTGCCCAAGCAACACTAGGGGGCATAAAAGAAAATTCTCAATCATCAAAGGTGCCCGAACAAAGCTAGGGGGCATGAAGAAAAATCCAAAGGATCCAAAAATTTTGAAAAAAAACCCCAATGCAATGATGTTCAAATTCAAATGAAGAAAACAAAAACAAAAACAAAAACAAAGAGAAACAACCCAAGCCCAGCACTGGGGGGCACGATAGATAATTTTGGAAAAGACATTCAAATGACAAAAGGTCAAGAAACAAGCACAAGTGATCCTTAGTCTTGAAATCCCTTAAACACCTTTTGAGCCTACAAATATCCTTTTCTTCGTAACCAAGAGCCCAAGCCTACATTACGTGCCTAATCAAGCCCTTTCTGATCAAAGGCAAGCAATCTGGATCGGTAGGCAGTGCTGTCTCATGCGAACCAAATCATTATTCATGCAAATAAAATAAGTGCTTTGAAAAAGGGTTCTCAATAACCCTCAAATTGAAATTTGAACCATTTTTGACCAACCAAACATCACTTCACATTGTTCTCCAAAATCAAAACAAAAAGTTTTCATCACTTCTGAAAACCTCTCCATAGGAATCACTTGAATTTCTTCAGAATGAGTTTGCTTTGAATCAATATCAAAATAATTTCTGTGTTTGGAATTGCTTTGAAATTCCAAAATTTCTGTATGAAAACAACTCCTTGTCAAACCTTCTTTCACATAGCCTCATCCCTAAACCCGAATTGAATACTTGGGGGGCATGATCAAGCTGGAGGGCAATTAAAAACTCCTGGTAAGGCTGGCTCCATGATTCCCTTTCTAAGAAAAACGTCGGGCAAAATTGGCAACCCTTGAGATGAAGGGTGGAGGACAAAGAAGTAGGATGATATCAAGCCCGTCCTAGAGGTCAAGATCAAAATATAGGACTCGAGTAAGTAAGAGCGAAGAAGCCATCGATGTTTACTACCAACACTCCAACTTTAAGAAAAGAAAGACACCTTGAAGAAATGGGGACCTATATTTCTCAGGTAGGTATACATGCATATTGACCATAATGTATTGCTTTCAACATTGTCAGATCGGTGTTTCGTCACCACCATTTAGGTTGTGCGTTTTCTAACCTTACCTCTTCCGAGTGTGTCTTTGAGCCACCACCATTCGGGTAGTGCGTTTTCTAACCCTACCTCATTTCGAATGCGCATTTGAGCCATCATTTCTCAGGTAGTGCGTTTTCTAACCTTACCACATTTCGAGTGCGCCTTTGAGCCCTCACTTCTCAGGTAGTGCGTTTTCTAACCCTACCTTATTTCGAGTGTGCCTTTGAGCCAACATCTCTTAGGTAGTGCGTTTGCCAACCCTACCTCCTTTAAAGTGCGCCTTTGTGCCATTTGTTTCTCAGGTAGTGCGTTTTCTAACCCTACCACATTTTGAGTGCGCCTTTGAGCCCTCGCCAATATTTTTCTGGGTAGGTCACCCATTACAACATGACAAATTCTCCATGTTTTGTTTATCTGGGTAGGTCACCCATTACAATGAGGCCATTCTTCCACTTGGGTAGGTCACCCATTACAATTAGGCCATTCTTCCACTTGGGTAGGTCACCCATTACAATGAGACCACTCTTTCCTTTTTTCTTTGGGTAGGTCACCCATTACAACACGACCAATTCTCCATGTTTTGTTTATCTGGGTAGGTCACCCATTACAATGAGGCCATTCTTCCACTTGGGTAGGTCACCCATTACAATGAGACCACTCTTTCCTTTTTTCTTTGGGTAGGTCACCCATTACAACACGACCAATTCTCCATGTTTTGTTTATCTGGGTAGGTCATCCATTACAATGAGGCCATTCTTCCACTTGGGTAGGTCACCCATTAAAATGAGACCACTCTTTCCTTTTTCTTTGGGTAAGTCACCCATTACAACGCGACCAATTCTCCATGTTTTTTTTACATGGGTAGGTCACCCATTACAATGAGACCACTCTTTCCTTTTTTCTCTGGGTAGGTCACCCATTACAATGAGGCCGCACTTCATATTTTTTCCATCTAGGTAGGTCACCCATCATAATGAGACCACTTTTCATATTCTTTCCACCTGGGTAGGTCACCCATTATAATAGACCACTTTTTACACATTTTTTGGTTCTTGTTGAATGAGGTCGCTAGATGGGATCTCATGTAACTTTGGTTAAAGGGAATCACCAGATGGGATTTTAGGTTAACCAAGCTGTGCACATTTTTTGGTTTTGGTTTAATGAGGTCACCATATGGGATCTCATGTAGCTTTGGTTAAAGGAAATCGCCAGATGAGATTTTAGGTTGACCGAGCTGCACATATTTTTTGGTTTTGGTTTAAAGGGGTCGCCAGATGGGATCTCAGGTAGCTTTGGTTAAAGGGAATCGCCAGATGAGATTTCGGGTTGACCAAGCTACACATATTTTTTGTTCAAGTTGAATGAGGTCGCTAGATGGGATCTCATGTACCTTTGGTTAAAGGGAATCGCCAGATGGGATTTCAGGTTGACCGAGTTGCACATATTTTTTTTTTGGTTTTGGTTTAATGAGGTCGCCAGATGGGATCTCATGTAGCTTTGGTTAAAGGAAATCGCCAGATGGGATTTCAGGGTGACCGAGCTGTACATATTTTTTGGTTTTGGTTTAATGAGGTCGCCAGATGGGATCTCATGTAGCTTTGGTTAAAGGAAATCGCCAGATGGGATTTCAGGGTGACCGAATCTCATGTAGCTTTGGTTAAAGGAAATCGCCAGATGGGATTTCAGGGTGACCGAGCTGTACATATTTTTTGGTTTTGGTTTAATGAGGTCGCCAGATGGGATCTCATGTAGCTTTGGTTAAAGGAAATCGCCAGATGGGATTTCAGGTTGACCGAGCCACACATATTTTTTGGTTCCAGTTTAATGAGGTCGCTAGATGGGATCTCAGGTGGCTTTAGTTAAAGGGAATCGCTAGATGGGATTTCAGGTTGACCAAGACACACACATTTTTTCCAGTTGAATGAGGTCGCCAGATGGGATCTCAGGTGGCTTTGGTTAAAGGGAATCGCCAGATGGGATTTCAGATTGACCGAGCTGCACACATTTTTTGTTCCAGTTGAATGAGGTCGCCAGATGGGATCTCAGGTGGCTTTGGTTAAAGTGAATTGCCAGATAGGATTTCAGGTTGACCGAGACAGACACAGTTGTTAGTTCCAGTTGAATGAGGTCGCCAGATGGGATCTCAAGTGGCTTTGGTTAAAGGGAATCGCCAGATGGGATATCAGGTTGACCGAGCTACACACATTCTTTGGTTTTGGAAAAGAGATCGCCAGATGGTATCTCCGGTTAACAAAAAAAAAGAGAGGAAGAAAGAAAGAAGAGGAAGAAAAGAGAAGGAAGATAGAGAGAAAAAAGAAGTAAGGTCTTTAGATGAGTGGATTCAACAAGTTAGGAAGACAAAAAGACAAGTTTTTCTTTACAAAGCTTACTATGCAAAACATTGACGAGTTTTGCTTCGTAAGCATTGTAAAAAGGGGGCATCTGTTGCTACTCAATTTTTGACCCATGTTTTAATAAATTTTCAGAAAAATCCAAAAATAGAGAAAAACAATGAAAATCCAAAAAAATATGTTTTTTAATATATTTTCGTCATTTTAGCATTTTCAACGTCGTCTAAAAAATAATTTAAATTTTTAAGGGTCTTTCGAACACGTTCGACTTTTCACGCGTCATTTTAAAATTATTGATTTTCCTCATCGAGTCGACGTTGATTTCAAAAAATGCAAAAAATAAGAAAACATCAAAATTTACAAAAAAAAGAAGTTGAGGGACCAAGTTTGAAAACCTAGCAACATTTTTACCTATAAATACTGGTCTCCTCAACACATCCAAATGAAGGGCAATTTTGAACAATTAAGGGGAATTACAAAGAAACCCTAAACCACAAAAAAAACCCTAAAAAACCTATCTCTTCACCCAAGCCAGCGCCCCCATTTTGGCCAAAGAAAAGAGCCCCCCCCCCCCGGCTGGAATCTTTCTCCCCCATACAGACCCCTCTAACCGGAGCAACCACTCCGCCACAAACCTCTCCCCTACACTTTCCCCTCTCTCAGCCGATCCCTCATCTCCTTTTTCCTACAAACCAGAACGGCTGAGAACGCTGCCACCCCCTCAACCGTTCTCTCACCCTAGACAACCCCAACAACAACCGCTACCCTCACAGACCCGGCGACTCCTAGCTTCTCTTCAATCGGCCACAAACCAACGGTCGCCCTATCAGCCACCGTGAACAGCCGCCTCCAGCATTTCCTTCTCTCAACACCAGCACTAGCACCAGCACCGACACCCACCGATCTGTCCATTCCTCCGCCTCAACACTGCTAACAAGCTCATCTCCACCACGGCTTCAGCGGCCATGGACGACAGCCACCAGATCAGAGGAAGGGGAACACCGAGAACCAGCCGACCACCGCTGCCACCAACAGGAGTGAAGATCGTCAACGCAGCGACCACCACCGACAACTCCCCCCACAACCGCCGACCATCTAAAACAGAAGAAGAGGAAACAAAAACAATATGAAGAGAGGAGCAGATCTGAAAATGAGAAGGGAGAGAAGCAATCTAGACTAAAATGGATTGAAATCGATTGTTTGTTGGGTTTTTTGTTCTTTTTTAGGTGACGGTGGGTGTAGTCGTGGGGCGGCTCGACGTCGTCTGGCGACGGCGGAGGCTCTTTGTCGTGCCTCATGAAGAGGGGTGTTGTGTGTTGGGAAGAGTTTTTGGATTTAATCATAAAATTATGATTAATGTTTAGGAGTCGCCACCTAGTATTATGGTCATTAGGAACCTATGGTCTGCGAGAGTCCGGGTAAGGGACTTGTTGTGCAAGGGGAAGACGCATCACCCCCAGTTCACCCTACCTAAGGTAAGCTGCATTGTTGTTTGATTGTTTTTTTTTTTTCTAAGTCAGGTTTCTATTCGTTGGTCTTTTCTAAGGCTCAAGGCAAATCTCTCTTCATGAGAGAGTCTCTACCTTATCAGGTTAAATCCTAACCATTCTAAAGTCTGAATTTTAGCATTGTATTTTTACACCTTGTATCTTTAATACTTGAGGGTGTACTTTATCATGTAATTTTACACCTCACAAATATTAAAGTCTACATTTGGATCCTAAAAAAAGATTGGAAAAAGATTTTTGACATGTTGGCCAAATCCTAATGGATAATCATAAACTGGTTACGATATCCATTTTTGATTTTTTTTTAAACATGAAAAAGATGCAATTTTTGTTTTTATGAAGATATGCTTGAAAAATTTTAGGATTTGGCCGTATGCAATAAAATATTTTTTCTTTTTGAAAATGTTTTGAAATTTTATTTTTTTTGAAATATTTCGGAGAAAATTGGGTATTTTAATACCGGAGTTGTATTTTACAATGTAAATATACAACCCGATATTATGCAAAAATGGTAGAAAAATATTTGAGAAAATCACATTTTTTTTAAATGATTTTTGAAATTTTTTGAATTTTTGTTTTTTTAAAATAGGGGTCGGGCCGGATCTAGCCCAGCCATTTGGGCTGGGCCAAAACTGGCACGGCCCAAAGCTAAGTTAATTATTCTGGTCGCTACATGCAGAATTCATTCTGCATGCAGCTACAGCAACAGTGAGCAACAGGGGCGGTTGATACAAGGCAGGGATGGAGAACCACCTAAGGCGGTGAGGGCCTGTGGTCATGCTGGTGGTGGTGTTGATGGAGAGCTTGGCCGCCGGAGTTGCTACTGTGCAGGAAGAAGAAGTTTGCAGAGGAGAGACAAAGGCCGGAAGGAGAAGAGAGAGAGAGTCGAGGTGGCTGCTTGGTGGTTGTGTTGGCTTCCTATGGTGGAGCTGGTGTTCGTGGTGGTGTATAGGCTGGGTTTGTTGGTATTCTCGCCGAAGAAGGCAGCTGTGGAGAGGTGGGGAGAGCTGCAGAAGGCTGACGGGGAAAGAAGGAAAATGGAAACAGGGGGAAGGCTGGTTTTTTGTGATTTTTGGACCCAATTTTCTCCTCCCTCAGACCATCAAATCCACCTCTATTTATAGGCGGTGGAAGAGGGCAATCTTGTCTACAATAGAGAAAAATTGCAGCCCTTGATTCAGATGGGAAGGATCCCAACCGTTGGCTCAAAGTAGGCATGGTGCACTGTCAAATCTACAGAAAAAGCTGCCTGAGTTGGCATGTTTAGGCCGGATTCTGCGCTGATGGGTTGTCATTCCGACTTAAATATTCACACCATGATGTAGAGAAACTGCAGTGGATCATTTTCGTGCAATTTTGGTTAAATTTGGTGGACGTTAGGGGCATTAAATGCACTTGCAAAGTAGGTAACTGGACCAGCTGTTTCAGAGATTTAAAGAAGAAGATGAACAATACCAAAGTTCTGATTTTGGCCAAAGTTCATTTCAGTCCTCCCTTTTTAAATTGCTTTCAATTGAACCTCTAATTGACCCTAAACTATTTCAATTAAGCCCCTGATGAACTTCAATTGGAGCACCGAAGTTACGCGCCTATTGCGATATGGTCCTTGGTCTCGGATTTCTTCAATTTAGCCCCTAATTGATCCCAAAACTTTAATTTTCTTGCAATTTGGCCCCTAATTGCAATCAATTAACTTGGTAAAAATTAAATTTGATCTCTTAAAATTCCAATCTTCTCAATTAAGCCTAAATGAGGCTCCCAAACTTAATTTTTCACCAATTAAGTCCCAAATAAAATTAATTTGACCCATTTAAAGTATAATTAAGTCCTTGCACTTAATTAAATCCTTCAATTGGACCCAAATTAATTCTTAAACATAATTAAAATTTAATTTGGCCCATGATTAAATCAAATTGGCCTATTAAAAATTTAATTATGTCATTGGACTTAATTTTAATGCAAATTCATCCAATAATCATTTAATTTGACCTTGAATTTGCATTTTTTTTCTTCATTTTTTGGTATAATGGGGTACAATTAGGCCTTGAATTTCCTCCAAAAATTACAGCTTGATTTTCCAACCTGTTTCTCCACGTTGCCAGCCTTTATTTTATTTTTTGATTTTTATTTTGAAAAAAAAGTGAATCTTTGGGGAATAACCCAGAATTGGGTTATGATAGGTGTCACCACCGGCAGAGAAGGGAAAAGAAAAGGAAGTTGAGCTAGACCCACCCGTTTTGCAGCCTTTTTCGCAGCGGCGCGTGAACCCACGCGCCGCCAGTGGTGTGGGCACGTGGGAAGACGCGCCGCCATTGTTCCAGAAGGATTTCCCTACAATTCCTGGAGTTTTTTGGGGCTGTTTTGTAATTTTTTAAATTGTTTAATGTAATTTTTTTGTTTAGTTTGGAATTTTTATAATTTGTAATGTGGATGTAAAAAAGAAAAGAAAAGGAAAAAAGAGAAAAAAAATATAGTGAAAGTGAATGTGTTGTTTGTATTTTTTATGAATATATTTTTTATGATTAAAGAAGAATTTAATATTTTGATTTGCTCACGGTCCAGAATTATTAACTTATACGTAAGTTGTATTTCTAATATCCGATAAAAAGACAAAATTTTAAAACTTCTTTAACACATCAAAGCCACGAAGCAGCTTACCTCAGGTAGGGTGCGTTAGTGTTAGTGGTGCTAATACCTTCCCTAACCACAACCAGTCCCTTACCCGCGAATCTCTGACAAGACCAGTACATCCGGTTTCCTAGTAGCCTTCAATAAATTACTAGGTGGCGACTCCAATGAACCAATTCAAGCAAACGCATAACAGAAAAATCGCCAGCCGACGCCACGTAGGGTGACGTGTGACATTCTTGTTGGCCGGTCAGACTCACAGTTTATAACTTGCCACCGAGAATGTGTATGAGGCCGTAGTTCATGTTTTTATCTACTATCATACCCGGTCCAAGCAGCCCAGGGTGAAATATAGATGTTTGTCTTCGACCGTTGATTGATTAGTTGGCGCAGTTATGGTCCTCCAGTTCCTCTAGAGCTCTGACTTATGATATATTGAGGAAACAAAATTTCCTTATGAGGGCGGCTTTGATGTGGACTATCAATGATTTTCCAACTTATGGAATGCTTTCTGGTTGGAGCACGCATGGGAAACTCGCATGTCAATACTGCATGGAAAACAACAAGGCATTCACGCTAGTAAACAGAGGTAAAGCTTCTTTTTTTTATTGTCACCGTCACTTCTTGCCACTTAATCACAGGTACAGAAAGAACAAAAAAGATTTCATTGTTGGCAGAGTTGAAAAAGATGTTGCCTCCCCGCGTCTTTCTGGTGAAGAATTGCATGATGTTGTATCAGAGTACGGTGACATTGTGTCTGGCCTTCAATCAGGTAAGCAAAAGTTTCCTGGTTTTGGTTTGACCCATAATTGGGTAAAGCGAAGTATCATTTAAGAGCTTCCTTATTGGAAGACCAATCTGCTCTGCCATAACCTTGACGTCATGTACATCGAAAAGAACGTGTTTGAGAACATTTTCAACATCGTCATGGATGTGAAGGGGAAGACAAAGGACAACATCAAGGCTAGATTGGATATAGCTTTATATTGTAATCGTAAAAATATGGAGTTGGTTTATGATGAGTCACGAGTCGCAAAACCAAGAGGAAGCTTCGTGTTAGAGAAAAACGCACAACTGCTAGTCTACAAATGGCTTAAGAGTCTGCGTTTTTTAGATGGACATGCATCGAACATATCAAGGCTGGTTAATATAGAGGACTGCAGATTGTATGGAATGAAGAGTCATGACTGCCACGTGTTTATGCAAACACTCATCCCATTAGCTTTTCATGATCTGTTACCAAAGGGAATATGGGATGCATTCACGGAGATTAGTCATTTCTTAAGAGATATATGCTCCAGCAAGTTGAATGTTGAGCACATTGAGAGGATTCAAACGAATATCGTCGAGACACTATGCAAACTTGAGATGATATTCCCTCCATCTTTTTTTGACTCAATAGAGCATCTCCCTATACATCTACCGTTCGAGGCAAAAGCTGGAGGAGTGGTCCAATATAGATGGATGTACCTATTTGAATGGTTAGATATTACAGTTGTAATGTAATTCATATATAAAAGTATTTTCTATGTTTTTCTTAATTGAAAATACTTGATTAATTCAATGAAGGTACTTGTTTAATCTCAAGAAAAAGGTTAAGAACAAGGCACATGTTGAGGCTTCGATATGTGAGGCCTATATTGTTGAGGAAATCTCAACATTTATCTCGTACTATTTCGAACCTCATCTGAGAACGAGAATCAATCGCCTTCCACGGCATGATGATGGCGGTGAAGTGCCTTCTTGTGGGAACTTGTCAATATTCTCCAATACTGGACGACCCACACCTAAAAATGCCGTAAGAGGAAGATATTTGTCGGAAATAGAGTTCAAACAAGCACACAACTATGTTCTATTTAACTGTGATGAGCTGAGACCTTTTATTCAATAAGTTTATATATGTGTAATACTAATTAAACTTTGTTAGTAATATACTGTTAATTATATATTGTAATATCATACACTCATTATCACTTGCAAGCAATATCGACAATATTTGCTCTCTAATAACTCACAACTGACCGAATCCCAGATCTTTCAATTACAAGATGAACAATTTGCCACGTGGTTCAGAACACATGTAAGCACTATCACAAACTCATTCTACCTTGCAAAATTACTATACGTATGCATGTCATTATGAGATTCTCGTTCATTTACTGTTTATTAATGTACATTACATACAAGGTTTATCAAATGGGAAGGAGTGCGCCTAAGTCATTGTCTTCACTAAGCCTGGGCCTGAAAGAAAATGTAAGTGCTACAACGGGTATTTTGTCAATGGATATGTTTTCCATACTGAAGAATACGGGCAAGGAAGAAAGACATACAACAACGGTGTTTGTGTTAAGGGATCCACTAGTAGTGAGTTAGAAGTTGACTACTATGGTAGATTAGAAGAGGTCGTCGAACTGCAATATCATAACGAGCAGAATATAGTGTTTTTATTCAAATGCTATTGGTATGACACGACTGACAGAGGAATCAGAGTTGATCCACACTATGGTCTAGTCAAAATCAACTCAAAAGCTAGACTCCGCAACATAAATGATGTCTTTGTTTTCGCAAAGCAATGTCAACAAGTTTATTACACATACACCCCTTCATTTAGAAAGGATCGATCAAGAGTGGATTGATTGTCCGTTTTAAAAACAAAACCCTGGGGTTGTGTCGAGGTTGTTCAGGATGAGAACGAAGATACAAGTGTGCGAGATGAAATCTTTCAATTTAGTGAGTTGGTTGAACCATATCGAGTTACTTCTTCGATTGAATTGGAAGAAAATTCAAATTTTCGTGTTTTCGATGATAGTCTTATTGATGTTGACGCAGAGGAGTTGAATGTTGTTTTGAGCTCTAGCGTACAAGCAAATGTCGATGAAGAAGATGATATCCATATTGAAGATTGCGATGAAGATGACTATTCAATTGATGACGAAGAAGAAGAAAATAATTACTTGAAATGCCACAATCACCGATGGAATAATTCCGTCGGCATTTCACAGAGAGTTCGAAAATAATTACTTGAAATGCCACAATCACCGACGTCTATATCGACGGACTAAGTTCGTCGGCATTTCACAGAGTTTGAAAATAATTACTTGAAATGCCACAATCATTGACGTCAATACTGACGGATATATGTCCGTCGGTAAGTTGTCGGCAGGTTAATATTACCAACAAAATTACCGACGGACTGTGCGAATTCCAAAAGGTTGTGCATTAAATGCATCTTTGACCATGTCATCTTGTCGATGGAATTACCGACGAACCACGAAAAATATGGAAAGGTGATTAAAAATTTTGGTGCGAAATTCAAAAATTACCAATGGATTTTTGACACTTCACCGACGGAATAAATTAAAATAATAATTAATTTTATAAAAGTCTATAGTTTTTTTTTTAATTTATTGAATATTTTTTATTGTTGTATTGGCATAATTATTATTAGTTCATTTGTTGAATATTTATTGTTAATGTTGAATTTACCTTAGAATTAGTAATTGAATATGTTGGAATAATTATTAATTTTACTCTATTATTGCATGATTTGTGTTTAATTTTTTCCATTTATTTTGATTGTTAATCTAGAGTTTTTTTTGAATTTATTGTTTTGTTGTATTGGCATAATTATTGAATAATTTTTTGAATTGTAATTGTTAATGTTGAATTTACCTTAATATTAGTAATTGAATCTTTTGGAATAATTGTTAATTTTACTCTATTATTGCATGATTTATGTTTAATTTTTTTCCATTAATTTTAATTGTTAGTTTAGAGTTTTTTTATTTATTGAATATATTTTATTGTTGTATTGGCATAATTATTGAATAATTTGTTGAATTGTAATTCTTAATGTTGAATTTACCTTAGGATTAGTAATTGAATATGTTGGAATAATTAGTATAGATTGGGTCAATTGGTTGTGGCTATTGTTAATATGTGCAGGTTTGTGGATTTCGGTAGTATCCAGTATAGGGGAGGTGCTGTTGAATTTTTTTTTAACATTTGAATTTAATTATATAATTATTTGTATAGAATTGTGTAGATGCATAGAATGAAAACCAGAGCTGGTCGCTCACGTATGGTCGCAGCTAGTTCGTCTAGCAGCGAGGATGATATTTCCTTAGGTGCCTCTCAAGAAGAGGCACCTACACCACCTGCGCCATCAACCGATGCTGCCTCTTCTAGCTCTACTTCGTAGCGCAGAGGCGGCGTGCCTTCGCAGCGGAATCAATTTACCCGCAAGTACGAGGCACAGTGGAAGGACAACCTTTCTCAATGTAAGTTTGTTAAGGTTTTAGTTTTTTTTTAAAAAAACAATTACAACATAATTTATGAAGTAATCACTATTGAATTTATTTCATTTATTTTCAGGTTCACAAATATTGAAGCCACCCAAGTAATATCATCGGCGTTTAAATCATCGATGGAGATTCCATTGTTTCAATGGAGTCAGATATCCAAGCATCCTAAATGGATGCCTCAAATCAATGCATGGTTTGACAGGTTTGAGGTTGGTGTTAATTTATAATTTTCAACTTATTTCTAATAAATTATTAATATAATTGTAAATAAATTATTATTTTTATTTAAAATTAATTATTTATACACAAAACAAATTCTGCTGGGACAGTGAGCATAACACTGTTGCGAGGAGGGTGTGGGAAAATCACGCGGCAACTAGGTAACATCGAAAACAATACAAGATTTTTTTTAGACAAAAATTCATGTTTCGAAATGTAATTTTTGGTTGCGTGAAGTAGGTTGTGTGATTTTTGGTATGAAGCACAAAAAAGGGCAAAAAAAACCGCGAGAGATAGGGGTTTCCAAAGCTGGAACGATGTTGCAGTTTGGAGGGATTTCAAACCGATATACATCCTGGAAGATATATGGTCGCACCATCTTGAGCACGTGACGTCTGAGCGGTTCACACGACGCTCACAGTCCGGTGTTGGCAACTGGAATCGGCCAATTCATGGCTCAGTGACAACGCACACTGGCGGCTCCGTTCCGTTTGTTGCATATGCGAAACGGATGGTAAGATTAATTTAAATGAAATATATCGTTAAATTCAGTTGTTGTTAATAAATCTTTTTTCATTATAGGCTACGTCTCTTGGACGTGAGCCGAGCCCGATGGAGCTATTTGTGGAGACGCACGTGGGGAGTCAAGACCGCCAAAAGGGGGTGCAACAGTTCGTTGATAACCGTGCTCAACATTTCGTGGTATGTTTGTTCAAACATTTTATTTTGTAAGTTATTATGTTTATTGAATTGAATATGATGATTACTTTTTTTTATTTTCAGGAGACCTATAATAATCTGTTGAGGGAGAGATACAGGGACGATATTTTGACCCATCCGGAATTCGATCCGGATTTGTGGGTGGAGGTTGGATCGTCAGGTGGACCCGATAAAAATCGGGTTTACGGGCTCTCCAACACTACGGCCGACAACTTGCGGACGATCTGTAGTGTTTCAACCATTGAGAGCTCCCAATCAATATCGAGCTCCCAATCTAAGGAGTTCGTGGCCTTGCAGCAACGCACGGCTCATCTCACCGAAAAATACGACCACTTATCAACGGAGGACGCAAAACTCAAAGCGTCTCATGCACAACAAAGAGCGGAGTCTACACAACAAAAAGCGGCTTATGAATAGCTTCGCGAGGTGGTCATAAACATGGCAACACAGAGTGGAACATGTGCGCCCAATCCTTTTTGGCCGTATAACCACCAGCCTCCTCCTCCAGTATCTCCTTCTCTTCCTCCAGCTCCACCTTTATATTAATTTGTAATAAACATTAATTACCTTTAAAATTTCATTTTAAATTTTTTTTTAAACACATTCAGTTTGTAATGAATATTATTTAACTTTGATTTTTTGTTTTTGATGTTTAATATAAATTTTATTTGCATAATTGGTTTTTATTACCATTAATTTATATAATTTTATATTATATATTCTAAATAATTTTTTAAAAACAAATTTAGAAAAAAACTATTACAAAGGGTTTTCCCGACGGAATGAATCCGTTGGCATTTGACAGTACATTCACCGACGCATTTACAGACGGATATATTCGATCGGTATTTCATACACTCACCGACAGCTTTACCGATGGACTCAATCCGTCGGCATTTGGCAGTAGCTGCCACAATTATCGACGACTTTACAGACGGATATATTTGGTCGGTATTTCAAACACTCACTGACAAATTTACCGACGGTACCTAGTCGTCAGTAAATCACGATATCACCGACGGAATAAAATCCGTTGGTATATTTCAAGCGGAAAACTTTTTTTTTGGCGCGCAAATTCCGTCTGTAAAACCATCGGCAAATGGTTTTTTTGTTTTTCCGACTGATATAACGACGGAATGGGGAATCACCGACGAAGGGAAAGCCGACAGACGTAATCAGTCGGTGAAGACGTTGGTAAATAAATCACCGACGAACTGCTAATCACACACCGACATAATATTTTCGTCGATAAAACTGTGAAATCTTGTAGTGATTAATATCAAACTTATTTTGTCAAATGCCTTTCCTATACGCGGATTGCAATAAAATTGAAAGAATTTTATATCGAAATTAACCGAGCCCAATATATACATAGGACCTAAAAACCCACTAAAATAGGCAAGAAAAAAAAAAGCATGAACATAAAAAATTAAGCTTTTGGGGTCTCACCTAACAATTTAAGTATTTGGATTGAGATGATTTTTAGTTATTGTATCAGAGTCTTGTTAACCAAGTGGTCACAAGTTCAAATCTCACCACTCCCATTTTATTTGATAAAAATTAAGGATAAAGAAGTGTGAGGTTATGCAAGTTTGAAGCCTATAAAATTTTCAGTTGATTGTAAGAACCAGATGATTTTCTAGTGATAGTATCAAGCAACAAACGAAGTGTGTGTGTGTGTGTGTGTGTGTGTGGAGACAACATGAAAATTAAGGAAAAGCCAAAGCTAAAAAGCTTCTTATTTATTTAGTTTTATTTATGCCCACCACATGATAGTAGGCAGTCGAGATCCCTCATACAGGATTGCAGTAGATAATAGTTCTGGTTCAAACATGATAATAGGCAATCGACTTCCCTCAATATCATTCTGACACCATTTTATTCTCGATTTTTGGTGCTCTCTATTCATCTGTTTCAAACATAACAAGAAGAGGGCCGGCACCAGGAACCAAGTTCTTGTCACCGTTGACGCCAAGTGGGACGCATGAGCATTCACAGAAGGGTTCGGAAATTGGACAAAAAGAAAGCTGATAAAAACTATTATCACCTTCATACTTGGTGATCTTAAACCGATTCAATCTATCAACACCTCCAGTGGTCACAATGTATCCTTTCAGTGTTGTACTGAATCGGATTTTCCACATGGGTGTCACGCCTCCCATTAAGCACATGGCACCTGGCCCTGCAAAGTTCACATTTAGATGAGTTCCTTCGCGGATGACACTATCGGTGGATTGTATAACTGGTGAAAATGTTATTGGGAGGCTCTCGTTCAATGTGGAAAGTATAACATCTGAATTGCATAGACCTGGCCATTGATAGTGACTGCAAGAGTTGTTGTATTGTCAGTCGAGGGGGCTACGATTAAATAACGAGCACCAGCTTGCACCTCATGACCGAAGACATCGAGCACTGCTGCAGCATCTTTGGCATGAACGGCCTCAGGAAATGAAGTTCCTATGAAGGCAAAGAAGGAACGAGAGCCCAAGAACTTCAGTGATCTTCATATTTGTTGAATATGAGTATTAGTTATCTCAATATTGTGTCTTGTTGATCTTGTGTTGAAACAACGCATGGAGAGCATATATTTATATGGAGCAAGCATATGGATTATTTGTTATAATTAATTAAAAATATCCACAAAAATATAAATTATAGTGTTTTACTCGAGCTGATTTCCGACAAAACTAGAAATTATAGCCCTCTGGCGACGAGTTGTCGTATAGGTTTTCAGCTCTTGCCTCTTGCTTACTTGATTTATCCCACAAAAGTGTTTTACATCAATGAACTTAAAATTTTAAATATCTTAAATTTAAATAAATAAACTATACTTTTTTGAAACGACTATCATTGTATTCATTTATCGTGTAATAATTGGTGAACTTGACAACTTGAAAATAAACACCATGTATAAAATTGAACAAAACCCACACAAATAGTCTACTCTATGGATAACTTCAATTAAAACAACTAATTAAATCTTTGAAATCAAATTCAAGTTGTCAAGCTAAAATGAGATTACATGTCCAAGTATTCTAAAAACGTTATTACATGTCCAAGTATTCTAAAAGCGTTTTGGTCCATTTCTTTGCACTAGACACTTCGGGAGACTTGATTAATCAATAATCTAGGTTAGTTTGCTTCAATAACTGTTTTAATCCTAAAGCTTTGTTTTTACACCGAAACATATTTCAACCAAATCATGATTATTAAGTGATAATCGTTGATGTTGGAAGCTTGATTATGATTCGGTGAATGATTCTCATCATGCATATGCCTTTGATTTCGTTGTATCTGGTCAGATTTGAAATTCACATTGTTGCCTTTACTTTGAATGTTCTTCTTGTTCTTGAATTTTCTAGCTTTTGATTCATTTTTGACAAACAAAAAACTTTTATTTTTATGTTTTTTTGCAAGTTTAATTTGTTTTGAGTTTTGGCTTTGATTTTGGTTTGTTTTTACGGGTCAAACTAGTGATCTTCGGATCGATTTATGGTCAAATTAAAGATTTCAGGTCAACCCGATTTGGTCAAATTCGAGTTAGATGTGCAAGGCTCTGTTTGGTTTTCAACCTTTTTGATAAAGGAATTTTTGGCTTAATGGTGTATTTAGAAAACACGTCCTTAAGCTTTTTTGGTAGTTTTATATATATAAAAAAGGAGTTTTGCTGAATAAATCATCTAAAAAATAATATTTGTTTTTAAAAAAATATAAGTTTTTTGGTATATAGCCAAAAATCCTAAAACATTATTTGAGCATTTTTTTAATAAAAAAATTCAATACTTTGGCATGTTTTAAAAACTATTGCATGGATTTCATAACAAGTTTGTAAACTTTCAAAAGATTTTGGCCTTAATTTAAAAAATATTTAAAAATTATTTGAGGCAAAACATATATTATTCACTTTTGATATAAAGGATAAAAAAGACCTACATGAGAGTTAATATCAAAAATATTATTAGGGATAGTAATTTTCCTATTACTCACCTTTAATACAAAGATAAAAAAACATTATGAGGTCAATATTGAAAATATTATTGGTAGTAATACAATTCATTCATTTCTAATATAAGATAAAAACTACAAGGAATTTTATCTGAAATATTATTTCGAAATGACGTGACAACCAAAAAATAGATTTCCAGTTTTTCCTTGAAAGAAGCCTCAACAATAATTGATGATATTTCACATTACCAAACTAAGTTCTTGACCTCGAAAATTAGAATTCGTTTATTGTAGTAGATCTGTCATAGTAAGTCACTAGAGATAGACTTCATCAAACCATAACAAACAAATAAAAAATGATGCAGCTTATCTCAGGTATGCCATATTAAAGGTGTTAATACATTCCCTTTACGCAACAGTCCCTTGCCTAGAATTAAAAAAAATATATTGATAAATGCAACTAAAATGTGAGCAATAATCACACACTTGTCAACTTATAACACAACAAATATAAACGTATTTCTTAAATCAATGTAAAACATCAAGCCAATAAATATGCATGCTCGCAGTAGAGTCGAATCCAAAACACTACCAGAAAATCGATAAATACAAATAGAAATACCGAGGGAATATTGCTGTCGGCAAATTTCCAAGGGATTTTACCGATGGAAATATTCTCTCGGTATATACCGAGGGAATTATAGTGGGAAACAAAATTAAAACAAAGCAAAAAAAATGATAACGTGTCATTTTTACCAACGAAATTATTTCGTTGGTAAATTCGTTGGTAAACTGTGAACACTGTTCATCATTTCAATTACAAAGGGAATTACCGACGGAGTTTTCCATCGGTATTTTTCAGAGAGCTCCAGAACTGTTCACTTTCCAATTGCACTATTAATTATTGTTCTTTACGGACAAAATCACCGACAGATTGAAAAGTTGTCGGTGTTATCTGACGGTTTTCTAAAAAAAATTCAATTAATTTAAAATTTTGATTTAAATATCACTAACGGAATCACCGACAGATTGAAAAATCATTGGTGATTGTTGGCGGTTTCAGAAATTTTTTTATGAAATTGAAAATTTAAATGAAATATTACAAACGGAATTACCGACAGAATAATTAAAAAATATTAATATTTCATTATCCATCAGTAATTCCGTTGCTAATGCGCCCCAATAAAAAGCCTGAATCCCCTTATCTCACAAAAGACAAACTCATTTCTTCTTCTTCTTCTTCTTCATTATATGTAAAAAACATCAATATCTATTTCTTTATCTTCTCTTCTATCCTCATCTCCTTCTCTTCTTCTCTGTTGTTAACCATTTTTGGGTTCCCACAAAAAAAAAATTGAAAATGAGAAAATACAAAAAAATATATCAAAAAATATTCAAAAGAAATCCAAAAAATAATAGGTGCGAGAAAAGGACTGGAATGCTGAAAAAAGGACAAAATTGGTTGAGAAGGTTCAAAAATGCAAAATGTTGAAATTTAACAGTATATTTTTTACTGATGAGAGCCCTGTTGACAAATAAAATTCAAGTTGAGGAAGAAAAATCCAAAATCAGATGTTTATGGACTCAATTAAATTTTATCCAATGTTTAATTGAATTTATGGAGGGTTTGATTGCAAGAAAATTGATTTCTTAAGTTAATTTAGGCTTTTATTGGAAGAAATTAAAGTTCTGGGGTCAATTATAATTTTGAAAAGTTGATTTGGTCAAATCAGGGGCTTAATTGCATGATTATTAAAGTTTGATGGCCAATTAAGGACTTAATTCAAACAATTTGAAACCAATAACTAAACTGGAAAAAGCGCTAAAACCAAGAACGGTTAGTTTTTTTTCTAATAAGATAAGGATCTCCTTACCGAGGAGAACTTTTCTTAAATCACAGACGGACCAACAACTAGAAAGCACGACAAGACTTTAGATTTATCAGACAATAAAATAATGCAACTTACCTTAGGTAGGGCGTATTTGGGGTGCTAATACCTTCCCTTTATGCAACCAGTCCTCGTACCCGATCTCTGAGACCAGTTAGGGTTCCTAGTAACCAAAATATTAGGTGGCGACTCCCATTCTATTTTTCCACTAATAAAAGACAAGAATCCCTTGTCTCCTCACATTTGCCATATTAGATAAGATTTTGAGGGTGGATGTTTTCGCCGCGACGCCGCACACGTGCGACAGAATGGCGACTCCGCTGGGGACCTTGTGGATTAAGCTTTGTTTTTGTCTGATAATTGTGTTTTGTTTTGTTTGTGTGTTTTTTGTTAATAAGCTTATTTTATTTATTTATTACACGTTTGAATGCATTGTATAGAACTGTCTCATGCATCATATACTTTAATTTTTGGAAAGCACACACAAACTTCTAAGTTAGGTGGGTAATTAACGATCTGCCCTATGACTATTGGTCAGGGTTCAGATGCGTGAAACACCCAACTCATATCCGAGTGCCTGCTTGGTAATGGTGGGCATACGTGCCTTAACTGTTCCTTGCAACGCCCCCACACTGTCTTTACGAAGATCGTCACTAGGCAAATATGAGACCCTTTTGAGACTAGATAGTCAACCTACCATTGGTCTCACTTAATGACTAGAACATGTCCTTAGGTTGTGTGTTTTACCTTTTATTTTGCATCAAAGTAAACCCTTTTTAAAACATCTTGAACTCAAGACTTGTGGTTGACACAATGGTCGTTACTCAAGAAATTTCCGTTGTGGAGCAAAAATCAAAATGCAAGGGTTACGACTATGGTTACGACTATGTGTCAACCCTAGAAGGGCGAATTCATCATATAGGAACATACATTTATCATACATGTTGCTAGGTTGAAACATAGGTTCCCCATTCAAGATTTGTTACACCTAAAAGATGGATAATGAAGAAAGAGCTCAATTGGAGGCCCATTATCAAAATGAAATTGAGAGCATCAAAGGTGAAGTAGCTAGACTTACAGATCTACTTGAACAAGTGCTGAGCTCCAAAAATAAAAAGGGGATTTTTGCACAACCTCATGTGAAAACACCATCAATCCACGTCCCAGGGACATCTTAAAACTTGGGGGCAGATTCAACAGCAGAACAGCATTTTGTGCCTATCGCCCCTATCCCATCAAGTCAAGCTCCCATCACCGTGGATTTAACAGCAGATGGACCCCCTAGCAATAGATCCACTGATTTTGTGAACTACGACAAGTTGTTTGCTTTGGAAGAAAGATTAAGAGCAGTTGAGGGTAATGATTGGTTTGATCTCATGCGAGCAGCTGAAGTGTGTTTGGTACCAAACATCATAGTACCAAAGAACTTTAGGATACCAGAGTTCATCAAATACACTGGATTGGAATGTCCAAACACTGACCTTCGATCTTACTGCAATAAAATGGCTGAGGTGATTTATGATGATAAGCTGTTGATCTATTTTTTCCAAGATAGTCTGACGAGATCTGCCTTAAGCTAGTATATGAGGTTGGACAATGCTAAAGTTAAGAAATGGAAAGATTTGGTGGAGGCTTTTCTTAAGCAGTACAAGTTCAATCTTGAAATTGCTCCTGACAGAACCATCCTAATGTCTATGGAGAAGGAAAACCAAGAGCCTGTGAGGGCATACGCGTAAAGATGGCGAGATAAGGCAACATATGTTCAACCTCCACTGATAGATTCAGAAATGGTGATTTTGTTTGCCAACACCTTTCAATCCCCTTATTATGCGCATTTAATATGAAGCTCGGCTCAACATTTCCATGAAGTTGTGAGGATTGCTGAAAGAATTGAACAAGCTATAAAGAGGGGAAGATTGAAGGTTCTGTCATGGATTCCATAACAATGATGAGAGATTACTCTGGAGGTGGATGAGCAAGAGGCAAATTGAGTTTGTGAAAGGTGATATCATTGGCTATATTGTCCCACGAACATCTTCAGAATGACAAGTGATTGAAAATGCTTGCTAAGAAAGCTGGTCCAAGAATGGCGATGAATTGTCAGTTATATTATTATGGAATTTTCTCATTTTGCATTTTGTTTTAGGATCACATCTCATTCTTTAACGAAACATGTCTTTTATTTGTCTCTTTGTTGTTCTGAAGTCAGGAGATGTTTAGCATTTCATTCTTGACAAAATATTTTGATCAAACTCTAACATGCAATTAAGGCTAATCAACCTAGAAAGATTAAAAGTATTTTGATTTCAGAAATGACTCGATGCTTGTTAAAATGATATGGGGTGACCAAATAAATTTTGAGCTCACACATGAAACTGAATCACCCACCATGTAGCTAAGTTTTAGCAGTATGCATAATAATATGTAATGGATTCAGTAGTTATGGACTTGCGAATCAAGGTTCTTGCAAGTCCAAATCATTACACTGGACGAGGTCAAAATTTATCGGTTCACACCGTCCTTACTTGAAATGAGAAAAGGCCATCTTTGTTTTATCCTTTCACAATACTGGAAATATATCATTTGCAATCCCATTTTGAGCCTGATAGAATATTATTTTCAAAAGAAACCCTGACAAGGATCACACCCTACACTGGGGGCAAATAAGAGAAGACAAAAGTGAAATGGAAGGCTTAGAACAAAAGTCCAACATTTGAGAGAGAGCTAAAAGAAAGAAGACCTAGACTGGGGGCATGTTAAAAAAAATAAATTTGCCTACTCTTAAAGGCAGGTCAAAGATAAGAGAATGCCTATTAAGTTTAGGAAAGACAAAAGAAGTTTCATAACAAATGTCAAAAGTCGATAACAAAAAAAAAAATTTGGGCTACAAACATGACTTTTGGCATCCATGATAAAAATCCTGATGTTATCAGATGATTGAGATTGGTTATTCATCTAAGAAAAAGTTGGATTTGCATTCTGACATATGTTAAGAGAATTCTGATATTTGAGGTTAATAAGGTTATATGTCGTTTTCTCTACAAAGACAACAAGAGAAAGAGAAATGATGAATAATTGATGTTGATCCTAGGTTTTTGAAGCCCTCAAACACCTTTTGAGCCTGTAAAATTCCTTTCTTTCATAGCCATAAACCATAGCCTACATTACGTGCTTTTAAAAGCCCTTTTTAATCAAGTAAGCAATTTGAACCGATAAATGGCGCTCTCAAAGCTTGAAGAGTTTTTCCATAAGAGTCGTGCCTTCATGGATTAAGTTACTTGTTATTATGCATGCTGATAAACTAAGTGCTAAAAAAAAACAACCTTTCTTGATAAAGCCTGAGTTTTGACTTTAGCATCTAGTTTCTGAAATTCACAAAAAGGTCACCTCATCACAGACTATCAAAAGATATACCCAAGATCAGAGATTAAAATTAACACAAAGAACCATGGAAAAAGCCATTTTAATCTTTCGACAGGTCAATTTTTGTTTTCAAAATACAAGATAATCAAAGAACTACATGTATTGAATGATGTGTGTTGGCCTTTGACCAAAGAAGTGAATTTCAAAAATACTTTTTTTTTAAAAAAAATGACATCTCTCTGATTTCATTTCAATAATTTGACTTTAAATAGACATGATCTTTAAAATATGAGAGTTGATTCCCGAACAAGAAAGATTGTCAAGCAAGAAGAGTATCGATCGAGTTTGTAAAATCCTTGACATAAGCAACATCAATACTTCTCGACACTTTTTGAAAAAAATTGAGCAGCCGAGGGTAATACAGTGGACCCTGAAAAGGAAAAACAAGCAGTATTCAGATTAGCTAGGGGGTAATAAAAAAATTATTAAATGATGAATTGGTGAACTGGGTACAATGGAGTTCAAAGAAAGATAATCAGATGAACGAGCGCTGAAGGCAAGTCAATGGCTGATTAGCAATCTAAGATGAGGGCGACACTAGAAAACCTCTTGATAAGTGCTTGTAGAATTCACACAACTAATCAAAGAACGATTCTCGAGAGAATCCAGAAGATGAAGGATTTGTTAAGCTCCTTCATGATGAATTAAGCAACACCACACTTGGGGGGCATTGTCAAGCTTGATAAATAGTGAAACCAATAATCATCGAAGACAACCTAGTTTAGGCGCTACATTTACAGTGGAGTGGATGACTAGCACATGAATAGGCCAGTACATGGAAAGAGCAAAGAAGGCTTTGGTTAGCAAACAAAGGCACCCCTATGACAATGGAACATCAAAGAGGGGGGACCTATATTTCAAATCAGGTAAGGATGCATGCATGTCATCTAACCTCAAAGCATTGCACACATTTTTTTATTCGTTACAGGAAAATCCTCAAAAAGAAAGTCCAGCAAGATTGAAAGAAAAAAAAAAGAATCATTGAGCTGATAATAAAAGAGAATCATTGTTGTGACCTTGGAACGGAAAGAAAAATGAGAAGAACCCTATCATTAGGAAATTTTCAAAAAAAAAAAGAGAAGAAGAAGAAGAAGAAGAAAGAAGCAAGAAGCAAGAAGCAAGTTTAAACCTTGCAAACATGATGAACATTTGTGGGCAGGTCGCCCATGAAAATAGACCGTGTGAGTGTGTGGGCCGGTCGCCCTTGAAAATAGACCAGGATGAACAAGTGTGGGCAGGTCGCCCCTGAAAATAGACCAATGTGAGTGTGAGGGCAGGTCGCCCATGAAAATAGACCATGTGAGTGTGTTGGCCGGTCGCCCCTGAAAATAGACCAGTGTGAGTGTGTGAGCTGGTCGCCCCTGAAAATAGACCACGATGAACATGTGTGGGCAGGTCGCCCTCTGAAAATAGACCAGTGTGAGGGTGTGGGTCGGTCGCCCCTGAAAATAGACCAGGATGAGCATGTGTGGGCAAGTCGCCCTTGAAAATAGACTAGTGTGTGGGCAGGTCACCCCTGAAAATAGACCAGTGTAAGTGTGTGGGCTGGTCGCCCTTGAAAATAGACCACGATGAACATGTGTGGGCAGGTCGCCCATGAAAATAGACCAGTGTGAGTGTGTGGGCCGGTCGCCCCTGAAAATAGACTAGGATGATCATGTGTGGGCAAGTCGCCCGTGAAAATAGACCATTGTGAGTTTGAGGGCAGGTCGCCCATGAAAATAGACCGTGTGAGTGTGTGGGCCGGTCGCCCCTGAAAATAGACCAATGTGAATGAGTGGGTAGGTCGCCCGTGAAAATAGACCAGTGAGTGTGTGTGGGTAGGTCGCCCATGAAAGTAGACCAATTTTCTTCAAAAATGGCAGATTGCCCAAGATAATGTGATCATTCGTAAGCATTGTAAAGAGGGGGCATCTGTTGTTACCCATTTTTGGGTTACCACAAAAAAAAATTGAAAATGAGAAAATACAAAAAAATATATCAAAAAATATTCAAAAGAAATCCAAAAAATAATAGGTGCGAGAAAAGGACTGGAATGCTGAAAAAAGGACAAAATTGGTTGAGAAGGTTCAAAAATGCAAAATGTTGAAATTTAACAGTATATTTTTTACTGATGAGAGCCCTGTTGACAAATAAAATTCAAGTTGAGGAAGAAAAATCCAAAATCAGATGTTTATGGACTCAATTAAATTTTATCCAATGTTTAATTGAATTTATAAAGGGTTTGATTGCAAGAAAATTGATTTCTTAAGTTAATTTAGGCTTTTATTGGAAGAAATTAAAGTTCTGGGGTCCAATTATAATTTTGAAGAGTGATTTGGTCAAATCAGGGGCTTAATTGCATGATTATTGAAGTTTGATGGCCAATTAAGGACTTAATTGAAACAATTTGAAACCAAGAACTAAACTGGAAAAAGCGCTAAAATCAAGGGGCCCAATTACAATTTATCCGGGAGTTTGATTACAAAATTGCAAAAAACATCCAAGTACCAAATTGGAAATGTTCTTTGAATTTGAAAACGACGCCATTTCCTTGACAACTGCTCATCATTTTCATCCGCGACGGTTTTAACAGTAAATGAACGCCATCAATGGAGCCGTTTCAGTTTGGGGAGAGGGCATGTTTCACGCCACCGTGATGCACGCCGGCCGTTACCAAGAAATGCCTGCGTCCTCTGGCTATAAAAGCCAGAGGAGAAACCGAACTAAGGGGGAGGATCGTGGTGGAAAACCAGGAGGGGAAACCAGAGGGGAATGACAGAGGAAAGAAAAAAAAAAGATAGCGAGAGAGGGGAAAGACAGAGGAAGAGACGAGGAGCAGGAGACAGACACAGGGGAGAAAATAGGATAGAACAGAGGGAGATCAGGAGGAATTAAACTGAGAGAGCAGCGAAATACGAACTGAAGAAGAGAAGAACAGGGGCAGAACAACAGGAAAAAAAAAACAAGAGAAACAGAGAAAGGAAAACAAGGAACATAGGAGAAGAACTGAAACAGACGAAAGCACAGAAGAAACCAGCCAGCACGCCTTCGCCATCACCTTCGCCCCTTTCGTTTCCACTTCTAGGTATGCGTTTTTCATCTCTGTGCATGTGATTTCCTTTTGCATTTTTACTGTTCAAGTGAATTATAATTCACTTGAACAGTAAGCACTTGCATCTTAAAGCCGGCGGGGTCATTGGCTGGGTCCAGCCCAGCCACATGGGCCGTGCTTGACCGCTTTTTATGTTCGGCTTGTTTTAACTCACAAGTGCATGAGTGTGCGATGTAGCAATTAACTCGGTAAGATCAAGGTCATATCCACAGAGAGCTAGATCTGGAAATTAAGCTAGGTAACAAAACAAAACTCAAGAGAAATTAAATTAACAATAACTTGGTTGAAAATGATTGATGGATTTGTTTTCAAAGATGAAAAAGTGTAAATAGATTTTAAATGACAAGAAAAAGTAAGTCTTGGTCCAAATCAATTTTAATGGTGATGTATTGGTGATTCCTTCAACATATATAAGATAACTCAACCTAATATCAACGATGGTGATATTAGATCGGAAGATATTACAATGAAGTTTAAAAAGATGAAGATTGATTATTGCTTAAGAATGAACAAGTATTTTCATATTAAGTAAGGCATTGAATCAAGCAATCTCTATACCAAAACTAAGGTTTGTGCATAAAAATTCAAGATTATAACATTACCTAAATGATTTCTAAAATTTCTTTGCAATAATAAAACATTCATGAAGAAAATGAAAAGATAGACATTAAGATTCATTCATATCTTAAAGAACTCACCTCAACCACCATCATCCTTGATTTGGATCCAAGAAGGAGATTAGCCAACCATGATTATATATAATAACACTTTAATAAACATGAAATAACTTGAATCAAACTGAAATAATGAGTTTTACAAGCTAAAGAACCGAAATCTATAAAGAAGAACACAACATAATTTTAGTAAAAATTCGGACACAAATCTGACTCTAACTTTGGACAGCAATTCGACCCTCTTAAAAGCCTCTTTTTGGAGATGGCTATTAGAGACATATTTATAGGCCATTCTGTTAGCTTTCCAGATCATTAAATAACAGCTCATTTGGACATCTGATTCAAAAGTTATGGGCAAAATACCGAAAGGTATTCTGGAAAATCAAACCAGGCCAGCTTGGAGAACACTTTGGTGCACGTTTTTCTTCCTCCTTTATGAGTTGTCTCTTTCTTCTTTTGACCCAAAATAATGTCACAATATCCCCTCCAGCTTTCCATCCATATGCTTGCCCTCTTGGATCAATGAATTACCCAAATAAATCAAATGTTATTTGTTGTGTGGACATGTAGGATCATGGATTGTGTTTGGGCTGATTTGGGGCTGAATTTAAGCATCAAATAAGGATACAAATGTACCTATTATTTGGGCTAAGATTGACATTGAAACCTTGAGTGTTTGATGGTTGAATTTGCACACAACATAAGGCATGTTTGGGCTTGAAATAGATCATATGATATTCTTTTCTAGAATTAGACTAGAATTGATTTTTGGGGCAAATTTGGAGCACTTATTTGAACCAAGATTTGCTTCAATCTTCAACTAAATTTCTCTTCAATTCTTTGTTCCGAATTCCGACGTTGAATTTTCTGAAATTATTCATTTAAGCTCCAAAAACCTATCGAAACATTGAAAGAAACTTCATTACTAAAAAGTACATCAATTATTATAAAAAACCCAAATAAAAATAATAAATACATATGTAAAATAAGAGACTTAATGATACTTTTGATGCACAATCAAACCCCCCAACTTAGATTTTGCTAGTCCTCAAGCAAAACAAAACATAAAACCTTTGAAATAAAAAGAATAATAATAACATAATTAGGCTTGACTCATCACACTTAAAGGACTTATCATGCAAACATTGGTATCTTTAACTTAGTGTACACAATAACGAATAAAGAAAAATAAGCATACTCACATTCTCTAAATCAAACATCCATACAAAATTCCAAATTCAATCGTATTTATCATGCAACCAACATAATTGATTCACGTGAAAACTCAACTTGTAATCTTCCCTTCTCACTACTACAAACAAGGTAGCAAACTAGAGAAATATCTATATATATTTTTTTATTTTCTTCTTTTTTTTTTCTTTTTTTTATGATATTATTTATTCTTTTTCTTTAAGTGGTCACTTCTCTTTTGACGCGAATACAAACATTTGTGATGAATGCACCCGGTTACTCACAAAGTCACAAACTTAAAGTGCTTTGCATACTCATATTTCAAGCTGCCGTTTGACGTAAAGATAAACATTTGTGATGAATACCCCTAGTTACTGAGCAACTCAAAACATTGGAGTAGATAGAACTTTGTACACATTTGTGTAATAATGATTACTCTATTTACTTAAACCTTGTTTAGGACTAGATCAAAAGGGATGATCACAAGTAAAGCATCACACTCATCTTTCATGCATAATCACACAACTCACACAACTTTTACAAGGAAAGATGTACTTCAATAATCTTAAAAACAAAGTATGTTATATCTTGCTTTATAAGATATTATCTATCCCAAATTAAAGCATGCAATGTTCAACACAATAATGAATCAAAAAATGTAATGTTGATCCTAAACAAGTCTCATTCACATACGAATGCAAGTTTTTTTTTTTTTGCAAACAAGCATGGTCATCTCAAGCATTCAACATAATCAAATATCTAAAATTAAGTTTTATATTATCCTCAATGTAAAAAAAAAAAGAGAGAAGAAAAGTATAAAGATTAGAAAACTGTTACTCCCCTTTTTTTCAAGGATGAATGTCTGATTGAATTGGATATGAGCTGACTTCTTGCTTGAATTTTTTTTTAACCTGCATATCATAACTAAAAGAAAACATCAATTTTTTTTTTTTGAAAAATAAAGAACCTCACACCCCCCAACTTAAAATAATGCATTGTCCCTAATGCATGAACAAGAAAATATAAAAGATGGAAGAAAGAAAAAAATGAAATAAATAAAATAAAAATAAAAACTCATTACTTCTAATACGACAATGGTATTGGATCTTCAAGATCCAATGTCTCAACTTCAGCCACAAAGCTTTCAAGATAAGGTTTCAATCGATGACCATTTACTTTGAAAACATTTCCATTCTTAGGATTTTCTACCTCAAATGCACCATGCTCAAAGATGGATTTAATCACAAATGGACCAATCCATTTTATCCTCAACTTCCCAGGAAAGAGATGTAATCGTGAATTATACAAGAGAACCTTTTGACCAACATGAAAGGATTTTCTAAGAATATGTTTATCATGCAAGGTTTTCATCTTATGTTTTGAAATTTTTGCATTTTCAAATGCATCATTTCTCAGTTCATCTAATTCATCCAATTGAAGTTTTCTATTTTTTCCAACCTTGTTTTCATTGTCATTGAATTGCCGGATGGCCCAATATGCACGGTGCTCAATCTCAACATGGAGATGACAAGGCTTTCCATAAACTAGCCTATAAGGAGACATTCCTAAAGAGGTCTTGTAAGCAGTTCGATATGCCCACAAAGCATCAACTAGTCGTAGGGACCAATCTTTACGGTTTGGATTGACTGTTTTCTCTAAAATGTTTTTGATCTCCCTATTTGCCAACTCAGCCTGGCCACTAGTCTGTGAGTGATAGGGGGTACTGACCTTGTGAATTACACCATATTTTCTCATCAAAATCCCAACGGGCTTGTTAAAAAAATGCTTTCCCCCATCACTAATCATAGCCCGGGGCATGCCAAAACGAGAGAAAATATTTTCTTTCAAGAATTTGACCACAACTTGATGGTCATTGGTTCGAGATGCAATGGCCTCCACCCATTTAGACACATAATCAACAGCTACAAGGATGAATTGGTAACCAAATGAACTTGGAAAAGGTCCCATGAAATCAATCCCCCAACAATCAAATATTTCCAAAACAAGAATGGGGTTAAGGGGCATCATGTTACGCCTAGTGAGGTTACCTAGTCGTTGGCATCGGTCACATGCAACACAGAAGGCATGGACATCTTTGAACATGGTGGGCCAATAAAAACCACACTGCAAGATCTTGGCAGTGGTTTTCTTAGAAGAGAAATGCCCACCACAAGCTAATGCATGACAAAAATTAATGACACTTGGAATTTCATGATCAGGGATGCACCGCCTAACAATTTGGTCAGGGCAGTATTTAAATAGATAGGGGTCATCCCAAAAAAAAGTACGCACAAAAAAAAGTACGCACGTTGCGCAAGAATTTTTGTTTATCAAGTTTAGACCAATGAGAAGGAATCTGACTTGTGGCTAGGTAATTTGCTATGTCAGCATACCATGGAGAGCCAATGTAGGAAACAGTACCTGCACAAAATAAATTTTCATCAGCAAAGAATTCATTTATTGGAGATTCATCAATTATGGTCTCATAGCTTGAAAGACGGGACAAATGATCAGCCACTACATTCTCTACTCCCTTTTTATCTCGAATTTCAAGGTTAAACTCTTGGCGTAGGAGGATCCATCGAATCAAACATGGCTTGGCATCTTGTTTTGTGAGCAAGTATTTCAATGCTGCATGATCAGTGAAAACAATAACAAGAGATCCAACCAAATAAGACCTAAACTTGTCTAATGCAAAGACCACAACTAAGAGTTCTTTTTCAGTTGTAGTGTAATTCAATTGAGCATCATTCAAAGTCTTGCTAGCATAATAAATGACATGAGGCTTCTTATCTTTTCTTTGCCCTAAAACAGCCCCTACCACAAAATCACTAGCATCACACATCAGTTCAAATGGTAAAGACCAATCAGGAGCTTGCATGATTGGTGTCATGGTCAACAACCCTTTAAGCTTTTCAAAAGCTTCTTGACATTTTGATGTCCAATCAAATTGAACATCTTGTGACAACAAGTTACACAATGGTTTGGCAATGGTACTAAAAGAATGAATGAATCTTCGATAAAAACCAGCGTGTCCTAAAAAGGATCTCACATCTTTCACAGTCCGAGGGGTAGGTAATTTTTGAATGACTTCAACTTTTGACTTATCTACCTCTATCCCTTTTGAAGAGACAATGTGACCTAAGACAATGCCATGTGTCACCATAAAATGACACTTCTCCCAATTGAGTACAAGATTACTCTTCTCACACCTTTCAAGAACTTTTTCCAAATGCATTAGACACAACTCATAAGAATCCCCATAAACTGAAAAATCATCCATGAAAACTTCCAAAAAAATTTCCACCATGTCACTAAAGATACTCATCATACATCTCTGAAAAGCGGCTGGTGCATTACACAAGCCAAAAGGCATTCTTCTATAAGCATAGGTACCAAAAGGACAAGTGAAAGTGGTTTTTTCTTGGTCTTCTAAAGAAATCTCAATTTGGTTGTAACCTGAGTATCCATCAAGAAAACAGTAGAAAGCTCTTCCGGCTATTCTTTCAAGCACTTGGTCTAAAAATGGAAGCGGAAAATGGTCCTTCCTAGTCACCATGTTCAGCTTACGATAATCAATGCACATACGCCATCCAGTTTGGATTCTAGTTGGTACTAGCTCATTATTTTCATTCTTCACTACCGTAATTCCAGATTTTTTAGGGACAACTTGGGTTGGACTAACCCATTTTGAGTTTGCAATGGGGTAAATGATACCTGCATCAAGTAGCTTAAGCACTTCACCTCTTACTACTTCCTTCATGTTTGGGTTCAATCGTCTTTGCATTTGCCTCACAGATTTAGCCTCTTCTTCAAGATAGATTCTATGTGTACATAAAAGAGGGCTAATTCCTTTCAAGTCAGTAATAGTCCACCCAATTGCTTTCTTGTGTTTTCTCACCACTCTCAAAAGTTCTTGTTCCTGCTCTATGCTAAGTTTTGATGAAATCACAATAGGATATGATTCATCTTCCCCTAGAAATGCATACTTAAGATCACTCGGTAAAGGCTTCCTTTCTGGTTTATAAGGTTGGACAAGAGATGCCTCAACTTTCACTTGGGGTGAAATCAAAGGCTCAAATGATGGGGTCCATTGACCTATTGACATAATAGGCATTGGATCTAGATAAGTCTCGAGTTCTCTTACTTCCTCATCAACACATTCCAAAGAACAAAATCTTTCATCATGAATTAAAGTTCTCTCCAATGGATCCTTGATCCACACTCTCTCAAAGTGTTCTTGACAAACTGTTTGGATCAAATCCACATGTCTAATGTCCTCATGTTCACCAATTTGTCTGGAGACATTGAATATGTTCATCTCCACAGTCATATTCCCAAAAGACAATTTCATCACCCCATTCCTACAGTTGATTAAAGCATTGGATGTAGGTAGGAAAGGTCTACCTAAGATGACTGGGATGGGAGCATTAGAACCTTGAATTGGTGCGGTGTCTAACACTACAAAATCAACAGGAAAGTAGAATTTATCTACTTGGACCAACACATCCTCAACAATACCCCTGGGAATCTTGATTGACCTATCAGCTAATTGAAGGGTGATTCGAGTAGGCTTGATTTCTCCTAAACCTAACTGTTCGTAAACAGTGTAGGGTATCAAATTCACACTTGCTCCTAAATCCAACAAAGCTTGGTCTATCTTATGGTTTCCAATAATGCATGAAATGGTAGGACAACCTGGATCTTTGTATTTGGGAGGGGTCTTAAACTGGATGATAGCACTAGCATGTTCAGTTAGAAAGGCTCTTTCTTTCACATTCAATCTTTTTTTGACTGTGCATAAGTCCTTAAGGAACTTTGCATAAGATGGGACTTGTTTAATTGCATCAAGGAGTGGAATGTTGATTTTCACTTGTTTGAACAATTCATAGATTTCTGAGTTCATAAGATCATGTTTAGGTTTCCCTAACCTTTGTGGAAATTTTGCTCTAGGAACAAATTCTAAATCACTCACTTTCACTCCAATTTTTCTTGAATCATCTCCTTTCTCACTCATCTCTTTCTCATTTATCTCACCTTTTTTGTCACCCAAGCTCTCATTTGTCACTTGTGTTTTGATTTCCTCTTCACTTTCCCTAGATTCCTCCTCCACAACACCTCTAAGAATCCCAAAACCTATAGCTTTGTCAACAATCTTTCCACTTCTAAGGGTAGTGATGGCTTGGACTTGTTCATGGTTTGAAGGTTCACTAGATGAGGATTCACTCATGTGTACCTGACCTCTAGGATTTGGCATTGGTTGAGCTGGGATCTTTCCCTTCTCTTGAATACTTAGTGATTGAGTCAACTTAGTTAGTTGACTTTGAATGTCATCTAAGGTCCTATTGGTCTGGTCTTGAAATTTGTAAGCTTGGTTGTTGATTCCTCCTTGCGTTTGCATGAATTGTTGAAGAGTATCCTCTAGGGATCTCTTATGAGGTGGTTGGTACGTGTTATGTATGGGACCATGAAATGGTTGGGTTGGAGGTTGAAATGTTTGAGGAACTGAAGGGCCCTCATTTCTCCATCCAAAATTTGGGTGGTTCCTCCATCCAGGATTATAGGTCTTAGAGTAAGGATTGCCTACTTGGTTTGAAAATGGTTTTCTAACATTACTTGAATCAGAAGTTTGGCCATATAGCACTTCCTTGAAGGCTGGAATGGTAGGACACTCAGTTGTTCTATGCCCTTTGCTCTCACAAACAACACAACTTTCCTCTTGTTGTTCACTCATGACATGCACTTTTTTAATCTCAAGAGACTCTACTTTCCTAGCCAATGAGGCTAATCTAGCATTGAGGTCATCAGTCTCTTTCAATTGGAACTTCCCACTTGAATGAGAAATGGTGTTTCTAGACTCAACATGAAGTGGGAGAGAAGTCTCCCATTGCTTTGTGTTTTCAACCAATTGATCAAAGAAATCAAAGACTTCACTTGGTTCTTTGTCATAAAACTCACCATTACACATGGTTGACACTAGCTTTTTAAAATCTACGGTAAGAGAGTCGTAGAAGAAACTCACTAACCTCCACATCTCAAAACCATGGTGGGGGCATGCATTTAACAAGTCTTTGAACCTTTCCCAAGCTTGGTGAAATGACTCATTTGGACTACAAGAAAAATTCATCATTTGACGTTGTAAGGCTGCCGTCCTATGAGTGGGGAAGTATTTTTTCAAAAATTCAGCTTGCATTTCTCTCCATGTACCTATAGACCTAGGATGCAAGGAGTTTAGCCAAAGCTTGGCTTTATCCTTTAGAGAGAATGGGAACAATTTAAGCCGAATGGTTTCCTCGGTGCATGTTCTATCAATAAAAGTATTACATACCTCTTCAAAGTCCTTAATGTGTATGTATCGATTTTCAGAATCCATACCGTGAAATGTGGGGAGAAGTTGAATCATGCCCGGTTTCAAATTGAAAGCTTGTTGGTTAAGAGGCAAGATAATACACGAAGGTGTACTTTGTCTAGCCGGGTGAAGATACTCCCTATGAGTTCGAAAATTAGGTTGATCATTGAATTGTGGAGGTCCATTACCTTGAACACTCCCTTCACCCTCTACATCTTCAACATTAGCCATGATAAAAACAAATAAAAATATAACAATTATATGAATACGAAAGGAAAGGAAAAAAAAGAAAAAAGAAAAAGAAGATTGCAAATAAAAGTAAATAAAACGTAAAAGATAAAGTAATAGCTCAAAAATAAAAATACAACAAATTAAGAAATTCACACTCCAACTAATAAGCAATAATAACAACAATAAACATTAAAAGATAATTATAACAAGCATGAATAAAAAGGCGGTAATACCGGCCAAGCACTTCAAACAATAAATATAAGAAAAATAACAACAATAAACAATAAAATAAAATAAAATGAACAAAAGGCGGTAATACCGGCAAAGCACTTTAGACAATAAATATAAGAAAATTAATAAGAACAAAATAAAATAAAATAAACAAGAGGCGGTAAAATCAGCCTTATAATATAAACAATAAATATTAGAAACTAATTAGAATAGACAATAAAAGAAAAATGGTTGAACCAACCAAAATCCAACAATTAATAGTCCAGTCCACAGTCCAATATCCGAAAAGTTGAGGTCAATTTTTTTTTTTTAGGCGGTAAAACTGACCATTTGATTTTTTATTTATATGTATTTTTTTTGTTTTCCAATAATCAAATATAAATTTGTTACCTTTGCTTGCTAGCTCCCCGGCAACGGCGCCGAAATTGCTTGGTTCCTTTTTATGTTCAACTTGTTTTAACTCGCAAATGCACGAGTGTGCGATGTAGCAATTAACTCGGTAAGATCGAGGTCATATCCACAGAGAGCTAGATCTGGAAATTAAGCTAGGTAACAAAACAAAACTCAAGAGAAATTAAATTAACAATAACTTGGTTGAAATTGATTGATGGATTTGTTTTCAAAGATGAAAAAGTGTAAATAGATTTTAAATGACAAGAAAAAGTAAGTCTTGGTCCAAATCAATTTTAATGGTAATGTATTGGTGATTCCTTCAACATATATAAGATAACTCAACCTAATATCAACGATGGTGATATTAGATCGGAAGATATTACAATGAAGTTTAAAAAGATGAAGATTGATTATTGCTTAAGAATGAACAAGTATTTTCATATTAAGTAAGGCATTGAATCAAGCAATCTCTATACCAAAACTAAGGTTTGTGCATAAAATTCAAGATTATAACATTACCTAAATGATTTCTAAAATTTCTTTGCAATAATAAAACATTCATGAAGAAAATGAAAAGATAGACATTAAGATTCATTCATATCTTAAAGAACTCACCTCAACCACCATCATCCTTGATTTGGATCCAAGAAGGAGATTAGCCAACCATGATTATATATAATAACACTTTAATAAACATGAAATAACTTGAATCAAACTGAAATAATGAGTTTTACAAGCTAAAGAACCGAAATCTATAAAGAAGAACACAACATAATTTTAGTAAAAATTCGGACACAAATCTGACTCTAACTTTGGACAGCAATTAGACCATCTTAAAAGACTCCTTTAGAGATGGCTATTTAGACATATTTATAGGCCATTCTGTTAGCTTTCCAGATCATTAAATAACAGCTCATTTGGACATCTGATTCAAAAGTTATGGGCAAAACACCGAAAGGTGTTCTGGAAAATAAAACCAGGCCAGCTTGGAGAACACTTTGGTGCACGTTTTTTGACACGGCCAAAAGATTGATGTCTTTTCCCAAGTGCAGGAGTGTCGAAGTAATAAATAACCCGGCAAGATCGGGGTCGAACCAGAGGGAGGTTACTTGTATAAATTATAAGCAACAATAATACAACAACAATAGTAACAACAACAACAACAATAATAATAGTAATAGTAATAGTAATAGTAGTAATAGTAATAATAATAACACCAATAATACTATTAATAATAAAAATAATAAGGAAGAAGAAGAAGAAGTTGATGAGAACTTTGAGATGGAAGATTAATGTAAGGATTAAACAATGATAACAACAAATGTCAAGGTTAGAGGATCCACTAATGGTATTTCAAACAAGTATAGTATAAACTCCTATTATTCAATTGGAAACCACACACAAGGAGGTTCCAATTAGATTATAAATTGTTAACATGATTACATTAACTATCTTATTCGAATAATGCTAATACTTGTAAATGTTTTCAGGCATTCATGATTATAACTTATGTTAACAACAAATCAAGTACCTTTCATAGCTCAGGTGTCGGTTATACCATACAATATGGGCTATGAAAGTGCCAAGTATTTGTTGTACCAAGTGTTATACAACATAAATCTAGATTAACCATTTAACAAGCAAAGTATTAAAAGTAAACAAGATAACAAATATAAAGCATGTTAGTATCCAACATTAAAGTCCAAGTTGAGTTTATATTATACTTATCCTTACACCATTAGTGTAACCTTTTCACCTTGACATAATTAACTTAGCTAGACATAATGAAAGAAAGAAACATAAATAAACAAGATAAGAACATAAGTAAGATAAAAGTTAACTAAGTAAAGGAAAGGAAATGAAATGCATAAACTTGATATTAATGAAAGCAAAACATAAGCAACACAAAGAGAGAAAGCAAGAGCATGATCTTGATCTGAACACCAAGATACCTAAATACATGGCAAATGCCTCCTTTTATAAGCTAAAATTTGGAATTATTGATTTGTTGACTAATTGATGAGTGGGTGGCCACATCTTGACTTGGTGACAATTCTTATCTTCTTGTCTACCAAAAACGTCATTGATAACATCATAATTTGAACAGACTTCAATCATGAAAGTTCTAGGAAATTGTCTCATCTTTCCAGGGTAGATATTTGAGATCATTTGGACTTCTAGAACTCGAGATATGGGCTGAACACTGAACAGTGTCTGGGCTGCAGGATAGATTCGGACTTCTTCTTTGTTGCTACAATTCGGACTTGAAAACGGCCTTGTTAAATCTTGGGCTCCACATGAAAGTTGTAGGCCTATGTCTTATCTTTCCATCCATATAAAATGGACCTAAATCCAAGATCTACAGCTCCAGATATGACCCAATTACCGAATAGTATTCCAGTTTGGACTGCACCAGCATCTCTTTTCTAAGTTTGGCCATCTCTTTGTCCTTTCAATTTCAGTACTTCAACTCATCAATCAATTCTTTCATTTATGTGATAGGCCTGCATTTAAGATGAATATTTACCATAAATTAAAGGTATCTTATATAATTAGATATGTTATTATAAAACATGCTTTAGTTAAGGAGTTATTGATACTTCAAGTGCAAAATGATGATATAAAACCTTGATAAAAATGAACTTTTAAGTACTAATCATTTTTCTTCCTCCTTTATTGATACTTCAAGTGCAAAATGATGATCTACATTCTTTCATTTTTCTCTTTCTTCTTTTGACCCAAAATAATGTCACAATGTCCCCTCCAGCTTTCCATCCATGTTCTTGCCCTCTTGGATCAATGAATTACCCAAATAAATCAAATGTTATTGGTTGTGTGGACATGTAGGATCATGGATTGTGTTTAGGCTGATTTGGGGATGAATTTAAGCATCAAATAAGGATGGTAGAAATTACACTAACAAACAAAATCAATTGAAATTGAAATATATCAAGAAAACAAACCTTGGTCGCAAGCACACATCCACCTACAAAAATCAGAACCGATCCTTGAAACGAAACTCAAGTTTATATTTTGAATTTTTATCTTTTCTTAACGTTGGTTAATTAACAGATCTGCTATATAACTAACCCTAACCAACAAACAATCACAGTGTCCGCACTAATGATTTAATCCAATGGCAGCCTTAAGATCTAGATAAATTCATTAATCTTAACAACCAAGTTGTCTGCTTGTGTTGCTTTGATCGAATGTTCTCCCTAAGTTTAATAACATAGTTCCGCTACAATTATCAAGCTTAGTTGCTTCACAAGTTTATATACCACAACTCCAGTTTTGATATCAAACTAAGCAATAGATTGTTCACAATAATAACTTAGAGTCCGCTCTAGCAATTAAGATAAACAATCATAGGAAATATGCATAGGAAAACAAACATACTCATTCATAATACAAACTGAAAATAAATGGAAGAATAAATCTCATAGTTCTTGAAATCTGAAGGTTTTTGCGTCCTTGCAACCAAGAAAACGAGCTTAGCCTTGCATATCTATTGAACAACTACTCCTAAAAATGGAAGAAAGCATGATTTCTGATTTGTAGAGGGGAGAGTATGTGTTCTTCTCTTATGGCTGCCCCCCTCTTTCTTTTGTTCTACTGCACTCTCTCTCCCTCTCTCTTGGCTCTCTTAATAGCATAAACTTAGCTGCCTATTTATACACAAATTGTAAGTAAGAAAAATCAAAGTTCAAGTGTGAACATCAATAGATGGTGGTAGTGTGAAGGCGGCTGGCGGCTGGTGGCTAGCAGCTGGTTTGTGGTTGGTGGTTTGAGGTTGGTGGCTGCCTTCTTTGACCTTCTGGATTGATTTTCTTGAGGAGCTAAATTTCTGAAATTAAAACTTGGATGTCGGTTTTGATGCTTCAGGATGTAATTTGGATTTGTTTCTTCACGAAACCTGTTTGCTGGCAGAATTTAGTTGTCATCTTTGAAAACTCATATCTCCCTCATATGACATCGTTTTTAGCTGATATTTGGAACGTGTATAGAAATTTAAGTCAGGAATCCAAAACAATTGAGTTTGCATCAATTGGATATCTACAGATCCAGTTATTGAATTTTGAATGGACAAAGGTCAACATTGGCAGAATTCGAGTTTTGACTTTGAAGGATGTGATTTCCATGCTCTTTGTATTTTTATTTTTCTTGACTTAGATTTCCAGAAAGGTATGGATATTAGCTTTCTAATGCCACTGGAATCACTTCATTTTGACTTCTAGAACTCACGCTCTGCACAAAACATCAACTGAGGGTCAAATCTGTCAATTACCTCCAATTTACTCCTTTTTGCATCTTTCATCTAAAGGTGCCTTCAAAACATAAAACAAAGAATATCAAGGCATTTTATATAAAACATAGGCAAAACACTAGTTAAATGTGGGTGAAACTATCGAATAATATGGTTACATCAAATACCCCCATGCTTAGCTCTTGCTCGTCCTCGAGAAAGGATAGATAAAATCAAATTGAAAATAACTATGATCAATCTCTTAATCTCCCATCAATGTCCAAGAATATATACATTATAAACAAGAATACAATCAAGAAGGATACAGATTATAAATTTTCATGAATTCATTTACATGCAAACTTCAAAACTCAATTAATCGTTATGATTTAAATGAAATCTATGTCATGCCAAAGTAATAGGTCCTCTCATTGATATACACTCCAACACTCACGTGTTTAGGGCTTATGTGTTTAAATCTCTCAAATTCAATCAAAGAATATGTTCTACCATAAGCTTGCTCTTCAATCTCATCTCCATTACTAACATATTACAAGCAATGCATGAATCAAAAGGTCTTATTTTCCGGCTGTAATGGAGCTAGGGTTAAGGTGAGGTAAAAGAGTAAAAGAAATGAGTCAAACCAAAGAAAGTAGAGCATTCTGAAAAATGATATTTCCAACAAGATATTCCATTAAAGCACATAAATTTTTCATCTTTAATCACCAATGCTTAACTTATTTTGATTTCAAGCTCTTTCAACATAAAACCTTAAGAACATAAAGGAATATTTTTTTTTTGTTTTTAACCTTTGGCAACTTTGCCCATCTTTTCATCAAGCATCACTTATTCTTTCTTTTCATATAATTTCCAACCATAATTCCATGGGATATCACAAGTATAATCCTTGGCCAGGAGAAAAGGAAAACATATAAAAAGTTCAGGTTTATACATGGATAAAGCAAAGAAAAGATAAACAAGCTCAAAAGAGGCTCACTAAGGATAATATGCTTTAGGTTGGCTTTTTGGTTCAAGTGGTTAAAATTTCTAATGCCTTTATCATCTTCATGTACACATGTAATGTGAATGTAATCTCAACAAGATATGAAGCAAGTTCTAGAGATACATATCATTGAAAGAATGCACAATCAAAATATATATATATATATAATGTGAAGGCTCAAAAGCTTGCATTGGTATAAACACTATAAAGTCAACATGGCATATTCTCAAAGTCAATCCCTAAACCAATTAAACCTTAAAATTTGCATGCATACCTTCATTTGATTTATATCTTCATCTATCTCAATAATTCTCATACATAATACTCATATTCTCAAAAACCAATGGGGTTAAAAAGATCAAACACAAATTTATTTTTTTTTTAAGAACAACAAAGAAAACTAAAATTCTCCCAATACCCCCACACTTAAAACACAACATTGTCCTCAATGTTGAAATAAAAGAAAAGGAATATAGGAGAATGACAAAAATAAAGTGAAATGCAAAAAATAAAAGATAAGGAAAAAAAAAGAAAGCAAATCTGATTTTTTTTTTGTGCTGGGTTGCCTCCCAGTAAGCGCTTTTGGTTTTATGTCATTGGCTTGACATGTTGCATGTTCATTCTTCATATATTGGTTCAGCTAACTCCACAGAAGCGGTGAGTTCTGCCGTCCAACTTTCATAGAAAGGTTTCAAGCGATGCCCATTGACCTTGAGTACTTTATTGGTTTCTAAACTTGTAATTTCAACTGCACCATAAGGAAAAACATTAGAAACAACAAATGGTCCAATCCAACGAGAGCGTAACTTTCCAGGAAAAAGTTTCAGACGTGAATGATAAAGAAGGACTTTGTCTCCAACATTAAACTCTTTTCTTGTAATCATTCGGTCATGGAGACTCTTAGTCTTTTCTTTGTAAATCCTTGCATTCTCATAAGCATCATGTCGAATCTCTTCCAACTCTTGCAATTACAACTTTCTTGCAATCCCAGCAGCATCATAATCCATGTTACATTTTTTTAATGGCCCAAAAAGCTTTGTGTTCAAGCTCCACCGGTAGATGACATGCTTTTTCATAAATCATCCTATAAGGTGACATTCCTATAGGTGATTTATAAGCAGTCCGATAAGCCCAAAGTGCATCACCAAGTCGTAGACTCCAATCTTGCCAGTTAGGTTGCACTGTCCTTCTCCAAAATAGACTTGATTTCTCGATTTGAAATTTCAGCTTGGCCATTCGTTTGAGGATGGTATGCTGTGGAAGTTCGATGCGTCACATGATATTTGCGTAACAATGCTTCCATTGAACGATTGCAAAAATGAGTGCCACGATCACTAATGATAGCTTTAGGGATTCCAAACCTGTCAAATATGTGAGTCCTGACAAAATCTAAAACAACCTTAGCATCATTAGTTTGTGTGGCTTTCGCCTCAATCCACTTGGACACATAATCAACAGCAAGAAGGATATAAAGATTACCAAAAGAAGAAGGAAATGGACCCATAAAATCAATACCCCAAACATCAAAAATTTCACTTACAAGAATATTCGTTAAAGGCATTTGATTCCTATGATTGATATTACCTGTTCTTTGGCATTTCTCACATGATTTGCAGAAGTGATATGCATCTTTAAAAATAGAAGGCCAATAGAAACCACTTTCAAGTACCTTATAGGCCGTTCTTTTTGCTCCAAAATGCCCACCACAAGAATAAGAATGACAAAAAGTGAGAATGGAATGAAATTCATCCTGTGGAACACATCTCCTTACTACTTGATCCACACAAAATTTCCACAAGTAAGGAGTATCCCAAAAATAATATTTAGCATCAGCTCGTAACTTGTCCTTTTGGGATGTAGACAAACCTGGAGGGAATTCTTTGGTGACTAAATAGTTCACCAAATCAGCATACCATGGTCTTGTAGAGGAATATAGCACATACAACTGTTCATCGGGGAATGTTTCTCTTATTGTTTCGGTTTTTATATCCTCGGTCCTCAATCGGCTCAAGTGATCAGCCACATGGTTTTCGACACCTTTTTTGTCTTTGATCTCAAGATCAAATTCTTGCAAAAGCAAGATCCACCTAATCAATCTTGGTTTGGAATCCTTCTTCTTCAAAAGATACCTTAAAGCTGCATGGTTAGTAAAAACAATGACTTTTGTACCAAGCAGATATGACCTGAATTTTTCAAGAGCAAACACCACTGCAAAAAGTTCCTTTTTAGTTATATGGTAATTGCATTGCGCTCCATCCAACATGCGAGAAGCATAGGTGATAACATGCAAATTCTTCCCAATTCTTTGCCCAAGCACAGCTCCTGCCGCATAGTCACTCGCATCACACATTATCTCAAAAGGTTCATCCCAATTTGGTGGTTGGATGATAGGGGCAGATGTGACACGTCTCTTAAGCTCATCATAGGCATCTTTACATGCTTGATCAAACACAAAATCCACTTCTTTGGCTAATAGTCTGCACAAGGGTGCTGTAATCTTTGAGAAATCTTTGATAAAGCGTCGATAGAAACCTGCATGGCCTAGAAAAGAACGAACTTCCCTCACGCAGGAGGGGTAAGGCAATGATGAAATAACATCTATCGACGCTTTATCAACCTCTAATCCACATGAAGACACAACATGCCCAAGAACTATTCCTTGTTCTACCATAAAATAATACTTTTCATAGTTCAAGACTAGGTTAGTTTCAATGCACCTTTTCAAGATCAAAGATAAATTTTCTAGACATTTATCAAAAGAATCACCATACACCGTGAAATCATCCATAAAAACCTCGATTATTCTTTCAACATAATCAGAAAAAAATACTCATCATGCATCTTTGAAAAGTTGCAGGAGCATTACAAAGACCAAAAGGCATTCTCCTATATGCATATGTACCAAATGGACATGTAAATGTAGTTTTTTCTTTATCCTCAGGATTAATAACAATCTGATTGTATCCACTATATCCATCAAGAAAGTAATAAAAAGACTTACCTGCTAGGCGTTCAAGCATTTGATCCACGAATGGTAATGGGAAATGATCTTTGCGTGTAGAAAGATTGAGCTTTCTGTAATCAACACACATTCTCCATCCACTCGAGATGCGAGTAGGAATGAGCTCATCATTTTTGTTTTTCACCAACGTGATTCCGGTCTTCTTGGGCACCACATGGATTGGCGCCACCCATTTACTGTCCGTGATGGGGTAAATGACACCTGCATCTAACAGTTTTAAAATTTCAGCTTTCACTACCTCCATCATAGGCGGGTTCAACCTCCTTTGCATTTCCCTTGTTGGTTTTGCATTGTCCTCCAATAGTATGTGATGCATACACATTGAGGGATTAATGCCCTTGATGTCGGCTAAAGTCCATCCAATGGCCGTCTTGTGATCACACAACAACTTCACAAGTTTTTCCTCTTGCGCACTTGTCAAACCTTTTGCGATGATAACAAGAAGTGTATTGTTGTCGCCAATGAATACATACTTCAAATTATCTGGTAAAGGTCTCAATTCTAGCTCGGGGGCCTGTAAAATAGATGGCAAAAGCTTTTTATGTGAAAGTACTAAATCAACAAAGACATTACATGGGGAACGGTTTGCAAAGCTTGCAAAGCAATGCTGATTCGTGCATGTTTTGGGGAACACATATGTGCCTTCCATCTCTTCTATCTCGTGAAATCATAGCCATAGCTCAAAGCTATGCTTAATCCGTCCTTACAATCAAAATAAAAAACTTGTTGCACACACTTATCAACTTGGTCATAGCATGTGATAGAATAAACATTGCTATAAGGATATTTCATGGCATCATGAAAATTGAATTCAATTTTTCATCTCCTACTTCCATAGACAAGCATCCTTACCACAATCAATCTTTGTTTGGCAGTTTTCAAGAATGGTCTCCCAAACAATATAGGAGTGTTGTTTGATGAATCACAAGACTCATGTTCCATATCAAGAATATAAAAATCACATGGAATAACCAAACTATCAATCTTGACTACGACATCTTCTATCACACCAAGTGGATAAACAAAACTACGATCCGCAAGTTGTATACAATACTAGTTTTATTCAAAGGTTCCAGACTAAGAGAATCATAAACATGTTTGGGCACAACACTAATGGATGCACCTAAATCGCACAAGGCCCTTTTGAAACTAGCATTACCAATAACATATGGGATAGTAAATGCACCTGGGTCTTTTTGCTTCAAAGGCATATTCTTTAGAACAACAGCAGATACAACTTCACCCATACTTACCATTTCGTGACCTTTCAGTTTGAAAGCTCTCTTGGTAGTACACAGCTCCTTCAAGAATTTGGCATACTTGGGAATTTGCTTGATAGCATCAAGCAAAGGAATGTTGAGTTCCACTTTCTTGAAAACCTCTAAAATCTCTTTTTCTTTGTCTTCTTTCTTTGACCTAGAAGAACTCACAGGAAAGGGTGGAATTGTTTTAAAATTGGAAGTCATTGATTGAGGAGTTACCTTTGGAGTGTTGGTCTTTGTTTCAGTTTGTGGAGAAGGAGGATGTTCCTTCTTTCTACTCAATTCAGTTTATATCTCTTCTTCTTCCTCCATCTCAATTTGTTTCGACCTTTTCTATTCAAGTTCTTTCCCACTTCGCAGCATGATCGCACTAACATTCTCTATTGGATTCAATGCTTGCGAGGGTAACTTTCCATTCATTTGTGCTTCCAATGTCCCTACACTTGAAGCTACTTGCCCCATTTGCTTTTCCAAGTTGTGAATACTTGACCTTGTTTCCTGTTGAAAAGACATGACATTTTGTTGCAAGGTCACAGTGTTAGAAGCCAAAGTTTTCATCATCTCACGAAGATCATCATTGGATGACGACCCCATAACATTGGAGTTTGTAAATGGAGGGGGTGTCTTGCTTGATAATTCTGTTGGGGCTGAAATCCATGGGGATGGAATTGTCGGCTTGATTGCCTTGTTGAGATGGGTTGCCGTAGCGTAAGTTGGGATGATCTCTCCATCCAGGATTTACATGTTGGAAAAGGGATCATATTTACGTTGGGGTTGTCCATTGAATGCTCATCAACTGCATTAGCTGTTCATTGTAATCTTCTTGCATTGTTGGGCATATATCTGAGCATGTCCTTGTAAGGACATATGCTACAAACTTTACCTGTTGTACATTTCCAAACCAAAGAACGCACAAGAGAAGTAAGATCATTAACTTTATTTTCAAGGTTAGAAACACTTACCTCATTTACTCGTTTGTTTGAGAGAATCTCCACGAGTGCCAAACTGTTTCGAGTTGGCTGCCATGTTTGAGATCAATTGGCGTGCAGCCTCGGGTGTCTTATCTACCAATGCCCCTCCACTTGCAGCATCAATGATACTACGGTCAGTAGGCATCAATCCTTCATAGAAATATTGAATGAGCAGCTGATCAGGTATTTGATGATGAGGACATTGAATGCAGAGTTGCTCTAATCTTTCCCAATATTCGGAGAGTGTCTCTCCATGAGATTGCCGAATCCCACATATTTCTTTCCTTATGTTGGCAACTCGAGATGCTGGGAAATACTTTTCAAGGAAGATCTTTTCATGCATTCCAAGTTCCAATAGACCTGGGAGAATAGAGAAAAGCCATGTCTTTGCTGCCCCTTTTAAAGAGAAAGGGAAAGCTTTCAACTTAACCTGTTCTTCATCAACTCCATTCGATTTCATGCCAATGCAAACCATATGGAACTCCTTGAGATGAGTATGAGGATCTTCTCCTGCAAGACCATTGAATGTTGGTAGCAAATGTCTAAAACCAGATTTGAGCTCAAAGTTTACATTATTGTCAATGTTTATGCACAATGGTTGATTTTCCACGTTAGGAGCAGCAAGCTCCTTGAGTGTTTGTTGTCGTGCAACCGCCATGGTGTTGAGGCGAGCTTCCTTTCTTAACCTGCGTAAAGTGCTTTCTATTTCAAGATCAACCTGCACTTGAATTTGATTAGTAGAACGGGTCACAGGCATAATCGCTAAGAAAACTCAAAAGAAAGCAACCACACAAGAGAAAAAAACAATGCAAATTATATGAAAATCCTACGCTAGAAAACTAAAACTGCCTAAAAACCTTAGAAAACAGTAGAATTTGGCCTCGATAGGGTGGGGTTAGTGGACACCACTAGTCCTGTTCAGAACATTGTTTCCCTTCAGGAAACAAAAGGCTGATACCTAATTCCACCAAAAATATGTTTTGAACAGTACTGCTGCCGTAAGTGAACAGTACCGCCGCAAGCAAAAATTCTGTCTCTTTTTTTTTTGTTTTAGAAAAAATAAATAACAATTACAGAAAATAAAAATACAGCACAAGAATTAACTAAAATTACTTCCCTGGCAGCGGCGCCAAAATTTATTGCGATGTCGCGGTCGCACAAATTAATTACCCTACTTAAAAACACACAAGATAGTATAGAGCAAGTAAGGGGTCGATCCCACGAGGAAGGTTTAGTTCAGATTTTTATGCTATACGTTATGTAATTCGGGGGGGGGGGGTTTGATTTGCAATGATCTAAACTATGGTAGAAATTACACTAACAAACAAAATCAATTGAAATTGAAATATATCAAGAAAACAAACCTTGGTCGCAAGCACACATCCACCTACAGAAATCAGAACCGATCCTTGAAACGAAACTCAAGTTTATATTTTGAATTTTTATCTTTTCTTAACGTTGGTTAATTAATAGATCCGCTGTATAACTAACCCTAACCAACAAACAATCACAGTGTCTGCACTAATGATTTAATCCAATGGCAGCCTTAAGATCTAGATAAATTCATTAATCTTAACAACCAAGTTGTCTGCTTGTGTTGCTTTGATCGAATGTTCTCCCTAAGTTTAATAACGTAGTTCCGCTACAATTATCAAGCTTAGTTGCTTCACAAGTTTATATACCACAACTCCAATTTTGATATCAAACTTAGCAATAGATTGTTCACAATAATAACTTAGAGTCCGCTCTAGCAATTAAGATAAACAATCATAGGAAATATGCATAGGAAAACAAACATACTCATTCATAATACAAACTGAAAATAAATGGAAGAATAAATCTCATAGTTCTTGAAATCTGAAGGTTTTTGCGTCCTTGCAACCAAGAAAACGAGCTTAGCCTTGCATATCTATTGAACAACTACTCCTAAAAATGGAAGAAAGCATGATTTCTGATTTGTAGAGGGGAGAGTAGTGTTTTCTTCTCTTATGGCTGCCACCCCTCTTTCTTTTGTTCTACTGCACTCTCTCTCCCTCTCTCTTGGCTCTCTTAATAGCATAAACTTAGCTGCCTATTTATACATAAATTGTAAGAAAGAAAAATCAAAGTTCAAGTGTGAACATCAATAGATGGTGGTAGTGTGAAGGCGCGCTGGCGGCTGGTGGCTAGCAGCTGGTTTGTGGTTGGTGGTTTGAGGTTGGTGGCTGCCTTCTTTGACCTTCTGGATTGATTTTCTTAAGGAGCTAAATTGCTGAAATTAAAACTTTGATGTCGGTTTTGATGCTTCGGGATGTAATTTGGATTTGTTTCTTCACGAAACCTGTTTGCTGGCAGAATTTAGTTGTCATCTTTGAAAACTCATATCTCCCTCATATGACATCGTTTTAGCTGATATTTGGAGCGTGTATAGAAATTTAAGTCAGGAATCCAAAACAATTGAGTTTGCATCAATTGGATATCTACAGATCCAGATATTGAATTTTGAATGGACAAAGGTCAACATTGGCAGAATTCGAGTTTTGACTTTGAAGGATGTGATTTCCATGCTCTTTGTATTTTTATTTTTCTTGACTTAGATTTCCAGAAAGGTATGGATGTTAGCTTTCTAATGCCACTGGAATCACTTCATTTTGACTTCTAGAACTCACGCTCTGCACAAAACATCAACTGAGAGTCAAATCTGTCAATTACCTCCAATTTACTCCTTTTGCATCTTTCATCTAAAGATGCCTTCAAAACATAAAACAAAGAATATCAAGGCATTTTATACATAAAACATAGGCAAAACACTAGTTAAATGTGGGTGAAACTATCGAATAATATGGTTACATCATCTCATCTTATTTTAAGATAGGTATTGCTAAATTCATTACAATTATTTTATTCCCACTAACTTTTTAAAATGATTAATGTAATGTTTTAAAAACAACTCATATTTTATTGATGAGTTGAAAGAATGCGCAGAGAGCATAGATTTGAGTCCCCGGTGTGCATTGAAAGAATGACAGATTTTGTCTGCATTCACTGTATATTAATCTCCCTGCAAATACTTAATTAAAAGTGTCACACAAAACACAATAACAACAGTCCATATAAAAATTATAAAATAAATATTTCTTTATACATAATTTCATCCATAAATATTAGATTATAAAAAATTGCATTGCACTTTTATGTTCTAATAGTTAGTCAGAATTATCTCTTCTTCAATTGAATCAGCATTAGCTCCATCGTAATTTTCAACTTTGATAATATTGTTATCATCATTTTAATCGACTTGTACTTATCCGCTGGAAATTAGAACAACAACTAACTCCTTAGCTTCAACATCAACAAGACTATTATCGAAGACATGAAAATTTAATTTTTTTTTAAGGCAATCGATGGAGCAACTCGATATGGTTCAACCAACTTATTAACTTGAAAGACATCATCTCCCACACTTGTTTCTTCGTTTCATCTTCAACAACCTCGACACGACCCTTGAGTTTTGTTTTTAAAACAGATAATCAATCAACTATTGAACGATTCTTTCTAAAGGAAGGGGTGTATGTGTAATAAATTTGCTGGCATTGCTTGACAATAACAAAGACATCATTTACGTTGCGGAGTCTAGCATTTGAGTTAATTTTGATCAGAACATAGTGGGAATCTACTCTGATTTCTCTATTAGTGGTGTCATACCAATAACATTTAAATAAAAAACATTTTATTATGTTCGCTATGATATTGCAATAATTCAACGACCCCTTCTAATTTACCATCATACTCGATTTCAAACTCACTACAAGTCAATCTCTTAACACAAACACCACTGTTATCCCAATACAAATTGTTAGGACCGAGTATGTCCGTATATAAAAACATGAACTCTGATCTCATACGCATCCCTGGTGGCAAGTTGTAAACCATGAATATAACTGTCCAACAAGAATAAGGAGCAACAAATGACCCGAATAGGTTGAATCCGTTGTACACAACCGAGGACGCACATTCCTTGATTGAGTTAAAAATTAATCAATAATTTTAAAATGGCTTGTTACTAGCTGAACATGTTGGAAACAAAAATTTTAGTTTTGAATTCTTTTAGGAATACACTGGAAATATAAAAAAAAAACACATATATCAAGAACATCTTTTTGGATTTTTTTTGTTGTATTTTGCAATTGTTTTGGTTTTCAAAAAAATAAAAAAGGTAAAAAAATATGGTTATGACATTCTCATTATTTCACTTCTTGTTCATGTGTTGAACGAGTGCATAGATTTGGAATATTTGTTACATTTCATTAAGCGTGCTCATCTTGTCCGACAAAACTACAAATTATTGTCCTATGGCAACGAGTTTTTGTATAGGTTAAAAGCTTGGGACCACTTTGCTTAGTAAGCCATCCCGCAAAACTTGTTTTAATCGTGCTGATCAAATAGGTTAAAGCTTCGGGACCACTTGGCGGACAGAATGCGTGTTTGCCAAATGGTTGTGATTGTGAATAATTATATCTAGGAATAAGAGCAAATAGACACACATATTCCGTATTTTTTTCTTCGTGAATTGCTGCCCAATGCAAGCATTAGTAAGACAAATATAGGACAGTTCATTTCGACCATATATATATATTCATACCTTATTATTGTCATATCAAACTTAAAAAGATTGAGAACCATGGAACCTATAAAATTGTCCTGTAAAAATCCAACAGCTCACTATAAGTACTAAACTTAACAGATTATTGTTGTTAGTCTTTTTTTTTTGGCCCCACATAAACAAAAAAAAAAAGGAAAGAGAAATACAAAAAAAAAAATAAAAATATGTTGGAAGAATATCAAAACTTTACTAGTATGAAGAGTATATTTAAATACCGAGAGAACTGCCAAGATTGTTCGAGGAGGATCAAGCATGTAAAATTAAAAAATTTAATAGTATATTTTTTATTGATCAAGGCCCTGTTGATAAAAAAAATTCAACTTGAGGATAGAAATTTAAAATTGGATGTTTAAGGGCTCAATTAGAATTTTTTTCAAGGTTTAATTGAATTTATTGAGGGCCTAGTTGCAAGAAAAATTGATTTGTTAATCAATTTAGGCTTTAATTGAAGAAATTAAAGTCTACGGGTTGAATTGAAATTTTTAAGAGTTTAATTTGGTCAAATCAAGGGTTTAATTGCATAAATATGAAAGTTTGTGTTACCCAATTTTTGACCCATGTTTTTGATGAATTTTCAAAAAATCAAAAACTGCAAAAAAACAACGAAAACCCCAAAAAATTACATTTTGATATATTTGCATCATTTTTAGCATTTTTAACATCATCTCAGAAGAATTTAATTTTTTTTTAGCATTTTGGTATTAGCACCCCTAGGGTGCGCTAGGGGTGCTAATACCTTCCCTAGCCACAACTAGTCCCTTACCCTCGAATCTTTGACAATGACCAGTATATCTGGGTTTCCTAGTAACCCTCAATCAAATACTAATGAGTTTCAAATGGAAGGGAATGTCTCCACAGTCTTCTGTGGGAACACTGCTTGTTCACGTCCCATTGAAGTTGCACCTCTCCTTTTCAGTCACGAACAACAACATCAATGCTTTTAGTCATCAACTAATGACAATCTGGTGCATTGGTCTTCTTTGAAATCACCCCCACTGTGAGCTCAATTACAGTTCAGCAGCACAGGATGTTGTAAAGATTGCTGAAAGAATTGAACAAGCTATGAAGAGGGGAAATATTGAAGGTTCTGGTACGGATTCCAGAACAATGATGAGAGATGGATCAGAGGATGACTTTGAAGATGGGAAACCTTAGTTATGAGTCCAGTCAGATCTCGTTGTAGCATCAACTGATCAAGTACCTTTGTCAAGATTGACATCCCTCTACCACTTAAGTTTGTCGACCAGCATCTGCCAAATTCAAGAATTTTGCCCGACTCTGACAAATCCCATACAACCACCGTTTTCTAGGTGGTTCAATACAGACAAGAGATGTGTGTTGTCATGGTGGGGTCCTTGGCCATTTTAGTTGAACAGATGCAAGAATTTCAAGAATCGAGGTGAGTTTGTGAAAGATGATATCATCGATCAGCTTTTGTCACCAGAACATCCTCAGAATGACAAATGATCACAATTGCTTGGCAAAACAAAAATATTGCCAGAGGAGCTGATTTAAGAAGGAGTTAAATTGTCAATCATTTTGTTATGGATTTTTGCCCTTCTGCATTTTGTTTTGGGGTCACATCTTATCCTTGAATGAAACATGTCTTCCTTTTGTTTTGAAATCAAGCGATGCTTCTTTCAAAGGGTATTTTGACAAAATATTTTGATCAAACTCCAACATGCAAAATTTAAGGATAATCAATCCAAAAAACAAAAATTATTTTGATTGTAAAAGTGACTCAATGCTTGAAAATGATATGAGGTGGCCCAAATTTTTTTTTTAACTCATACCTCCTGAAACTGAACCACACATCATATAGCTAAGTTTTAGCAGTATGCATAATAACATGTAGTGGATTCAGTAGTCATGGACTCGTGAATCATGATTCTTACAAGTCCAAATCATTACACTAGATGAGGTTAAAATTTATCGGTTCTAACTGACCTTGCTTGAAATGAGAAAAGGCCATCTTTGTTATCCTTTCACATTTCTTGAAATATTATCCCTTGCAGTCCCATTTTGAGCCTGGTAAAATATTTTCTTTCAAAAAGAAACCCTGACTAGGATCACACCCTACACTGGGGCAAATGAGAGATATTTTGAAGATACTGATAGGATTAATGGATAAAAGAAAGGCTTAGAACAAAAGTCTAATGATTAAGAAAGGGCTAGAAGAAGAAAATCCATAGATTGAGGGTCATCCAAGAAAACTTTGAGGAAGGCTATGTAAAAGCAAAAAAAAGAAAAGAAAAAAAGTGGAATGGAAGGAGAATGCCTATCAATTCTAAGAAGGGCAAAAGAGGTTTCAATTGAAGAAAGACACAGCAAATGCCAAAAGTCAACACCAAAAAAATCAAGTTTCATGTCTTTTGGTGTGTCTAGGACAAAGCCTCTAGTGTCTTCAAAAAAATTTAGATTGGTTATTCATCAAATGAAAAGTTAGATTTGCATTATGACCTATGTTAAGAGAATTCTGATCTTTAAGATTAACAAGATTATATGTCACTTTCTCTACAATGACAACAAGAGAAAGAGAGTTGATGAATAGTTAAACTTGATCCTAGGTCTTTGAAACCCTCAAACACCTTTTGAGCCTGAATTTTCCTTTCTTTCATAGCCATGAACCATAGCCTGTATTACGTGCTTTAAAAAGCCCTTTTTAATCAAGTAAGCAATTTGAACCGATAAATGGGGCTCTCAAAACTTGAAGAGCTTTTCCATAAGAGTCGTGGCTTCATGGATTAAGCTACTTGTTATTATGCATGCTGATAAAATTGGTGCTAAAAAAGAAAACAATCTTTCTTTATGGATCCTCAAGTATTGACTTGAGTCTTTTGTTTCTTGAAATTCACAGAAGGTCACCTCATCGCTAACCATGAAAAGATATACCCAAGATTAAAGATTAAAACTGACATAAAGAACCATGAAAATAGTCATTTTAATCTTACAACGGGTCATTTCTGTTTTCAAAATACAAGACAATCAAAGGACTACATTGAATAGTGTGTGTTGGGTCTTTGACCAAAGAAGCTTGAATTTCAAAAATACTTTTAAAAAAACTGACCTCTCTCTGATTTCATTTCAATAATTAGACTTGAATAGACATGATCTTTGAAAGATGAGATTTGATTCCAGAACAAGGAAGATTGTCAATCAAGAAGAACATCAATTGAATTTGCAAAATCCCTGACAGAAATGACATCAACACTTCTTGAGACTCCTTGAAAAGTTGACCACCTGGGGGCAATACAATGGACCCTAAGAAGAAAAACAAATAGTATTCAGATCAGTTAGGGGCAAAGAAAGATGATCAAATGATGAATCAGTGAACGAGCATTCAGATCATATTAGGGGCAATGTTGTTCAAAGACAATCCAAGCAGCAATTGATATGCAGCGTTGCACTTAAAGGATATCTTCATATCTTCATCTTGGTTTATCATCCCCAACATGGCTATGACTTTGGAACGATCACATAGTCGCATTTGAATGAATGTTGGAAGGATGCACCCACTAAGACTGACTGTGGGGCCATTTGTTTTGAAACCCAAAGGTGCACTTCACCGCATGAATATAGGTGATGAACATCATTGATGATGCCAAATCATTTCTTTTATAACCTGATTTGACAACCCAAGGGAATCCATTGAGAAGCGCATCAGGAATGCAACAAAGAGCCTTTTACGGCAAGTTATGAAAGGCATGTCTGGACGACTTGGCAATTTCCAAGAAGGTTGATGATAACATATACTTGAAAAGTATTGTTTCAACTAGAGGCAAGTTCATGACTGGTTGACAATCTTGATGGGTGTTAACATGATGCACACAACCAATCAGAGGATAATTCTCAAAAGAATCCAGGAGAGAAAATCCTTCATGATGAATCAAGCAACACCACACTCGGGGGCATTGTCAAGCTTGATAAATAGAGAGAGCAGTAATCATCACGGACAGCCCAGGATGGGCACTGCATTTACAGATGAGTGATGGCTAACACATGAATGAGCCAATGCATTGAAAGAACAAAGAAAGCTTTGGAATGCAAACAAAAGCACCCTATGATGATAGATCATCAAAGAGGGGGGGACCTATATTTCAAATCAGGTAAGGATGCATGCATGTCATCTAACTTCAAAGCACTGCACATACTTGTGATTGTTACAGGAAGATCCTCAATGAAGTCCAGCAAGATTGTGGATAAAGAAAGAATCATTGAGTTGATGATAACAAGAATCGGTTTAGATCCTGGAACGAGAAGAGAATGAGATGAACCCTGCTAGTAGGAGAATCTCAAAGAAACGAGGAGATCAACCCTGTCATCAAGAGGAGTCTTCAAGTCAAGCCTGTAATTAGGAAGCGCTGTTTGTCAGCCTTATCCTATCAGGACTTCGCCAGCCAAGTCTTTTTGCCAGGTAAGTCATATTTTTCCATCTGGGTAGGTCACCCGTAACAATGAGCCCATTTTTTTGAAAAACTCTTTGCATTTTCCTGGGTAGGTCACCCATAACAATGAGACCACCTTTCATCTTCCATTTGGGTAGGTCACCCATAACAATGAGACCACCTTTCATCTTCCATTTGGGTAGGTCACCCATAACAACGAGACCAATTCATATTTTGATCATCTTTTTCTGAGTAGGTCACCCATTACAATGAGACCATTCTTCATGTTTTTATTTGGGTAGGTCACCCATCATAATGAGACCATCATCACTTTTCTGGATAGGTCACCCATTACAATAGGACAATTCTATATGTTTTTACCTGGGTAGATCACCCATCATAATGAGACCATCATTTTTTTAGGTTGGTCACCCATCACAATGAGACCATCATTTTTTTCTTTGGGTAGGTCACCCATCATAATGAGACCATCATCTTCCATTTGGGTAGGTCACCCATAACAATGAGACCAAATCATATTTTAATCATCTTCCATTTGGGTAGGTCACCCATTATAATGAGACCACCTTTCATTTTTCTGTGGGTAGGTCACCCATCACAATGAGACCATCATCATTCCTTCTGGGTAGGTCACCCATCACAATGAGACCATCATCATTTTTTCCATTTGGGTAGGTCACCCATTATAATAAGACCACCTTTCGTCTTTCATCTGGGTAGGTCACCCATAACAATGAGACATCATTTTGCATTTGGGTAGGTCACCCATCATAATGAGACCTTCATCTTCCATTTGGGTAGGTCACCCGTCATAATGAAACCATCATCTTTCTGGGTAGGTCACCCATCACAATGAGACCATCATTTTTCTGGGTAGGTCACCCATTACAATGAGACCACACACACATAATTTTAGTTCTAGTTAAAGGAGATTGCTAGATGGGATCTCAAGTTAACCCAACCACATACAGAGTTTAGCTTTGGTTAAAGGGAATCGCCAGATGGATTTCAGGTTGATCGAGCTATACACCAACTTTTGGTTCTGGTTAAAGGAGATCGCCAGATGGGATCTCAAGTTAACCCAATCAAAAGGGCAGGTTGCCCGTGAAAATAGACCAGTGTGAGTATATGTGGGTAGGTCGCCCCTGAAAATAGACCACAATGAGTATGTTTGGGCAAGTCGCCCTTGAAAATAGACCAGCGAGAATATGTGTGGGCAGGTCACCGTGCTGAAAATAGACCAGTGTGGGTATGTGGGCAGGTCATCCTGAAAATAGACCAGTGTGAGTGTGTGGCCAGGTCGCCCCTGAAAATAGACCACAATGAGTATGTGTGGGCAGGTCGCCACTGAAAATAGACCAGGGTGAGTATGTGTGGGCAGGTCGCCCCTGGAAACAGACCATAATGAGTATGTGTGGGCAGATTTTCTTGCGGCGGCGCGTGAACCCACGCGTTGCTAGTGGCGGGGGCGCGTGGAGGAGATGTGCCACCACTGTTCTGGTGGTGCAGAAGGCCTTCCTTGTAATTACAGATTGTTTTGGGGCTATTTTTGTAATTTTAAAATTATTTAATGTATTTTTTGTTTAGTTTTGAATTTTTATAATTTGTAGTGTGCAAATATGGATGTAAAAAAGGAAAACAAAAAAACAAAAAAATATAGTGAAAGTGAAGGTGTTGTTTGTATTTTTTTATGAATGTTTTTTTTTATGATAAAAATTGCAAACAATAAAGAAGAATTTAATGTTTTGATTGCTTATGGTTAAGGATTATAAACTTATACGTAAGTCGTATTCCTAATATCCGATGAAAAGACTAAATTTTTAAAACTTCTTTAACACATCAAAGTCACGAAGCAGTTAGGGGTGCTAATACCTTCCCTAACCACAACCAGTCCCTTACCCGTGAATCTTTGACAAGACCAGTACATCTGGGTTTCCCAGTAACCCTCAATGAAATACTAGGTGGCGACTCCCAAGAACAAAGCAAACGAACAAACAAAAAATCACCAACCGACGTCGCGCGGGTGATGTGCGACAAAGGTAGAGACTCTCATGAAGGGAGATCTACCTCGAACCGTAGATGAGACCAACAAAGAGAAACTTGACCTAAAAAAACAACCAAACAATAATGCAGCTTACCTTAAATAGGGTGCACTAGGGTGATACCTCTTACCCTTGTACAAATAGTCTCTTACCTAGACTCTCGTAGACCATAGGTTCCTAGTAATCATAATACTAGGTTGTGACTCTTGAACTTTAATCATAATTTTATGATTAAACCCAAACCCATTTCTTTTCCTAACAATAATCTTTTAGCAATTTCTTGAGCGTTTTGGTATGTTCTTCCCAACTGATATGTATTTTTTATTTCTTCCAACATTTCTTTTAGTTTTTTTTTTCTCTTTTCCCCTTTTTTTTATATTTTATATTTTTTTGTTTATGTGGGGCCCTAAAATGGATAAAAGAGGAATAATTGATGTACTGGTGAAAGTGGGCAAGTTCATCTTTCCAGCAAACTTCATCATACTGAATATGGAAGGGGATAATGAGATTTCTATCTTGCTTGTGGCCAGCCATTCTTGGCCACTGGAGGTGCGTTAATTAATGTGAAGAAAGGGGAGTTGCAGTTAAGGATGAATGAAGAGGAGGTGATTTTCAATGTGTTCAAAGCCATCAAACAACCAGATAGGGGGAGTATGGGGGAGAGCTGCTTCAACATTCAAGTGGTGGACTCCTTAATTAATGACAAAGGCAAGCATCCAAATGACCTGTTTCAAGCATGTTTGGTAAATAATGTAATGGAGGAGGATGCTGAGATAACATAATATACATGTTGGATGGACTCTTTTGAACCTAACTGCAGAAGATATTTTAAAGATTTGGGATAGGCAATACCAAAAATAAAATCAACCAATGAACAAGCACCGGTTATGGAATTGCAACCTCTGCCTGAGCACCTTCGGTATGCATATCTTGGAGAAGCTTCACACTTATCCTGTGATAGTCTCTGCAAAGTTGTCCAAAATAGTGGAAGAAAAATTGCTGAGGGTGTTGAGAAAACATAAGGCAGCTCTCAGGTGGGTATTGGCAGATATCAAAGGCATCGGTCCCTTCATTTGCACGCATAAAATTTTGTTAGAGGATGAAGTCAAGCCAATAATAGAGCATCAGAGAAGGCTTAACCCTATCTCACGTCCCCACCCGACGTCGATGGCAATTTTCATTTGTTTGTTTGTTCTTAGGAGTCGCCACCTAATATTTGGTTCAGGGTCACTTGGAAACCCGACTGTGCTGGTCTTTGTTAGAGATTCACGGGTAAGGGACTGGTTGTGGCTAGGGAAGGGATAGCAGCCGTGAGACGTGCCCCTTGATTGAAGTAGCTCCACTGTTCTTTACTGCTAACGTCTTTACTGCCTTTACTGCCTAAACCATTATTGATGAAGAAGGCAATGAATAGTTGTCAAGGAAACGACACCATTTCAAAATTCAAAATGAATATTTCTGATTCGGTCATTGGATTGTTTTGTAATTTTGTAATCAAGCCTCCGGATAAATTGTAATTGGATACCTTATTTTAACATCATTTACAAGACAGTCTTTGGTTTTGGATTCATGTGATTTGACCCTTAATTGATCAATAAACTTCTGATTTCTTCAATTTAACCCCTGACTTGGTCAATTTCAGCCCTCTATTTACAAATCTCTTCCAGTTTGGTCCTTGGTTTTGGATTTTATCAATCAAGTCCTTAATTCGCCATCAAACTTCAATAATTATGCAATTGAGACCCTGATTTGACCAAATCAACTCTTCAAAATTGTAATGACCCTAGAAATTTAATTTCTTCCAATAAAAGCCTAAATTGACTTAAAAATTAATTTTTCTTGCAATCAAACCCTCCATAAATTTAATTAAACCTTAGATAAAATTTAATTGAGTCCATAAACATCTGAATTTGGATTTTTTTTCAAATTGAATTTCCTTTGTCAATAGGGCTCTCACTAGTCAACAATATACTATCAAATTTTAATCTTTGCATTTTTGAACCTCTTCAACCAATTTTTGGCCTTTTTTGTAGCATCTTTTCTCACTACTACATATTTTTTTATTTTCTTTTTTCCAAAATTTTTCGACTTTTTTTTGTTTTTTCTCCTTTTTGTATGGGGCCTAAAAATGGGTAACAACAGATGCCCTCTCTTTACAATTCTTACGGAGCAAAGACTTTGCGTAGTAAGTTTTGTAAAGATAAACAAAACTAAACTTCCAAAACTGATCTCATCAAAACTTTGTTGACCAGAAACTCTGTCTTTACAACAATCTCCTATCAATCAAGAACTAACAATCAAAACTATATGTAACTCGATTATCTTGAGAACCCGATCTTGGCGCCCCTCTAAATTCTGTCTTCTTCCTTTCTTTTCTTTTATTTTTTTAAACCTGAAATTCCATCTAGCGATTTCCTTTAACCAAAGTGAAAATCTATATTGCGATTGGGCTAACCTGAGATCCCTTTTGGCGATCCCCTTTAACCAGAACCAAAATCCTCTACGTGGTTGGGCTAACCTGAGATCCCATCTGGCAATTCCTTTTAACTAGAACCCAAAGTCTGTGTGTGGTTAGGCTAACCTAAGATCCCATCTAGCGATTCCTTTTAACCAGAACCAAAGTATGTATGGTTGGGCTAACCTGAGATTCTATCTGGCGATCCCTTTTAATCAGAACCAAAGTCTGCTTATTTCGGCTAACCTGAGATGCCTTCCAGCGATCCCCTTTAACCAGAACCAAAATCCTCTACATGGTTGGGCTAACCTGAGATCCCATATGGCGATCTCCTTTAACCAAAACCAAAGTCGGTGTGTGGTTCGGGTAACCTGAGATCCCATTTGGCGATCCCCTTTAACCAAAACCAAAGTCTATGTATGGTTGGGCTAACCTGAGATCCCAAATCCCTTTTAACCAGAACCAAAATCTGTGTAGTTAGGCTAATCTGAGATCCCATATGGCGATCCCCTTTAACCAGAACCAATATCCTCTGTGTGGTTGGGCTAACCTGATATCCCATCTGGCATTCCTTTTTAACCAAAACCAAAGTCTGTGTGTGGTTGGCTAACCCGATATCTCATCTGCTTATCCCCTTTAATCAGAACAAAAATTTGTGTGGTTGGGCTAACCTGAGATCCCATATGGCGATCCCCCTTAACTAGAACCAATATCCTCTATGTGGTTGGGCTAATCATTTGATCATCTTTCTTTACCCCCTAGCTGATCTGAAAATTATTTGTTTTCCTTTTGAGGGACCACTGTATTGCCCTCAAGTGGTCAACTTTTTAAGGAGTGTTGAGAAGTGTTGATGTCACTTCTGTCAAGGATTTTTCAAATCTGACCGATGCTCTTCTTTCTTAATAATCTTTCTTGTTCTATAATCAAATTTCATATTTCAAAGATCATGTCTATTCAAAGTCTTATTGTTGAAACGAAATTAAAGAAATGTCAATTTTTGAAAGTATTTTTTAAAATCAAGTTCTTCAGTTAAAGATCACACACATGCCATGCCATCCAATGTAGTCTTTTGATTATCTTATATTTTGAAAACAAAAATTGACACGTTGTAAAATAGCTTTTTCTATGGTTTTTTTGTATCCTTTGTAAACTTTGACTTTGGGTATGTCTTTTTATGGTCTGTGATGAGGTGACCTTTTTATGAATTTTAAAGAAACAAGATGCTCAAATCAAAACTTAAGGCTTTATCAAGAAAGATTGTTTCCCTTTTTAGCACCAAATGTGTCAACATGCATAATAACTGTCGCACCCTCGCAGCGGAGCGCGGCGACCCTCGATTGATTTCTAGTTTTTTTTGTTTATTGAAGTCGCCACCTAGTATTTTGGTCACTAGGAACCCTAACTGATCTTTCAGAGATTCTAAGGTAAGGGACTGGTTGCGTAAAGGGAAGGTATTAGCACCCCTAGTATGCCCTACCTAAGGTAAGCTGCTTGGTGTTTGGTTTGCTTTATAATTGCTATAGTGTTGGGTGTTTTCTAATCCCGTCAGTTTTTCTAGGTTTGATTAAAACTAAATTTATTAAGATAGAAATCCAAGGAAGTTCCACGTGCTTTAAAAGCTCATTTTCCCCTTAGTTTGTCAAGAGTTTGCGACTCGTAAATCGCAAGGAGGAGGGACAAAAATTTAGAAATCTAGGGTGCTTTAAAAACCTTTTTTTTTCTTAATGTTTTATACTCTCACGGCTTGTAAACCGTGGAGTAAAAAAAATTGAAATGTCCTCGATTATTTTGGATATTTACCACTTCGAGTTTCTTTATCCAAATATTAACAGTGAATAATAACAAATTCTTTCTAATAATATTTTGGATATTCTTCCTTTAAGGATTTCTTTATCCAAACATTAGCGGTGAATAATAGATGAATTCCCCTCAAAATAAGATTTTTATATTTTTTAGAATATTGGCCAATACCCTTTGGAGTTTTACAAACATGTTATAAAATCCAGAAATGCAATAAAATAATTTTTGTTGTGTTTAAGAAATCCATGCGAAAATAGATTTTTCAAACTTCCAATATTTTTTGTATATAAAAAAACGTTCAAAACATGTTAAGGTAATGGCCGTATGCAACACACAAGAAAAAAAAAATTCATCGAATCATAAACATCACAGTTAATCACAATTAAAGACCACAAACCGTGCGCGCATATATATATATATATATATATATATATATAATATATATTCTCAAAATTCTGCAAAAATGAATAAAATATAACAAAACAAAGATGGCCCCTCAAAACTAACTTTTCTCAAATAAAATTCGGTTCATTCTTAAACCCAAAAATTAAACTTTGTCACTGTTCAAGTGAATTATAATTCACTTGAACAGTAACACAAATGTTGTCATTTAACAGCAAAAAGGATAACGCCTCCCCCCGTAGAATCTGCCCAAAACCTTACTGCAATTGCAGAAGGGGTTTCCCCGCAATTTCAATTGCCTTCCCCGGCCTAAACTTATCAAAGATACCCCATCCCAGATTATAAAGCTGAAAAGGAAAACATCTGAACTAAAGAGGGGGTTGTCATCCCAGTTCCTCATGCACCAGAAAGAAAAACGAAACAAGGATCCCGCAACTCTAACACTAAAAAAAACCATCTAAACTTACAGAAATAAAAAAGCCAGAAGACAAAACAGTCTTTTAAACATCAAAACAAATACCTGCAGGTCTCGCTGAAATGGTTTACTGCAACAACTGAAATAAAAACCAAGCGCACGTTGCTGTCAAGGTTTAGAGCAAAACCCCTCTCCATCTTGTCTTTCTTTCTCCTCTTCCCTCACGGTTACACCAGAATGCAAGCAAGAAACTCCCTATATTTACTGCGTTTTTTACTCTGCCTCTCTTGCGTTTTTCTTTTCTGTCTTTGGCTGTTTCTTTCTCTGCTCTTTTCTCTTTGTTTTTCTCTTATTTTTCTGCTCTGTTTCTTTCACCCGTTAGGTCATTAGAAGGGCTTAGATATAGTCTAAATATGTCTCTATTTAGGAAGGATTAAATGCATTAATCCTAGGACGCAAATCCCTATTGATTTACAGTAAAAAAACGCAAAATGAAACTGCAATATTCTGATTTTGTGTTGGTGCTTTACGTCTGATTTCTTTCCAGTTTTAGAGGATGGTGTGGCTCTTTTCTTTCCTTCCATAGGGCCAGCTGCTCCCTTTGAAATGAGGCAACAAAAACGTGGTCTTCAACTCCAAAAATCAGGCGTGATGAGAAAGGAAAACAACAGAGAAAAAAAGGAAAGAAATCAGATGGAGGGTGCAGCTACAAAGTCTTATTTTTCTTATTCGGTGTGGTAAAAATCCTGTCATTTATGATGATCCAACCCCCCTCTCCTGCTTTCAATATCCTTCTTCAATGCAATCCCTCATTTTAACATTTTTCGATTTAGTCCTTGGTCCAAAAAAAATCCTTCGAATCAGCCCCGCGAACTTGGGCTATATCTTTCTCGCGGCAGAATTTTCTGCCCTCACGCTAGATATTCAAATGAGAATATCTTGAGCTTCTAATATCGAAATCAAGTGATTCAAAAGCCCAAATTAATCTACGCGTCTAGGACTAAAACTTTGATGAAGGAGTAGAGGTGAGATAAAATCTTTTTACATAACAGAAACTTGCAGTAATCTAGTTGGTCAAAAGGGATCTCCAGGTCTAACTCAAAAACTGACAAATGTCGAGAATCCTGATATGACTGAGAGTATGAATTAAGAACAAAAATTACAAAAACTAGGCCAAAAATAGAATTTTTTTTGTGCAGACTCGGGTTAATATCCTTCTCGCGGCAGAATTCCTGCCTTCATGTTAGATATTCAAACGGGAACATCTTGAGTCTCTGATATCGAAATCAAGTGATTCAAAAGCTCAAATTCATCTACGCGTCTAGGACTACAACTTTGATGAAGGAGTTGAAGTGAGATAAAATCATTTTAGAGAATAAATCTGGCAATAATCTAGTTGGTCAAAAAGGTTCTTCATCTGACAATGCTGAGCATCCAAATCTGACTGAGAATCTGCCCTAAGAACAATTATCCCTAGGACCTAATAAAGGTGTACGTCAATTTTTCAACATGTCATGAGTGACAAAATATACCTAGGATGGTCAGATATCGTACGAAACCGCGTCAGAATTAGAGCCTAAGTTGGAACAAAAAATTGCGACAGCAACAGAACCATTTTTTAGTGCAAATTCTGAGGGATTTATTCAACCTTAAAGACCAGATAAAAAGGATTGAATTTAGCATTATGAAGACTCCTGATCAACCTAAGAAAACCTGATGATTTTGGCAGCAAAGGGGAAGGAAAAGAGTAGTAGAAAATAGCTCAAATAGGGTTTTGAAAAAATATTCTTTTTCTGCTTTATCGATCTTCCAGCAAACATGAGTTAAACTCCTACACTTAGTTCAAAAGAGGTATACAACGTCTCCATCACGTGGGGTCCAAAAATGAGTAACTACAGCTGCCCCTCTTTACAATGCTTACGAAGCAAAACTTGTCAAATGCTTTGCGGAGTAAGTGTTGTAAAGATAAATTGTCTGATCATGCTAAAACTCAGTGCTTTTCCTAAACAATGGTCTCCCTATCAGGTGACTTGCCTATCTTAAGATTCTTAGAAAACTCAACGCTTTTCTAAGAAACAGTCTTAATATCGGGTGGCCGACCCATCTTAAAATTCTTAGAAAACTCCACGCTTTTCTAAGAAACAATTTGAATATAAGGTGACTGGCCCATCTTAAAACTCCTAGAAAACTCCACGCTTTTCTAAGAAACAATTTCAATATCAAGGGAGCGGCCCCTCTTAAAATTCTTAGAAAACTCCATGCTTTCTTAAGAAAAGGTCTCAATATCGGGTGACAGGCCCTCCTAAAATTTAGAAAACTCCACGCTTTTCTAAGGGATGGTTTCAATATTGGGTGACCTACCCGCCTCAAATGTTTTTGAAAACTCCGCGCTTTTCTAAAAAATGGTCTCAATATCGGGTGACTGACCCATCTTAAAAATTCTTAGAAAACTCCATGCTTTTCTAAGAAATTGTTTTAATATGAGGTAACCGACTCCTCTTAAATTCTTAGATGGAATGTCTAATGTTTTTTCACCCGACTCCATGATTTTCTAAGAAATGGTCTCAATATCGGGTGACCTGCCCATCTTAAAATTCTTAAAAAATTCCACGCTTTTCTAAGAAATGGTCTCAATATCAGGTGACCGACCCATCTTAAAATTCTTAGAAAACTCCACGCTTTTCTAAGAAATGGTTTCAATATCAAGTAACCGGCCCCTCTTAAAATTCTTAGAAAACTCCATGCTTTTCTAAGGAATGGTCTCAATATCGGGTGACCTGCGCATCGAAAGATTCTTAGAAAACGCCATGCTTTTCTAAGAAACGGTCTGAATATCAGGTGACCGGCCCATCTTAAAATTCTTAGAAAACTCCACGCTTTTCTAAGAAAAGGTTTCAATATGAGGTAACCGGCCCCTCTTAAAATTCTTTAGAAAACTCCACACTTTTCTAAGGAATGGTCTCAATATCGTGTGACCTGTCCATCTTAAGATTCTTAGAAAACTCCACACTTTTCTAAGAAACGGTCTCAACATCAGGTGACCGACCCATCTTAAAATTCTTAGAAAACTCCACGCTTTTCTAAGAAACGGTTTCAAAATCAGGTAACTGGCCCCTCTTAAAATTCTTTAGAAAACTCCATGCTTTTCTAAGGAATGGTCTGAATATCGGGTGACCTGCCCATCTTAAGATTCTTAGAAAACTCCACGCTTTTCTAAGAAACGGTCTCAATATTAGGTGACCGGCCCATCTTAAAGTTCTTAGAAAACTCCACGCTTTTCTAAGAAACGGTCTCAGTATTAGGTGACCAGCCCATCTTAAAATTCTTAGAAAACTCCACGCTTTCTAAAAAACGGTTTCAAAATCAGGTAACCGGCCCCTCTTAAAATTCTTTAGAAAACTTCACGCTTTTCTAATGAATGGTCTCAATATCAGGTGACCTGCCCATCTTAAGATTCTTAGAAAACTCCACGCTTTTCTAAGAAATGGTCTCAATATTAGGTGACCGGCCCATCTTAAAATTCTTAGAAAACTCCACGCTTTACTAAGAAACGGTTTCAATATCAGGTAACCGGCCCCTCTTAAATTTTTTAGAAAACTCCACGCTTTTCTAAGGAATGGTTTCAATATCAGGTAACCGGCCCCTCTTAAAATTCTTAGAAAACTCGACGCTTTTCTAAGGAATGGTCTCAATATCGGGTGACCTGCCCATCTCAAACTTCAAAAGAAAACATCTTACCTCGAGGAAATGAAGCAGTGCTAGTTCACAATTCCTATCCTTTTTCGTAGTTCCATTGATGTGAGATTTTGTACCTCAGCGGTTTTCCCAAAAACTTGGAACTATTTTGGCTTTCATCACACCTTCTCCTGCCAGGTTAGTGTTATGAAACATAGGTCCCCCTTTCTGTTGTAGACTTATTGAGCTCTTGTTTTCTTTTGTTTGTCCGACTCATCCTCTTGAAACGGAATATGCTCCATGCGCTATACTTCCTATCTTCTTGGTGAAGAGATCTTGGGTTCCTTATGGGGCCCTTTCTTGCTCCATTGAGTATTGTCTTTTATTATTATTTTAAAAGGAAAACTCAAAAGATTTGGTTTTGTTCATGAAAACTGAAACTTTCAATACAATTAGTAATTCTCATAAAAGATGCTTTTTAGAACTTTTTATGATGATACCCCTTTTGGCTTTGGTTCACTATGGACCCCTATGTGCACTTCTTGCACTTTTTGCCCCCAGTGTGGTGTGCAAAAATATGTCAAGTTTAGATTTGATTTGGTTCTCTCCAATTGATGGAGTCATCTCCTTACTCATGCGTTACAAAAAACAGTTCTTTTAAGTAAAAGATTTCAAATGCTATGAGATCATATGTTTTATGAAAAAAAAAGGTTCTTTACAAAGACAATTCATGGCCGAACTTTCTTTTATTGACTGGGAAGCATAGTATTTCCTTATAAAGTCAGCATTCATAGGTTTAACTAGATCTTCTCCATCCATTCTAGAAAACAACAAAGCTCCTCCCGAGAACGCTTTCTTGACCACCAAAGGGCCCTCATTGTTTGGCGCCCATTTACTCTAATCTTCTCCTGGTAAAAGGCAATATTTTCTTCAGTACAAGATCTCCTTCGTGGAATCCTCGAGGTCGAACCTTCTTGTCATATGATTTGGCCATCCTTCTTTGATAGAGTTGATGATGACAGATTGCGGCTATCCTCTTTTCACTGATCAGATTCAGCTGTTCATATCTAACCTTTTCCAATTCTACGTCTTATAGCTCAAAGTCTATCAATACTCTCAATGAGGGGATTTCCACTTCTAAAGGCATCACTGCCTTTGTCGCACGTAAAAATCCGCGCGGCGTCGGTTGGCGATTTTTTTCTTTATTATACGTTGCTTGATTGGATTGGTTCGTTGGGAGTCGCCACCTAGTATTTAATTGAGGGCTACTAGAAAACCCGGGTGTACTGGTCTTGTCAGATATTCGCAAGTAAGGGACTGGTTGTGGTTAGGGAAGGTATTAGCACCCTTAACGCACCCTACCTGAGATAAGTTGCTTTGTGGCTTTGACATCTTAAAGAAGTTTTAAAAACTTTGTCTTTTCATCGGATATTAGAAATACAACTTACGTATAAGTTAATAATTCTGGACCGTGAGCAAATCAAAATATTAAATTCTTCTTTATTCTTTGCAATTTTATCATAAATAAAAACATCCATAAAACTAATACAAACACACACATACACATGCACTTTTACTATATTTTCTTTTCTTTTTTACATCCACAATACAAAATACAAATTCAAAACAATTAAACAAAAATTACATTACAATTACAATAATAGCCCTAAAACAATCTGAAATTACAGGGACAGTGTTAAGGAAGGTTTCTGGGCGCAGGAACAGTGGCAGCGCGTCTCCTCCATGCGCCCCGCCACTAGCGGCGCGTGGGTTCACGCGCCGCCGTGAGAAATTCCAGGCAGCGGGGGGTGTGGAGCGGTTTCCTCCCCTCTTCACTTTCCTGCTAGCAGTGAGGGTCACCGTTACCTGTAACAAAGAAAAACACCCAAGCAGGTAGATTATAGTTTTTTAGATCTGTTCAAAGATCTCTGTTCTTTTCCTCCTGGTTTGTTTTTCTCTTCTGCCGATGGCTGATCTGGTCGCTGCTCTCATCCGTGACTGCTAGAGCTGCGGTGGAGATGGGCGGTAGTTAACCGGTCGGCGAGGCTGGTTGAAGGATATGAAGAGGTTGCTGGCTGCTGTTGTCGGCCGCCACTGGGTTCTTTGGTGGGAGGAGGCTGTGAAGGGGACTCCTGCTGGGAAGGTGAGGACGGCGTCTCCCAAGCTGTGGTGGAGGGGATCGTGGCTGAAGGGAGACAGCCTGGTGCGCGGCTGCTTGGGTGAGGGATGTCGCTGCTGAAGGTAGTGGGCTGGGTGATGCAACCATATTATTCGATAGTTTCACCCACATTTAACTAGTGTTTTACCTATGTTTTATATATAAAATGCCTTGATATTCTTTGTTTTATGTTTTGAAGGCACTTTTGGATGAAAGATGCAAAAAGGAGTAAATTGGAGATAATTGGCAGATTTGACCTTCAGTCGATGTTTTGTGTAGAGCGTGAGCTCTAGAGGTTGAAATGAAGTGATTCCAGTGGCATTAAAAATCTAACATCCATACCTTTCTGGAAATCTAAGGCAAGAAAATAAAATAATGAAGAGCATGGAAATCGCAGCCTTCAAAGTCAAATCTCGCAATCTGCCAATGTTGACCTTTGGCCATTCCAACTTGAATATCTGGAGCTACAGAAGTCCAATTGATGCAAACTCAATTTATTTGGATTCATGTCTCAAAGGTCTATAAACGCTCCAAATTTCAGCCAAAACCGATGTAATATGAGGGAGATATGATTTTTCAAAGATGACAACTGAATTCTGCCAGCAAACAGGTTTCGTGAAGAAACGAGTCCAAATTACGTTCCGAAGCATCTAAACCGATATCCAAGTTTGTATTTCAGCAATTTAGCTCCTCTAAGTCAAAGCTTGAAGATTTCATGCAAGGCTATTTCTTTTTTTTAGGAAAATAGTTATTGAAGTACTTAAATGTAAACAGTCTACTTAATGGAGGACTATTTTGTAAAATAGAGACCTAGGGTTTCCTAGGATATAAAAAGAATGAGAGAAGAGAAGGGGGGCAGCCAGCCAAGAGGAGAAAAACGCCCCCCTCCTCTAAGAAACCCTAAATTATGCATTCTTCCTTCTTTTTGATTAGTTGTTCAACAAACATGCAAGGCTAAACATTTTTCTTGGTTGCAAGGACACGGAAACCTTCGGATTTCAAGAACTGTGAGATTTATTTTACCTTTTCTTTTCAGTTTATATGATGAATATGTTTGTTCTCCTATGCTTATTTTCCTATGATTGTTTATTTTAATTGCTAGAGCGGACTCTAAGTTATTATTGTAGACAATCTATTTCTAAGTTTGATATCAAAACCGGAGTTGTGGTATATGAACTTGTGAAGCAACTGAGTTTAATAATTGTGGCGGATCTACGTTATTAATCTTAGGGAGAACATTCAATCAAATCAAACATAGACTGCGGACAGTTATGTTCTCTTGATTAATAAACTTATCTAGTTCTTAAGGCTGCCATTGAATTAAATTACTAGTGCGGACACTATGGTTGTTTGATGGTTAGGGTTAGTTATACGGCGGATCCGTTAACTAACCAATGTTAAGAAGAGATGAATATTCAGAATATAAATTGATGTTTTGTTTCCATGATCAGTTCTGATTTCTGTTGGTGAATGTGTGCTTGTGACCAAGGTTTGTTCTCTTGATAATTTTCTGATTTATTAAATTTCGTTTGATAGTTTTCTGTTTTCTTTTGCTTTAGCCTAGATAACGTCCAAACCCCCCCCCCCAAATTGCATATCATCTAGCATAAAAATCTGACTTGAATCTTCCTCGTGGGATCGACCCCTTGCTTGCTCTATACTATCTTGTGTGTTGTAGCTAGGGTAATTAATTTGTGCGACCGCGACATCGCAATAAATTTTGGCGCCGTTGCCGGGGAGGTAATTTTAGTTGATTCTTGTGCTTCTACTGTTATTTTTATTTGCTGTGATTCAAAAAAAAAAAAAAAAAAAAGAGACAGAATTTTTGCTTGCGACGGTACTGTTCACTTACGGCGGCGGTACTGTTCAAAACAGAATTGTTGGTGGAATTAGGTATCAGCCTTTTGTTTCCTGAAGGAAAACGACGTTCTGAACAGGACTAGTGATAAATCACTAGCCCCACCCTATTGAGGCCAAATTCCGCTGTTTTCTAGTGTTTTTAGGCAGTTTTAGTTTTCTACCGTAGGGTTTTCGTACAATTTGCATTGTTTTTGATCTCTTGTGTGGTTACTTTCTTTTGAGTTTTCTTAGCAATTTATGCCTGTGACCCGTTCTACTAATCAAATTCAAGTGCAGGTTGATCTTGAAATAGAAAGTACTTTACGCAGGTTAAGAAAGGAAGCTGCCTCAACACCATGGCTATTGCACGACAACAGACACTCAAGGAGCTTGCTGCTCCTAACGTGGAAAATCAACCATTGTGCATAAACATCGACAATAATGTAAACTTTGAGCTCAAATCTGGTTTTATACATTTGCTACCAACTTTCAATGGTCTTGCAGGAGAAGATCCTCATACTCATCTCAAGGAATTCCATATGGTTTGCGTTGGCATGAAACCGAATGGAGTTGATGAAGAACAGGTTAAGTTGAAAGCTTTCCCTTTCTCTTTAAAAGGGGCAGCAAAAGCATGGTTTTTCTCTATTCTCCCAGGTTCCATTGGAACTTGGAATGCCATGAAGAAGATTTTCCTTGAAAAGTATTTCCCAGCATCTCGAGTTGCCAACATAAGGAAAGAAATATGTGGGATTCGACAATCTCATGGAGAGACACTTTCCGAGTATTGGGAAAGATTTGAGCAACTGTGCATTCAATGCCCTCATCATCAAATACCCGATCAGCTGCTCATTCAATATTTCTATGAAGGATTGATGCCTACTGACCGTAGTATCATTGATGCTGCAAGTGGAGGGGCATTGGTAGATAAGACACCCGAGGCTGCACGCCAATTGATCTCAAACATGGCAGCCAACTCGAAACAGTTTGGCACTCGTGGAGACTTCGCAAATAAACGAGTAAATGAGGTAAGTATTTCTAACCTTGAGAATAAAGTTAATGATCTTACTTCTCTTGTGCGTTCTTTGGCTTGTGGCAATGTACAGCAGGTGAAAGTTTGTAGCATATGCTCCTTACAAGGACATGCTTCAGATATGTGCCCAACAATGCAAGAAGATTACATTGAACAAGCTAATGCAGTTGATGGAGCATTCAATGGACAGTCCCAGCGTAAATATGATCCCTTTTCCAACACGTACAATCCTGCATGGAGAGATCATCCCAACTTATGCTATGGGAACCCACCTCAACAAGGCAATCAAGGCCGACAGTTCCATCCCCATGGATTTCAATCCCAACAGAATTATCAAGCAAGACAGCCCCCTCCATTCACAAACTCTAATGTTATGGGGTCATCATCCAATGATGATCTTCGTGAGATGATGAAAACTTTGGCTTCTAACACTGTGACCTTGCAACAAAATGTCATGTCTTTTCAACAAGAAACAAGGTCAAGTATTCACAACTTGGAGAAGCAAATGGGGCAAGTAGCTTCAAGTGTGGGGAAATTGGAAGCACAAATGAATGGAAAATTGCCCTCCCAAGCATTGAATCCAATAGAGAATGTTAGTGTGATCATGCTACGAAGTGGGAAAGAACTTGAAGAGAAAAGGTCAAAACAAATTGAGATGGAGGAAGAAGAAGAGATAGAAACTGAATTGAGTACAAAGAAGGAACATCCTCTCCTTACAAACTGAAATATTGACCAACACTCCAAAGGTAACTCCTCATTCAATGAATTCCAGTTTTAAAATAATTCCACCCTTTCCTGTGAGTTCTTCTAGGTCAAAGAAAGAGGACAAAGAAAAAGAGATTTTAGAGGTTTTCAAGAAAGTAGAACTCAACATTCCTTTGCTTGATGTTATCAAGCAAATTCCCAAGTATGCCAAATTCTTGAAGGAGTTGTGTACTACCAAGAGAGCTTTCAAACTAAAAGGTCATGAAATGGTAAGTATGGGTGAAGTTGTATCTGCTATTGTTCAAAAGAATATGCCTTTGAAGCAAAAAGACCCAGGTGCGTTTACTATCCCATGTGTTATTGGTAATGCTAGTTTCAAAAGGGCCTTGTGCGATTTAGGTGCATCCATTAGTGTTATGCCTAAACATGTTTATGATTCTCTTAGTCTTGAGCCTTTGAATAAAACTAGCATTGTAATACAACTTGCGGATCGTAGTTTTGTTTACCCACTTGGTGTGATAGAAGATGTCCTAGTCAAGATTGACAGTTTGGTCATTCCATGCGACTTTTATATTCTTGATATGGAACATGATTCTTGTGATTCATCAAACAACACTCCTATATTGTTTGGGAGACCATTCTTGAAAACTGCCAATACAAAAATTGATTGTGGTAAGGATACTTTGTCTATGGAGGTAGGAGATGAAAAAATTGAATTTAATTTTCATGATGCAATGACATATCCTTATAGCAATGTTTATTCTATCACATGTTATGACCAAGTTGATAAGTGTATGCAGCAAGTTTGTGATTTTGATAGTGAGGATGGATTAAGCGTAGCTTTGAGCTGTGGCTATGATTTTACCAAGATAAAAGATGGAGAGGCATATATGTGTTCTCCAAAATGTGCATGACTCAGCATTGGATTTACAAGCTTTGCAAATTGTACTCCATGATGCAGGAGTCATTTACCTCATCATGGACAGTGAATGGGTGGCGCCTATCCTTTTGGTGCCTAAAAAGATTGGAATTACGTTGGAAGAGATTCGAAATGATTCTTACGAGAATGCAAGGATTTATAAAGAAAAGACTAAGAGTCTCCATGACCAAATGATTACAAGAAAAGAGTTTAATGTTGGAGACAAAGTCCTCTTTATCATTCGCGTTTGAAACTTTTTCCTGGAAAGTTGCTCTCGTTGGATTGGACCCTTTGTTGTTTCTAATGTTTTTCCTTATGGTGCAGTTGAAATTACAAGTTTAGAAACCAACAAAGTACTCAAGGTCAATAGGCATCGCTTGAAACCTTTCTATGAAGGTTGGACGACAGAACTCACCGCTTTTGTGGAGTTAGCTGAACCAATCTATGAAGAATGAGCATGCAACATGTCGAGCCAATGACATAAAACAAAAGCGCTTACTGGGAGGCAACCCAGCAAAAAAAAAAAACAGATTTGCTTTCTTTTCCCTTATCTTTTATTTTTCGCATTTTACTTTATTTTTGTCATTCTCCAATATTCTGTTTTAAGTGTGGGGGTATTGGGAGAATGTTGGTTTTCTAATTTTGGTTTTCTTTGTTATTTCAAAAAAAAAAAAATTATGTTTGATCTTTTGAACTCCCATTGGTTTTTGAGAATATGAGTATTATGTATGAGAATTAGTTGAGATAGATGATAATAAATGAATGAGGAGTGTGCATGCAAGTTTTAATGTTTAATTGGTTTAGGGATTGACTTTGAGAATATGCCATGTTGACTTTATAGTGTTATACCAATGCAAGCTTTTGAGCCTTCAACATTATATTCTTTGATTGTGCCTTCTTTCAATGATATGTATCTTTAGAACTTGCTTCATATCTTGTTGAGATTACATTCATATTACATATATACATGAAGATGATAAAGGCATTAGGAATTTTAACCACTTGAGCCAAAAAGCCAACCTAAAGCATATTATCCTTAGTGAGCCCTTTTGAGCTTGTTTATCTTTTCTTTGCTTTATCCATGTATAAGCCTTAACTTTTTATATGTTTTCCTTTTCCCCTGGCCAAGGATTAGTAGAGCGTATACTTATGATATCTCATGGAATTATGGTTGGAAATTATGTGAAAAGAAAGAAGAAGTGATGTTTGATGAAAAGATGGGCAAAGTTGCCAAAGGTAAAAAAAAAAAAAGGAAAGAAAAAAAAGAAAAAAAAAAAGAAAGAAAAGAAAAAAAAGAATGTTCCTTTATGTTCTTAAGATTTTATATTGAAAAAGCTTGAAATCAAAAGAAGTTAAGCATTGGTGATTAAAGATGGAAAATTTATGTGCTTTGATGGAATATCTTGTTTGAAATATCATTTTTCAGAATGCTCTACTTTCTTTGGTTTGAACCTTTTCTTTTACTCTATTTTACCTCACCTTACCTTAGCCCCATTACAACCAGAAAATAAGACCTTTTGATTCATGCATTGTTTGTAATATGTTATAATGGAGATGATTGAAGAGCAAGTTGGTAGAACATATTCATTGATTGAATTTGAGAGATTTAAACACATAAGCCCTAAACATGAGTGTTGGAGTGTATATCAATGAGAGGACCTATCACTTTGGCATGGCATAGATTTCATTTAAATCTCGACGATTAATTGAATTTTGAAGTTTGCATGTAAATAAATTCATGAAAATTTATACTCTTTATCCTTTTATTGTGTTCTTGTTTATAATGCATATATTCTTGATATTGATGGGAGATTAGAAGATTATCATAGTGATTTCATTTAATTTAACTTCAATTTGATTTTACCTATCCTTTCTCGAGGACGAGCAAGAGCTAAGTGTGGGGGTATTTGATGCAACCATATTATTCATAGTTTCACCCACATTTAACTAGTGTTTTGCCTATGTTTTATATATAAAATGCCTTGATATTCTTTGTTTTATGTTTTGAAGGCACTTTTGGATGAAAGATGCAAAAAGAGTAAATTGGAGATAATTGGCAGATTTGACCTTCAGTCGATGTTTTGTGCAGAGCGTGAGTTCTAGAGGTTGAAATGAAGTGATTCCAGTGGCATTAAAAAGCTAACATCCATACCTTTCTGGAATCTAAGGCAAGAAAATAAAATAAGGAAGAGCATGGAAATCGCAGCCTTCAAAGTCAAATCTCGCAATCTGCCAGTGTTGACCTTCGGCCATTCCAACTTGAATATCTGGAGCTACAGAAGTCCAATTGATGCAAACTCAATTTTTTGGATTCATGACTCAAAGGTCTATAAACGCTCCAAATTTCAGCCAAAACGATGTCATATGAGGGAGATATGATTTTTCAAAGATGACATCTGAATTCTGCCAGCAAACAGTTTCGTGAAGAAACGAGTCCAAATTACGTTCCGAAGCATCTAAACCGATATCCAAGTTTTTATTTCAGCAATTTAGCTCCTCTAAGTCAAAGCTTGAAGATTTCATGCAAGGCTATTTCTCCTTTTTTAGGAAAATAGTTATTGAAGTACTTAAATGTAAACAGTCTACTTAAGGGAGGACTATTTTGTAAAATAGAGACCTAGGGTTTCCTAGGATATAAAAAGAATGAGAGAAGAGAAGGGGGGGCAGCCAGCCAAGAGAGAAAAACGCCCCCTTCCTCTAAGAAACCCTAAATTATGCATTCTTCCTTCTTTTTGATTAGTTGTTCAACAAACATGCAAGGCTAAACACTTTTTCTTGGTTGCAAGGACACGGAAACCTTCGGATTTCAAGAACTGTGAGATTTATTTTACCTTTTCTTTTCAGTTTATATGATGAATATGTTTGTTCTCCTATGCTTATTTTCCTATGATTGTTATTTTTAATTGCTAGAGCGGACTCTAAGTTATTATTGTAGACAATCTATTGCTAAGTTTGATATCAAAACCGGAGTTGTGGTATATGAACTTGTGAAGCAACTGAGTTTAATAATTGTGGCGGATCTACGTTATTAATCTTAGGGAGAACATTCAATCAAATCAAACATAGACTGCGGACAGTTATGTTTTCTTGATTAATCAACTTATCTAGTTCTTAAGGCTGCCATTGAATTAAATTACTAGTGCGGACACTGTGGTTGTTTGATGGTTAGGGTAGTTATACGGCGGATCCGTTAACTAACCAATGTTAAGAAGAGATAAATATTCAGAATATAAATTGATGTTTCGTTTCCATGATCAGTTCTGATTTCTGTAGGTGGATGTGTGCTTGTGACCAAGGTTTGTTCTCTTGATAATTTTCTGATTTTATTAAATTTCGTTTGATAGTTTTCTGTTTTCTTTTGCTTTAGCCTAGATAACGTCCAAACCCCCCCCAAATTGCATATCATCTAGCATAAAAATCTGACTTGAATCTTCCTCGTGGGATCGACCCCTTGCTTGCTCTATACTATCTTGTGTGTTGTAGCTAGGGTAATTAATTTGTGCGACCGCGACATCGCAACACTGGGTCTGCTGCCGACCGAAGGAGATGACGAAGAGAGTGGGTTTGTCTCGGTTAGCGGCTGGGAGAAGAAAAGTGGTTGTTGTGTCTTGGAGAAAGAGAGGGGTCGTGGCAGAGGGTTTCAAAAGGAAGGGGGGGGGGGGGCGGCCTTTGTGAACAGGGAAAGGGAGGCTTGCGGCCGCCCCTTGTTCTCTCTAGTTCTTGCTAAATGGGAAGGGGGCGGTTGGTTCTCTTTGTTTTGGTCGATCTCCAGTAAGCGGCAGTCTTTCGGGTGAGGTAGAAGAAAGGGTTAGGGTTTTTTTAGGGTTTTTTTGTGATTTAGAGTTTCTTTGTAATTCCCCTCAATTGTGCAAAATTACCCCCCCTTTTGTGTGTGTTGAAGGCTACTATTTATAGGCAAAATGTTGCTTGGGCCTCAAAATTGGTCCCTCAACTTCTTTTTTTGTAAATTTTGATTTTTCTTATTTTTTTATATTTTTTGAAAACGAGCAATATCAACATGGACTCAATGAGGAAAATCAATGATTTTTTAAAATAACGCGTTAAAAGTTGAACGCGTTCCAAATATCTTTAAAAATTTAAATTCTTTTGAGATGATGCTGAAAATGCTAAAAACGATGCAAATATATTTAAAAATGTATTTTTTGGATTTTCGTTGTTTTTCTATTTTGGATTTTTCTAAAAATTTATCAAAACATGGGTCAAAAATTGGGGTAGCAACAAATGTCCCCTCTTTACAATGCTTACAAAGCGAAACTCCTCAATATTTTGCATAGTAAGCTTTGTAAAGAAAAACTTTTCTTCCTAACTTGTTGAATCCACTCATCTAAAGACCTTACTTTTTTTCTTTTTTTGTTTCTTTCTCTCTCTTTTTTCTCTTCTTTTTCTGTTAACCTGAGATCCCATCTGGCGATCCCCTTGAACCAAAAATCTGCGTGGTTGAGCTAACCTGAGATCCCATCCGGCGATCCCCTTTAACCAGAACCAACATCTGTGTGGTTGGGCTAACCTGAAATCCCATCCGGTGATCCCCTTTAACCAGAACCAACATGAGATCCCATCTGGCAACCTCATTCAACTGGAACTAAAAAATGTGCGTAGCTCGGTCAACCTGAAATCCCATCTGGCGATTCCCTTTAACCAAAGCTACATGAGATCCCATCTGGCGACCTTATTCAACTGGAACTAAAAAATATATGGAGCTCGGTCAACCTGAAATCCCATCTGGCGATTCCCTTTAACCAAAGCCACTTGAGATCCCATCTGGCGACCTCATTCAACTGGAACTAAAAAAATATGTGTATAGCTCGGTCAACCTGAAATCCCATCTGGCGATTCCCTTTAACCAAAGCCACCTGAGATCCCATCTGGCGACCTCATTCAACTGGAACTAAAAAAATATGTGTATAGCTCGGTCAACCTGAAATCCCATCTGGCGATTCCCTTTAACCAAAGCCACCTGAGATCCCATCTGGCGACCTCATTAAACTGGAACTAAAAAATATGTGTCTCGGTCAACCTGAAATCCCATCTGGCGATTCCCTTTAACCAAAGCCACCTGAGATCCCATCTGGCGACCTCATTAAACTGGAACTAAAAAATGTGTGTAGCTAGGTCAACATGAAATCCCATCTGGCGATTTCCTTTAACCAAAGCTACATGAGATCCCATCTGGCAACCTCATTAAACCAAAACCAAAAATGTGTAAAAAGTGGTCTATTGTAATGGGTGACCTACCCAGGTGGAAAGAATATGAAATGTGGTCTCATTGTAATGGGTAACCTACCTAGGTGGAAAGAATGTGAAAAATATGAAATGGTCTCATTGTTATGGGTGACCTACCCAGATGGAACATGAGAAAAATGTGAAGTGGTCTCATTGTTATGGGTGACCTACCCAAGTGGAAGATAGAAAAAATATGAAGTGGTCTCATTGTTATGGGTGACCTACCTAAATGAAAGATGTGATGTGACAATGTGAAAAATGGGACTTACCTGGAGAAGTCCTGAAGGGATTATAGAAGAAGGGCTGGAAAACTTGGTGCTTCTTGATAATTCTCGATCGCAAGGTTTGAAAACTTGATGCTTCTTGATTGCAAGGTTGATCTTTCCATTTCTTTGAGATTTTCCTAATGGTAGGGTTCATCTCATCTTCTTCTTATTCCATGATCAAAACCGATTCTTTGTTATTATTAATGCAATGCTTCTTTCTTTTTCCACAATCTTGCTGGACCTCATTGAGGATTTTTCCTGTAACAATTCTAAAACAATTGTGCAATGTTTTGAGGTTAGATGACATGCATGCATTCTTACTTGATTTGGAATATAGTTCCCCCTTCTTTGATGTTCCATCGTCATAAGGTGCCTTTGTTTGCATTCCAAAGCCTTCTTTGTCCTTCTGATTTATCGGCTTATCCGTGTGCTAGCCATCCACTCAGCTATAAGTATCGTGCCTATCGTAAGTTGTCCATGATGATTACTCCTCTTATTGTTTATCAAGCATGACTGTGCCCCCAAGTGTGGTGTTGCTTGATTCATTATGAATGAGCTTGACCGATCATTCATCTTCTGGATTACCTTGAGAATTGTTCTCTCATTGATTGTGCGCATCGTGCCAACACCCATCAAAATTGTCAATCAGTCCTGAACTTGCCTCAAGTTGAAACAATACTCTTCAAGTATATGTTATCACCAGTCTTCTTGGAAACTATCTAGTTATCCAGACATGCATGTCTATTCAAGTCTAATTGTTGAAATGAAATCAGAGAGATATCAGTTTTGGAAAAAATCTTTTGAAAATCCAGCTTTTGGTCAAAGACCCAACACACGTCATTCAAAATATGTAATCCTTTCATTGTCTTGTATTTTGAAAACAGGAATTGACTCGTTGCAAGATAAAAATGGCTTCTTTTTTTCTTTTCTTTTTTCATGGTTCTTTGTATCCATTTTAAACTCTGATTTTGAGTATATCTTTTGATGGTCTGTGATGAGGTGACATTTTTGTGAATTTCAAAAACAAGATGCTCAGGCTTTATCAAGAAAGGTTGTTTCTTTCTTAGCATTTATTTTATCAACATGCATAATAACCAGTAGCTTAATTCATGAAGTCATGACCCTTATAGAAAAGCTCTTCCAGTTTTGAGAGTGCCATTTATCGGTTCAGATTGCTTACTTGATCGAAAAGGGCTTTTAAAAGCACGTAATGCAGGTTATGGTCCATGGCTATGAAAGAAAGGAAATTTACAAGCTCAAAAAGGTGTTTGAGGGTTTCAAAGACTTGGGATCAACATCAATTATTCATCAATTCTCTATCTTTTGTTTTCTTTGTAGGGAAAGTGACATATAACCTTGTTAACCTCAAATATCACAATTCTCTTAACTTAGGTCATAAAGCAAATCCAACTTCTTCCTTGATGAATAATCAATCTAATCATTAGAGGCTTTATCATTAATACCAAAAGACAATGTTTGTAACTCAGTATTTTTTCTGGTGTTGACTTTTAGCGTATGCTATGTCTTTTCTTATTTGAAACCTCTTTTGCTCTTTCTAGACTTGATGACTTGATAGGCGTTCTCTTTCCTTAATCTTTGACTTGCCTTTAAGTATTGGTAATTTCCACTCTCTCCTTTTTTTTAATATATATATATAGCCTTCCTCAAAGTTTTCTTACATGCCCCCAGTCTATATCCTTTTCTTTTAAACTCTTCCCAACCGTTGGATTTTTGTTCTTAGCCTTCCCCTTATCTATTGATTCTAACATTGTCTTCATCTTTACTAACAAAAATCTCTTATTTGCCCCCAGTGTGGGGTGTGATCCTAGTCAGGGTTTCTTTTGAAAAAAAAAGAATATATTCTATCAGGCTCAAATGGGGATTGCAAGGGATATATATCTGTAGAAAGCGAAAGGATGAACAAAGATGGCCTTTTCTCATTTCAAGCAAGGTCAGTTAGAACCGATAAATTTTGACCTCATCCAGTGTAATGATTTGGACTTGTAAGAATCATGATTCGCGAGTCCATAACTACCGAATCCACTACATGTCATTATGCATACTACTAAAATTTAGCTACATTGTGGGTGGTTCAATTTCACGTGTGAGCTCAAAATTTGTTTGGTCACCTCATATTGTTTATCTTGCCATTTTAACAAATATCGAGTCATTTCTGCAATCAAAATACTTTTAATCTTTTAGGATTGACTAGCCTTAATTTTGCATGTTGGAGTTTGATCAAAATATTTTTTCAAAATACCATTTGAAAGAAGCATCTCTTGATTTTAAAACAACAGAAAGCCAAAGGAAAGACATGTTTCGTTCAAGGATGAGATGTGACCCCAAAATAAAATGCACAATGGCAACAATCCACAACGAAATGATTGACAATTCAGCATAATTCTTGGATCAGCTTTTCTGGCAATATTTGTGCTTTGCCAAGCATTTTTGATCTTTTGTCAATCTGAGGATGTTCTAGTGACAATATGGTCGATGACATCATCTTTCACAAACTCAACTCGCTTCTTGCTCACCATCATCCGGTCTCGATTCTTGAAAATTTTGCAACTATTCAAATGAGTGGCCCAAAAGCTCACCATAATATTCACATCTCTTGTCTGAATTATACCACCTAGGAAACAATGGTTGTATGGGATTTGACGGAGTCGGGCAACAATTCTGGAGTCTGACAGATGCTGGTAGACAAAGTCGAGTGGCAGAGGTATGTTAATCTTGGCAAAGACATTTGAGCAGATGATGTTATGGCAAGACCTGACTAGGCAAAATAACTGAGGTTTCTCAATTGAGAGTCATCTTCTGATTCAACTCTCATCATTGTTCTGGCACCCATGATATAACCTTCAATATTTCCCATCTTCATAGCTTGCTCAATTCCTTCGGCAATCCTCACAGCTGCATTATGTCAATCTCCCAATGTTGTTATGGTTGTTTGAGGATTGTCGGAACCTCCTAACAGCTAGGTAATCTTGGCAGCGCGCAGCATTGACGCTGTCGACGTGTTGAATCATGCATTGTCTTTACTAGAAGAGAAACTGATGAATCTGAAACTCTTATGTCTCTTATTAGGTGCTATTACAAGACGTGAAAGCGGTGAACAACTAATAGCACAGTTGAACCAGAAAGGAGATAATATTTCATTAATGATTGAAGGTGTTGTTGTTGTTCATGACTGAAATGAAGGAGAGGTGGTGCCACTTCAGTGTTTAACTGGTGGAGTGCTGAGAAAACGAGTTCATTATTTTTCCTTGTGTGGGACATGGACTAACATTGCTTCCACAAGAGGTTGTGCAGACCTTCCCTTTCCACTCTTGAAGTTCAGCACTTGTTCAATCAGATCGTGTATAGCTACTTCACATTTGATGCTCTCAATTTCCTTTTGACAATCAGTCTCTCACTAACCCCTTTCTTCATTTTCCATCTTTTTCAGTCCAGTATAGTAGACCTCGAGTGAGGGAACCAACTTTTCATCTCGGTGCATGTATACAAATGTATGAACATGTTATCTATATGATGAACTCGCCCTTCAAGGGGTGACAATAGGGTCGTAACTCTTGTATGATGGAACAAGAATCGTGATTTTTGCCCAAACTCTACAATGAAAATTTTCTAAGTGACGACCATTTTGTCACCCACGAGTCTTGAGTTCAAGATGCTTCAAGAAGGGTTTGCCCTTATGCAAATAACAATAGCAGATACAACCTAAGGACAGATTCTATTCATTATGTGAACATGGGTAGGTTTTCTATCTGGTCTCAACAGGGTCTCATATCTGCCTAGTGACGTTCTTCGTAAAGACAGTATAGGGGCGTTGCAAGAAATGGTTAAGGCACATATACCCACCATTACCAAGCAGACACTCAGATATGAGTTCGGTTTTTCACGCATCTGAACCCTGACCAATAGTCATAGGGCAGATCGCTAATTCACCACCTAGCTTTGAAGCTTGTGTGTGCTTTCAAAATAAATACATGTGATGCATGAGACAATTCTACAAAATGCATGGATAAAACAAAATAAAATAAGACAAAAATGAAAAAACATAAACACATCAAATAAACAAAGCTTAGTCCAATATAGTTAGAAACATTACCTTCCCCAGTGGAGTCGCCATTCTGTCACACGTAAAAATCCGCGCAGCGTCGGCTGGCGATTTTTTCTTTATTATGCGTTGATTGATTGGATTGGTTCGTTGGGAGTCGCCACCTAGTATTTAATTGAGGGCTACTAGAAACCCGGGTGTACTGGTCTTGTCAGAGATTCGCGAGTAATGGATTGGTTGTGGTTAGGGAAGGTATTAGAACCCCTAACGCACCCTACCTGAGGTAAGCTGCTTCGTGGCTTTGACGTGTTAAAGAAGTTTTAAAAATTTTGTCTTTTCATCGGATATTAGAAATACAACTTACGTATAAGTTAATAATTCTGGACCGTGAGCAAATCAAAATATTAAATTCTTCTTTATTCTTTGCAATTTTATCATAAATAAAAACATCCATAAAACAAATACAAAACACACATACACATGCACTTTTACTATATTTTTTTTTCTTTTTTTTCCTTATTCTTTTCTTTTCTTTTCTTATTTACATCCACAATACAAAATACAAATTCAAAACAATTAAACAAAAATTACATTATAATTACAATAATAGCCCCAAAACAATCTGAAATTACAGGGACAGTGTTAAGGAAGGTTTCTGGGCGCAGGAACAGTGGCGGCGCGTCTCCTCCACGCGCCCCGCCACTGGCGGCACGTGGGTTCACGTGCCGCCGCGAGAAATTCCAGGCAGCAGGGGTCTGGAGCGGTTTCCTCCCCTCTTCACTTTCCTGCCGGCAGTGAGGGTCACCGTTACCTGTAACAAAAGAAAAACACCCAAGCAGTAGCTTATAGTTTTTTAGATCTGTTCAAAGATCTCTATTCTCTTTTCCTCCTGATTCGTTTTTCTCTTCTGCCGATGGCTGATTTGGTCGCTGCTCTCATCTGTGACTGCTAGAGCTGCGGTGGAGATGGGAGGTAGTTAACCGGTCGGCAAGGCTGGTTGAAGGATATGAAGAGGTTGCTAGCTGCTGTTGTTGGCCGCCGCTGGGTTCTTTGCTGGGAGGAGGTTGTGAAGGGGACTCCTGCTGGGAAGGTGAGTACGGCGTCTCCCAAGCTGGTGGTGGAGGGGATCGTGGCTGAGGGGAGACAGCTTGGTGCGTGGCTGCTTGGGTGAGGGATGTCGCTGCTGAAGGCAGTGGGCTGGGTCTGGTGTCGACCGAAGGAGATGACAAAGAGAGTGGGTTTGTCTCGGTTAGCGGCTGGGAGAAGAAAAGTGGTTGTTGTGTCTTGGAGAAAGAGAGGGGTCGTGGCAGAGGGTTTCAAAAGGAAAGGGGGGGCGGCCGGCCTTTATGAACAGGGAAAGGGTGGCTTGCGGCCGGCCTTTGTGAACAGGGAAAGGGAGGCTTGCGGCCGCCCCTTGTTCTCTCTAGTTCTTGCTAAATGGGAAGGGGGGCGGCTGGTTCTCTTTGTTTTGGTCGATCTCCAGTAAGCGGCGGTCTTTCGGGTGAGGTAGAAGAAAGGGTTAGGGCTTTTTTAGGGTTTTTTGTGATTTAGGGTTTCTTTGTAATTCCCCTCAATTGTGCAAAATTACCCCCCCTTTTGTGTGTTGAAGGCTACTATTTATAGGCAAAATGTTGCTTGGGCCTCAAAATTGGTCCCTCAACTTTTTTTTTTGTAAATTTTGATTTTTCTTATTTTTTTGTATTTTTTGAAAATGAGCAATATCAACATCGACTCAATGAGGAAAATCAATGATTTTTTAAAATAACGCGTTAAAAGTTGAACGCGTTCCAAATATCTTTGAAAATTTAAATTCTTTTGAGATGATGCTGGAAATGCTAAAAAAGATGCAAATATATTTAAAAATGTATTTTTTGGATTTTCGTTGTTTTTCTCTATTTTTGGATTTTTCGAAAAAATTATCAAAACATGGGTCAAAAATTGGGGTAGCAACAACCTCCATTCCATATACCAATGTATTCATGGTGGCTCTTATTGAGGTTCAGACTGCGGTATGGTACATGTGAAGGGCAAATGGCAACATCTCATGTCAATCCTTGTAGGTGACTATCATCTTCTAAATAATCTTCTTGACATTTTCGTTAACAGCTTCTACCGCACCATTCATCTTTGGCCTATATGGCGAGGAATTGGAATGCTTGATTTTCCATTTAGCACAGAGTTCTATTATCATCTTGCCATTGAACTTCTGGGCATTATTAGTTATAATCTTTTCTAGAGGACCATATCGACAGATCAAATCTCTTTCCATAAATTTCTTCATCACTTTTTACCTCCATGTCATCCAAACATCTCAACAAAGTTCCGTTAGATGATTTCTTATTCAAAGTTTCCCCATCAAGATAGAAATCCATTGCCAACCTCCTCAAAGTCCTCTTGTTGATCTTGGATGCCCCCATGGGATATGTCTAGTTTTGGATGAAATTCTTGATATCATAGTACCAAGGGTTTCCATCTATATCTCTTTCAACTAAGCAACAATGAGCTGGGTTATTTCTGGTATCAATGTGTACCGGCCGCACCTTGTGCCTAAAGTTTATTCTAGTCATAGAAGCTAGTGTGACCAAAAGCATCAGCAAAATGGTTTCCTCCCCTTCCTAGATAGGTGAACTTTATTTCCTCAAATTCTCTAGCCAATTTTAGACAGGTATTCTTGGTAAAGTCTCAACTTCTTGTCCTTGGTTTGCCATTTTCCTTTCACTTGGCAAATAATCAAAATCAAGTCTCCATACATATTTATCTTTCAAATATTCTACTCCAATACCACCTTTAAATGAGAATGCAAGCTTCATACTCCTATGTTGTATTGCACCCAAACTGCTGCTTAACTGAAACCGGTTATTGTTTCTTATTAGGAGAGATTAGCACTGCCCTCACTCTATTACCACATCGCCATCAAAGTACATAATCCACCAATCTGATTTCCCTTCCTCGACTGAAAGCACATCTTCATCAGGAAAATCACATTTTAACGGCTCATAATCTTCCATAGCATGGTCAGCTAGGTGATCGACGATGACATTCATGGCTTTCCTTGTCATATATACTATGTCGTACTCAGCCAGTATAACTTGCCATTTTACAATTCGGCTTGATAGATAGGGGTGGATTCAGTAGGTAGTGCTTGATTTTCTCAAAAGCTTCTTCACACTCTTATTCCAAATTCCAAGATTCTTCTTCCTTAACAATTGAAGATGGGGTCATAAGTCGTGGTTAATTGGGATATAAACCGAGAAATGTAATTTAGCCTTCTCAAGAACCTTCTTACATCCTTTTTCAGTCTTGGGAGTTAACATAAATTGAATAGCCTTTACTTAACTGGGGTCCACTTCTATCCCTATGTCACTCATCATAAATTCCAACAACTTCATAGATTTCACCCCGAATAAACACCTTGCGTGGTTAAGCCTCAACTTGTACTTTTGTCTTTCAAATAATTCCTTCAATATTTGGACATGATTCTCCCCCTCTCTAGATTTAGCAATCATGTCATCCATGTATACTTTAATGTAGTGAAATAGAGCCACCACGACCCTTTATTAGGTGGCCCCGACATTCTTTAACCTAAATATCATGACTTTGTAGCGAAAGGTTCCCTATGGTGTTACAAAGGTTGTCTTCTCCTTATCCTATTATGCCATTTTCATCTGATTGTAGCCCAACAATCCATCCATAAAGGAATATATGAAGCTACGAGCTGCATTGTCAACCAACATATCTATGTATGATAGATGAAAATTGTCTTTAGGGCTAGTCCGGTTTAAGTCCCTAAAGTCCACACAAACTCCGATTTTATCTTCCTCTTCGGGTACTACCACTATGTTGGACACACATTGCGGATACTTGACTATTTCTAAAAAACCAGCATTCCACTGCTTTTTAATTTCTGTCTTACCTTGATCAAGACATTCAGATTGGTCCTTCTCAATCTTTGCTTAACCGATTTGCATCCTTCTACTGGTGGTACCCTATACAAACCAAGCATATCCTTGTAGGACTAGACAAAAACATCTACATAATCTTGGAGTAGTGTAATCAACTCTTCTCTTTCTTTAGGGGTGATTGAAGTCCCTATTTTCAGTTTTTCTCTCTTTTTTTTATTGCCCACATTTATGGTTTCAAATTCCTCTCTAGCGGGTTTTCAAGCTTGTTCATGTTGTCCTATTAATTTTTATGAATTCCCTAATGTTATTTTCATCCCATTCTTCCTCTTCTACAACAACTATGTATTCTTTAAAGTTTGGCCATTCATTCTCAGTGTAAAGTGCAGGTGTTTGTTTTGGAAGATCCACTTTGAAAACAGAAAGTTATGTGTAAAAACATCAAAATGAACTTTTGAAAATGCATGATCTCATTAAAAGGAAAAGGTTGGCTTAAAGCATTTGCTCGAGCAAACCGATTAGTGCGCCACATCATTCCAAACTTCTTCAAGCTCTTTTTAGTACTGAGCTTCTAGGTGTGACCTTTCTTCATTTCCATCCTTTCCCTTAGTCAAGTGTTGTGAATTCTAGAAGAGGGACCTACCTTTTTAGGTCTACAGATGCGTGCCTAGATGTATAAGAAAATGCATGACATAATGCATGATTGTGATAAGAATACTTTGTATGTTAGGTATGGATGCAGCCTTTTTGTGAACGATTAATAGCCACCACCTTATAAACATAGGTTCTCTTGTCACATTGCTTTGCTAGGAGTACTGCCTTTCGAGTCGTTTGCTTGAATCATATTCACCAAGAGACAGATTTTGCATAAGAAGATGGGTCAACGCCCTTTTCATTAATGCTTGATAAGTTTATTACATTTATAAATAAAAAGGAAATACAAAATATATTAATCCTTCTCCTCCACAAACTCTCTAGCCAAAGGTAAAAAGGAAAAGCCACGGTTCTCGATCTTCCCTAGAAAGGCATCGGTTTCAACTAGGCTTCGACGATAGCGAATGATGTCCCCTCCCACATTTCGCGCCTTGATTCTAATAATCCGAGCATGTGCAGCAACTTCATCCATTTGCTCATCTGTCTTGGTCATCTTTTCTATGAGCAACATATTGGTTCTGTTTAAAGCAGCGTTGTTGGTGTCGATTTGATCTTTGTGTTTTTCCATTGCTGCTAGCTTCTCGTCCAAAGACTTCACCTTTTCACGTTCCTTGTCAAGTTTTATCCTCATAACTTTTATCTCATTCTTCTTAACCACTAATTCTGTTTCAACAGCCTCAAAACCTTTCCTTTTACTTTCTTCTTTTGCAATCCTCATCGAACGGCTTTCCAACTCCATATATTTATTGTTCAAATCCTCATACTTCCCAATCCTATCCATCAGTTCGAACTGGACTTGTGCAAATTTTTCTTGGTCATATTTTGCACTTCCTGGCAATCGTTAAAGTCAATCTCCAATCCAAACTCATCCCTCTTAGCTCCTTCTCACTTCTTTCCCTAGCAATCTTCTCCTCACCCAGCTTTAACTCAAGCTTTGTTATTTGCGCATCTCTAGATTGTATTTGCTCATCTAGAAATGCTCTCCTTTTATCTTCTTTTAGCATCATTTCTTCCAACATTGCCATGTCTTTTCTACTTTTGCTCAACTCTATCCGAAGCTTTTCCATTTGTCTTCTCAACTCCTCCTCATTATTAACCCTTTTCCTCTTAATAGGCTCTTCTATAGTTTGGGGAGATTTGGCCTCTACACAAGGCATGGCTAAAGCAGCTAAGTCTCTCCATCTTGCATATCCTTCGCTTGCACTTGGATCCTTTAAACCTTTTATCTCAACCAAAACCAGATGCTTCCAATCTTGTTTGATGATCTCCAAAACTTCTTGTGCAATGGGATCTTTGAACAAACCAAAGAATTGAGCAATTCCCATAGTCCTTGGAACAAATTGCATGCCCCCAAGCTGCCTTACCATCAGGGCAGGAGCATAACTCACATAACCTGTAATCCTTACTAATGGCACCCAACGTCTTTGTCCACAACTCATTAGGACTTTCACTATCCTTACCCATGGGGCTCTCCATTTAAAATCACTATTTAGGCAAACCTTCTAATTTGTCAACCCAACCTTGGTTGTCTAGATCTCCCCATTCTTCTTCTTCTACTAACTTCAGGGGTTTTTGGGTGAACCACAAAACATTATTGAAGATAGGTTTTTTGTTTTGATATGGCTAACCATCCAGATATACAACACTTACGTGCAACATCTCATTGCTCCTTTTTCGGTCCTCCTACAATGCTAAAATAGCCACCACTGGATTGATTTGTGTATTCTCATACTCTACATAAGCAGCAGCGGCCTCCAAACTCACTACACCCGTCTGACTTAGGAACAACACAAGGCCAAATATGCCCAAGGCAATCAATCTCTTTTTTTCTAATCCTGACTTCTTTTCTAGTTCAATTTCTAGCATCCTCCATTTCAGACCAGTAGCATTCTTTTCCAAAAACTTTTTCAAGTTGGCGATTTTGAGCAGTTTTCACAGTTCGGGGATGATCTTGTCAGATCTCAAAGGAAAATAAATCCTATACAGATTGTTTGGAAACTCAGTCGACATTCCATATTTCTCCATAGTGGGACATAGGTCTATGCTTCCAAAAGAAAAACACCGATAGTCTGGATCCCAAAAATGAACTAAGGCTCGCATAGCATGGCTTAAAACTTCTACCCTTGCAATTTCTACCAAACGTCCATATTTCCTAAAAAATGCATCCTTATCCACATTCTGAAAGTGAGTCGTTAACTTGTTCACTTCATTCATAATGCAATTCAGGTTCTTGATTGGTGACAGCTTCTTAGCATCGCTTTTAAGGCAATCTCCTTTAGTCAATTGTGACAGTTCATAAATTTTCCCATATTCTATGATGGAAAATTTAGCAATGGTGGCCATTTCGTTCACAAGTCCTGCAATTCAAGATGCCTTGGGGGTTAGAATTGTTTTAATGCAAAAGATATTATGGAGCATACACCCTAAGGATAGGTTTTAGTTCCTTTACGTGAGACATAGGGTAGGTTTACTACTTGGTCTCTAAAAAGGGTCTCTTGTTGTCTCAGTGATCACCCTCGTAAAGGAAATATAGGGGTTCAGCAGATAGTGGGATGAACATGTACCAATCACTATTAGTCTAAACACTCAGCAAAGAGTTGGGGTTTACACAAACTTAAACCTTGACTCAAGTCATAAGGCAAGCTGCTAGTCCCCCACTTAACTTAAAGTTTACTGTGTGTGCCCTCAAAAAGATAATAATAATAATAATAAAGTGATGCATGACTATACCATGTATAAAGTGATGCATGACAGAATGTGAAGATGCATGCTAAAGCTTTTAAACAAAATATCATTCATAAAAAAAAAAAACACATAGCATAATAAAAAAACAATTACCAAGCTTAGTCCTAAGGTCCCCAGTGGAGTCGCCATCCTGTCGCACCCTCGCAGCGGAGCGCGACGACCCTCGATTGATTTCTGGTTTTTTTTGTTTATTGGAGTCGCCACCTAGTATTTTGGTCACTAGGAACCCTATCTGATCTTTCAGAGATTCTAAGGTAAGGGACTGGTTGTGTAAAGGGAGGTATTAGCACCCCTAGTACGCCCTACCTAAGGTAAGCTGCTTGGTGTTTGGTTTGCTTTATAATTGCTATTGTATTGGTGTTTTCTAATCCCATCAGTTTTTCTAGGTTTGATTCAAACTAAATTTATTAAGATAGAAATCCAAGGAAGTTCCATGTGCTTTAAAAGCTCATTTTCCCCTTAGTTTTTCAAGAGTTTGCGACTCGTAAATCGCAAGGAGGAGGGACAAAAATTTAGAAATCTAGGATGCTTTAAAAACCTATTTTTTTTCTTAGTGTTTTATACTCTCACGGCTCGTAAACCATGGAGTAAAAAAAATTAAAATGTCCTCGATTATAATCAAGGCTTCTTTCAAGGAAGTGTGCGGATTTATTATTCCTAGAAAATTATTTTGGATATTTACCACTCCGGGTTTCTTTATCAAAATATTAACAGTGAATAATAACAAATTATTCCCAATAATATTTTGGATATTCGTCCTTTAAGGATTTCTTTATCCAAACATTAGCGGTGAATAATAGATGAATTCCCCCCAAAATAAAATTTTTATATTTTTTGGAATATTAACCAATACCCTTTGAAGTTTTACAAACAACTTGTAAAATCCAGAAATGCAAGAAAATAATTTTTGTTGTGTTTAAGAAATCCATGCGAAAACACATTTTTCAAAACTTCCAATATTTTTTGTATATAAAAAATATTCAAAACATGTTAGGGTAATGGCCGTATGCAACACACAAGAAAACTTTTTTTTTCATCGAAACATAAACATCACAGTTAATCACAATTAAAGACCACAAACCGTGCGCATATATATATATATATATATATATATATATATATATATATATATATATATCTCTCAAAATTCTGCAAAAATGAATAAAATATAACAAAACAAAAGTGAAAACAAAAACGAAAGTGAAAAGCCAGAAGACAAAACAGTCTTTTAAACATCAAAACAAATACCTGCAGGTCTCACTGAAATGGTTTACTGCAACAACTGAAATAAAAACCAAGCGCACGTTGCTGTCAAGGTTTAGAGCAAAACCCCCTCTCCATCTTGTCTTTCTTTCTCCTCTTCCCTCACGGTGACACCAGAATGCAAGCAAGAAACTCCCTCTATTTACTGCGTTTTTTTACTCTGCCTCTCTTGTGTTTTTCTTTTCTGTCTTTTGCTGTTTCTTTCTCTGCTCTTTTCTCTTTGTTTTTCTCTTATTTTTCTGCTCTCTTTCTTTCCCCCGTTAGGTCATTAGAAGGGCTTATATATAGTCTAAATATGTCTCTATTTAGGAAGGATTCAATGCATTAATCCTAGGACGCAAATCCCTATTGATTTGCAGTAAAAAAACGCAAAAAGGAAACTGCAATATTTTGATTTTGTGTTGGTGCTTTACGTCTGATTTCTTTCCAGTTTTAGAGGATGGTGTGGCTCTTTTCTTTCCTTCCATAGGGCCAGCTGCTCCCTTTGAAATGAGGCAACAAAAACATGGTCTTCAGCTTCAAAAATCATGGGTGATGAGAAAGGAAAACAACAGAGAAAAAAAGGAAAGAAATCAGATGGAGGGTGCAGCTGCAAAGTCTTATTTTCCTTATTCGGTGTGGTAAAAATCCTGTCATTTATGATGATCCAACCCCCCTCTCCAGCTTTCAATATCCTTCTTCAATTCAATCCCTCATTTTAACACTTTTCGATTCAGTTCTTGGTCCAAAAAAAATCCTTCGAATCAGCCCCGCGAACTTGGGCTTTATCTTTCCCGCGGCAGAATTTTCTGCCCTCACGTTAGATATTCAAATGAGAATATCTTGAGCTTTTGATATCGAAATCAAGTGATTCAAAAGCCCAAATTCATCTACGTGTCTAGGACTACAACCTTGATGAAGGAGTCGAGGTGAGATAAAATCTTTTTACAGAACAGAAACTTGCAGTAATCTAGTTGGTCAAAAGGGATCTCCGGGTCTAACTCAAAACTGACGAATGTCGAGAATCCTGATATGACTGAGAGTATGAACTAAGAACAAAAATCACAAAAAACTAGGCCAAAAATAGAATTTTTTTTGTGCAGACTCGGGTTAATATCCTTCTCGCGGCAGAATTCTCTGCCTTCATGTTAGATATTCAAACGGGAACATCTTGAGTCTCTGATATCGAAATCAAGTGATTCAAAAGCTCAAATTCATCTACGCGTCTAGGACTACAACTTTGATGAAGGAGTCGAAGTGAGATAAAATCATTTTAGAGAACAGAATTTGGCAGTAATCTAGTTGGTCAAAAAGGTTCTTCATCTGACAATGCTGAGCATCCAAATCTGACTGAGAATCTGCCCTAAGAACAATTATCCCTAGGACCTAATAAAGGTGTACGTCAATTTTTCAACATGTCATGAGTGACAAAATATACCTAGGATGGTCAGATATGGTACGAAACCGCGTCAGAATTAGAGCCTAAGTTGGAACAAAAAATTACGACAGCAGCAGAACCATTTTTTTTAGTGCAAATTCTGAGGGATTTATTCAACCTTAAAGACCAGATAAAAAGGAACAAATTTAGCATTATGAAGACTCCTGATCAACCTAAGAAAACCTGATGATTTTGGCAGCAAAGGGGAAGGATAAAGAGAGCAGAAAACAGCTCAAACAGGGTTTTGAAAAAAATATTTCTTTTTCTGCTTTTGTCGATCTTCCAGCAAACATGAGTTAAACTCCTACACTTAGTTCAAAAGAGGTATACAACGTCTCCATCACGTGGGGTCCAAAAATGAGTAACTACAACAACCAGTAGCTTGATTCATGAAGTCATAACCCTTATGGATAAGCTCTTCAAGTTTTGAGAGTGTCATTTATCTATTCAAGTTGCTTACTTGATTAAAAAGGGCTTTTGGAAGCACGTAATGCAGGCTATGGTTCATGGTTATGAAAGAAAGGGAATTCACAAGCTCAAAAAGGTGTTTGAGGGTTTCAAAGACCTAGGATCAACATCAACTATTCATCAATTCTCTTTCTCTTGTTATCTTTGTAGAGAAAGTGGCATATAACCTTATTAACCTCAAATATCAGAATTCTCTTAATATAGGTCATAATGCAAATCCAACTTTTTCTTTGATTAATAATCAGTCTAATCACTTGAAGACATCAGATGCTTTATCATGGATACTAAAAGTCATGTTTGTAGCTTAGTATTTTTTATGGTATTGACTTTTGGCGTTTGTTGTGCCTTTTTTTTTTGCAATGGCTTTTACATAGCCTTCCTCACAGTTTTCTAACATGCCCTAGTCTATGTCTTCTTTCTTTAGCTCTCTCTCAAACATTGGACATGTTTCGTTAAATGATGAGATGTGATCCCAAAACAAAATGCAGAAGGGCAAAAATTCATAACAAAATGATTGATAATTTAACACCTTTCTTGGATTAGCTTTTTTAGCAATATCAGTGTTTTGCTAAGCATTTTCGATCATTTGTCAATCTAAGGATGTCCTGGTGACAATATGGCCAATGACATCATCTTTCATAAACACAACTCGCCTCTTGCTCACTATCCTCTGGACTCGATTCTTGAAATTCTTGCAACTGTTCAAATGAATGGCCCAGGACCCCACCATGATATTCACATCTCTTGTCTAGATTATACCATATAAGAAACGGTGGTTGCATGAGATTTGACAAACTCGAGTGGCAAAGGAATGTCAACCTTTGACAAAGACATTTGAGCAGTTGATGCTATAACGAGACCTGACTAGACCACATAAAAAAGGTTTCCCATCTTCAGAGTCATCTCTTATCATTGTTCTGGAATCCATGATAGAACCTTTAATCTTTCCCCTCTTCATAGCTTATTCAATTCTTTCAGCAATCCTCACAACTTCATGGAAATGTTGAGCTGAGCTTTCTATTAAATGCTACATTATTTTATTGTCTGATAAAATCTAAGGTCTTGTTGTGGTTTGTAATTGTTGGTCCTGTCTGTCTAAGATTTAAGAAAAGCTCTCCTCTGTAAGGAGGTTCTTATCTTAATGGGGTAAAATCTAACTGTTCTATGTTGTCAATAAAAATACCTTTTTAATATCAGGAATACATTTTACATATAAATTCGTAATTCCTGATACTAAAATAAAACAAAATAAAATTTTTGTTGTTTTTGAAATTTTGGCCAATGTTCTCTTGACTTTAATAAACTGGTTATTAAAGTCAAAATGCATGCTAAAACATTGTTCTTTGGTGTATGAAAAACACAATATGATTTTTTAGCTTTGAGACACTTGGCCATATGCATAAAAACATTTTTTTTTCAATTTATTTTGTATTTTGGGAAGTTTTGACGAAAACCAAGTATTTTAATACCGGATTTGTATTTTTTTGAAATGACAAAAAAACAGATTGAGATTAAACAAAACAGCGTAAAACAATACACAGGGAAATCACAAATATTTAAACATATATTTATTTTTTTGCTGGGCCGAACCCGGCCCACCATTGGTGGGTTAAACTGGACTCGGCTAAATATCCATGAGCTCATCCCACCTTAGCAGGTTACTGTGCATGAGCACAGTAACCAGCTTCACCTCGCCTACAGAGATGTGCACCATGCACGTCCTGCATGGCGAGGGAAGAAACAAAGCATAAGAAAAGGGGGTAAAGTTTTTACCTGGGGAAGTGAAATGCAGCCTCAGTTGTTAGTGATGGCCAGCGGTGGCGGTCGTTTCAGCAGGGGCAGTGTTGGTGGCAGCTTTTCCTTTGTTTTTTTCTTCTTCCTTTTTCTCTTCTTTCTTCCTCTTCGGGTCTTCTTCTTTTTTCTTTCTTTAGGTCTGTCCACCCTCTCTTTTTTGTGTGTTTCACTTTTGTGCTCTCCCCCTCTGTATTTATAGGTAAAGCAGAGGGGAGAGAGGCAAGCGTGGCCACTGTGCAACCGCCCCACAACCACCCAAGGGGTGCATCCCCTCTATTTTTCTTTACCTCATGGTAGGCCACGAGTCAGAACTTAGGCATGTGGGGTGTTTTGGGTCGACGTCTTTTTGGTGGTTTCGGAGAAAGAGGGAACAAGCATAGCAGGGGCGAACAGTCTTCTTCTTCCCCTGCCTCACGCGTCCAGGGGAAGAAGAAAGGCTACAGTGCCGTTCAAAATGGCACCGTTTTGGACTTTTCCTTTTTTTTAATGAATAGTGTATGAAACGGCACTATTTTGTACAAAACGCGTCGTTTCATTTAAAAGGAAAGACGATAAAAAAACATGTCAGAGTTCACATTGGTCCTCAATTTGTGATTTGTTCAATCGAGTCTTCAATTGCAATTTTGATTTAAAAATCAATGCAATTGCATCCTTGCCAAAAAGCAAACAACGACACTAAAGTTGCCCGCCTTTTTCACTTTGGTCCTTGGTCTTGAATTTATGCAATGTGACCCTCAATTGATCAATAAACTTTTAATTTCTTCAATTTAGCTCCTGATTTGGTTTAATTGCAGCCCCTTTATTTACGCGCATTTTTTATTTTGGTCCTTGGTTTTGGATTTCTTCAATTAAGTCCCTAATTGGCCATCAAACTTCAATATTTATGCAATTAAACCCCTAATTTGACCAAATTAACTCTAAAAAATTATAATTTGACCCCAAAACTTTAATTTTTTCCAATTAAAGCCTAAATTGACTTCAAAAATCATTTTTTCTTGCAATCAAACCCTCCATAAATTCAATTAAAACCTTCAATAAAATTTAATTGAGTCCATAAACTTCTAATTTTGGACTTTTCTTCCTCAAATTGAATTTTCTTTGTCAACAAGGCTTTCATCAGTTAACAAAATACCATCAAATTTCAATCTCTGTATTTTTGAACCTCCTCGACCATTTTTTGACCATTTTCTGAGCGTTTTGGCATCCTTTTTTCACTGTTATATTTTTGATAATTTTTAAATTGAAAATGCACTACCTTTGATGGTCGAGGGCTCAAAGGCGCGCTCGAAAAGAAATGAGGTGAGGGCTCGAAGGCGCACTCAAAAAGAGGTAGGATAGAAATGCACTACCTTTAATGGTCGAGGGCTCAAAGGCGCGCTCGAAAGGAAATGAGGGCTTGAAAGCGCCATAAAAAATGATGATCAAAAACTCGAGGGTGCATTTGAAGAGGAGGTAAGGCTCGAAGGTGTTCTCGAAAAGGGAGGTAGGGTTAGGAAATGCAATACCTTGGATGGTCAAGGGCTCGAAGACACACTTGAAAGGAGATAAGGGCTTGAAAGCGCCCTAAAAATGATAATCAAAGGCTCGAAAACGCATTTTAAGGTGGTGGAAAAACATAGAGATTTTTTCAGAGGGCCTAATTCTCGTGGGCGGCCTGCCCAGGTTGAAAAATTCTCACAAGTGAAAATTTTTCAAAAGCAATTTCAATCCTGGCCATTTCAAGTTGGCCTTCCACTTGATGGATTCCGTTGGAATTTTCTCTAATGAGATTTGGAAAACTCATTGTCCAATTTCTCAAAGTTTAGATGATATGCATGCATCTTTACCTGATTTGAAATATAGGCCCCCCATTTCTTCTTTGTCTTCTTGTTGCTTGATTGATGAGGACTTGCTACCTCTGATTTGGGTCATATTTGTCGCTTGGCTTTTAGCCCACTCGAGTTGGCCCATGTAAGTCTATTTCCAGATTTGTTTACACAACTCAGTCTCTGTGGTGCCCATCGTGACCCACTTGCTTGCTAAAGATTTTCTGTCTCGTCAAATAATTTGAGAGGGTCATTCATTACTCCTCGTCTCACTGCTAAAAACATTCGGTGTCACTTGCTGAAAGGATCAAACTGTCTTTCAAAATGCCCCCTTGTTTTGTTGAAGGAAATGTTCCTCTCTTTTTCCTAGAAGGGATCGATTCTCCTTCTAAACCCAATGTTGCCCTCTTGTACTGGTCATTGCCCCCAAGTGTGCTATGTCAGTGACTTAGACAAATAATGGTTTTAAGGGACCATTCTCTCATTTCTCTCCTTTTCAGTTTGATGAAGGAATATGGGTCCATAATGAATCTTGAAATCTTGATCTTGCATTTTAAAAACAAAAATTATTTGATGTGAATCTAAAACAATTTGCTTTTGAAATCTTGCAACTCCTTGGTTATTTTCTTTCTTGAAAAAGAGGTTATTTGCTCTTGTGTTTGGCAAAGAGGTCTTTTGGTGAAAATATGTCATGAGATGACCTTTTGTTTTATAGGTTTTCAAAGTGAAGGGCTCGAGAAAAAACTCGAGGTTTTGTTTGAGAAAAACAATTTGTCTCTTTTAAAACATTCATTTTTATCAGCATGAATAATAATGAGTAGTTTACTCTTGATGTCATGAATCTTATGAAAAAGTATTCTTTGCATTTTGAGAGCATTGTTTATTGTTCTAGGTTGCTTGCTTGTTTGTTTAGAAAGGACTTCTATAGGGATGTAACGTAGGCTGTGGTTCTTGGTTATGAAAGAAAAGGATTCATAAGGCTCAAAGAGTATTTCAGGGTTTCAAAGACCGAGGATCACTATCAACCGTTGACTCTTGACGTCATTCACATTTTATTTTGCCGCTCTTCTTTGATTTGCTGCTTCTTCTATTTTATTGCTTTGCTAGGACATACTCACTTTATCTTGGATGTCACTTTTTCTAGTGATTTGGGCATGCCCCCTAGCATTTGAGTTTCTTGAGCTCTTATGCCTCTTTGGCTTTCTCACGACTTTTTCTCTTTTCTGATTGAAATTTTCTCTTGCCCCCTAGTGTGGGGTGTGATCCTAGTCGGGATTTTTTTTTCATGAAAGAAAAATTATTCAGGCTCAAAAAGGGATCGCAAGGGATGTACTTATTTTAGAACGTGAAAGGAATAACAAAGATGGTCTTTCCTCATTTCAAGCGCAAGTAGTTAAGATCAATAAACTTTGACCTCATCCAGTATGATGGTTTGGTCTTTGCAAAGATGCATTTCATGGGTCATAGGCACCGAGTTCACTACATACCATTATTCATACATTTAAAAACACATGATTCAAGAGTCATGGGATGGGGTAAGGGTGTTTATTCCTTTTTTCTTCTTCTTTTTTTTTGTGGTGTATAATAGTCACCTTAATGATGGAGTTGCTTGATTCAATTGTCATTCTACAAGTAGAATGTTAAAAATATCATTTTTGAAAGAACAAATTATTTTTTTGAAATCAAAATACCAGATCAATTTTTTTTCAAAACTCCAATAGGGAAATGGATTTTGGTATAAGAGATGAATTGTGTCTATGAGATCACACGAGGCTTCAAAGGTGTATTCGTGAGTTCTTATAAGAAAAACTCTTTTAATCAGATGAATAATGCTTGGTCGTGAACACGATTGAATGACAAACTCATTATTTCATTGAAGCTTAGGAAAAGAAGTTCAACAACAAAGATCTTATGCCAACATGAATACTGGCATGATAACACATAAAGGGGCTAAACATTTAGTGATCATTCTCGACCTAATATCACCATAGCTTTCTCTTCAAGATAGTTGATTTCTGGGAGTCGGCGTGAAGAAATTAGCTATAGGAACGGTAAGAGCCTTGGCCACCCCCTTCAGTGTCCTTTCCTTTTTCAGTGAAACCGTTCTTTTTCAGTTGGATCAGCAATTTTACCTAACCCAATGGCTTGTTCAATCCTCTCAGCTATAACAACCAGGTCAGTAAAATGTTGTGTAGAGCTTCTAACCAAGTATTCAAAGTATGGAGCTTTAAAGGTGTTGGAAAACAAACTGATCATCTCCTTTTCCAACATGGGAGGGTTAACTTGTGCAGCTACCTCACTCCATCTTCTAGCGTATTCTCTTATGGACTCCTTGTTGTTCTTCTCCATAGCTTGCAAGCTTAACCGATCAAGGCCCACGTCTATATTGAATTTATATTGCCTCATGAAGGCATCAACTAAATCCTTCCATTTTTTAACTTTGGTATTGTCCAACCGCATATACCAAGTGAGGGCAGTGTCACTCAAGCTGTCTTGAAAGAAATGAATCAGCAATTTCTCATCATCAACCACCTCAGCCATTTTGTCGCAGTATGCTTTGAGATGAGTTATGGGGCATTGGGTTCCTGTATATTTAACGAATTCGGGCACCCTAAACTTCTTAGGAATGACTATGTTAGGTACCAAACACATATTGACAGCTTCCACTAAGTCACACAAATGGTTTCCCTCAACTGCCCTTATCCTCTCTTCTAGGGCAGTCCATTTTTCCAAACCCTCTTCTTTCACCATCTTGCCCTTTTGAGATTCTTTCTCGGTAGAATCTTGCCCTTTTTTATTTTTCTATTTTTTTATTTTTTTGGACTGGGCCCGGCGCAGCCCACATGGGCTGGGCTGGACCCAGTCAGCCCGGCCCGGTCACTGGCCCAAGCCAGTGACCTGGCCGAGTAAAAGCAACACGCGTGCGACAAGCCACGCGTGTTGCTGCGCTGTGCAAGTGAATTAAAATTCACTTGCACAGTATGCTGCTAATAAGTTGAAACCGAACGAAAGGCAGAGGAGCGGCTTACCTGGTTGGCCGAAGGCGACGAAGACGATGACAAAGTTTCCTCTGTGTGATTGAACCACGCTTAGCAGGGCACCCTCTCCACCTTTCCTTGCGTTCTTCTCTCTGGGTTTTGTGTTTCCTTTGCTTCTAGTTATCTAGCCTATTATCCCGGTTCTTTGAGATGAAGGAACGAAGACGATGGCGATGCTGGGGGTTCTTTTTTATTTGCAGGAGGCGATCAAGAAGACGGTGATGTTAATGTTGGTATTCTGGGTTTGTTGCTTGCTTTTGTCTCTGTTTTCTGGGTTGATTTTTCGGGGGCTCCTCGGTGTTTTTTCTTTCTTTTTTTCCGTCCAGTCTTCTCCGTTCAAGACGAAGACAATGGTGGTAATGGACCAAAATTCTCCCCTGGTTCTGTTTCTCTCTCAGTCTTTTTTGGTGTTGCTTTTGTCTTCCCCCCGGTTCTGTGACCCCTTTTTTTTTCCCCCTCTGTGACTCCTCTTTTTTCTCCTCTCTCTCTCTGCTCTCTCATCTTCTCTGGCTTTATAGCCAGAGAATGCCAAGCATTTGAAACGGCTTCCATCCTTTACTCCAGCAACGGCTCCTGAGGAGGAAGACGAAGAAGGCGACGGCTGATTTCTAGAAACGGCGCCGTTTGTGTGATGGGAATGGCCATTTACAATCTAGTCACTGAAGTTCTGAAATCGTGTAATCAAGCCCCTGGATAAATTGTAATTGGACCCCTGTTTTTCAGCGCTTTTTACAAACTAATCCTTGGACTTTAATCTGTTTTGCAATCGTGCCCCCAATTAACCCCAAACTTTGTTATTTCTTCAATTAAGTCCCTGATTTCATTAATTTAATTAAATCCAAAGTCCAATTAAGTCTAAAACTTATCAATTCTCCAATTAAGCCCCTGACTGGATTAATTAAATTAATTTCAAGCTTAATTAAGTCTCAAAACTTATCAATTCTCCAATTAAACCCTTGATTGGATTAATTAAATTAATTCCAAGCTTAATTAGATTAATTCCAAAGTTTAATTAAACCCTACAACTTCCAATCATTTTACCCTTAACCCAAATTTTAATTCATTCTTCATTTACTTGTTTTTTCCAACATTATTATTTTTTCATCATCATTTTTTTTTAGTAAATAAAATAATAATAATAATTAAAATAAAATGGTCAAAAATTGGGTTATGACACATATTATATTTTATTTTTATTTTTGGGCTAGGTCCAGCTTAGCCCATGTAGTTGGGCTGTACCTAGCAGGCCTAGCCGAGTCACTAGCCCAAGCCACTGACCCTGCTGACTAAGGCCTGCATGCGTGAACTATTCACACACGCAGTGCATAGTGTGAAGGTAATTAAAATTACCTTCGCACAGTGTTATATAACTACAAAAGACGAAATGAAAAAAAGAACTTACTAGGTGCGGGGAGGTAGAGCCGAAGACGATGGCTGGATGATTCTCCTCTCTTTCTTTTTGTTTTCTATTTGCTTCTTCTCTAGTTTCTGGTCTCCTGTTCTCTGTGTTTCTATTTTATGTTCTTCTTGCGGCCTTGTTCCTTCCCTTTCATCTCTGTCTTCTCCTCCCTCCTGGCATTCTTCTGCGTGTTTTTTCCTTTCTGTTTCTGTTTGTTTGCTTCTCTCTCTACTGGTTTATTTTTGGTTTTCCTCTTCCCCTGTATTTTCTCCTCGTAGATTTTCTTCTGTTTTGTGCCTTTGTCTTACTCTTTCACATCTCTTTTCCCAGGCTTCCTCTGTTCGTTGTTGTTCTCTCTTTTCTGTTCTTTCCTTGTTCGTTCTTCCCTTGGTTTTTTCAGTTCTGTGTGCTGTGTAATTTCATTTCTATCATCTGGGATTTTTGGTTTCTCTCAATGCTCTTTGTTTGCCTCTATTCTCCTGTGTCTGTCTGCGTCTTCACTAGTCTTCTTCTCCTTTTTCTCCCTATTTTTTTTTCATGGCCTTTCTCTAGCTTTTATAAGGCCAAAGAATGCCATGAGGTTGTAACGGCAGGCGTGCATCATGGAGGCGAGGGATATCAGCCATGAGACGTGCTCCCTAGATTGAAGCAACTCCATTGTTCTTTACTGCTAACGCCTTTACTATCGAAATCGTTGTTGATGAAGAAGGCAATGAATAGTTGTCAAGGACATGGCACCGTTTCAAAATTCAAAATGAATATTTCTGATTCGGTCATTGGATTATTTTGCAATTTTGTAATCAAGCCCCTGGATATATTGTAATTGGATCCCTTGATTTTAGTGCCATTTACAAGATAGTCTTTGGTTTTGGATTCATACAATTTGACCTTCAATTGATCAATAAACTTTTGATTTCTTCAATTTAGCCCCTGCCTTGGTCAATTTCAGCCCCTCTATTTACGCGTCTTTTCTAATTTGGTCCTTGGTTTTGGATTTTATCAATCAAGTTCCTAATTGATCATCAAACTTTAATAATTATGCAATTGAGCCCCTGATTTGACAAAATCAACTCTTCAAAATTGTAATTTGACCTTAAAACTTTAATTTCTTCCAATAAAATCCTAAATTGACTTATAAATTAATTTTTCTTGCAATCAAACCCTCCATAAATTCAATTAAACCTTAGATAAAATTTAATTGAGTCCATAAACATTGAATTTTCATGGATACTCTATCGGTCTAAATTGATTTTGGATATTTTTTTCAAATTGAATTGTTTTTGTCAATAGGGCTCTCATCAGTCAACGATATACTGTCAAAATTTAATCTTTGCATTTTTTAACTTCCTCAACCAAGTTTTGGCTATTTTTTAGGCACTCCGACATCTTTTCTCACTGCTACATATTTTTTTATTTTCTTTTTTCTGAATTTTTTTCGACTCTTTTTTTTTTGTATTTTCTTCTTTTTGTGTGGGGACTCAAAAATGGGTAACAACAAATCCGACAATGAAAGAGGTAGTCCGAAAAGAAGTTCTGAAATGGTTAGATGCTGGTGTTATTTATCCAATCTCTGATAGCTCATGGATGAGCCCAGTTCAAGTTGTGCCAAAGAAAGGAGGAATGACAGTGGTAAGGGATGTAGATAACAAACTGATATCTACTAGAATGGTAACTGGATGGAGTTTTTGCATGGATTACCAAAAGCTCAACAAGGCAACTCGCAAAGATCACTTCCCCCTACCATTCATTGATCAGATGTTGGACAGGTTAGCCGGGCATGAATACTATTGTTTCCTATATGGTTATTCAGGATACAACCAAATAGCCATCGCACCTGAGGACCAAGAGAAGACCACTTTCACTACCCTTATGGTACTTTTGCTTTTAGAAGAATGCCTTTTGGGTTGTGTAATGCACTACCTACCTTTTAGAGGTGCATGATGGCTATGTTTTCGGATATGGTGGAGCAGATCATTTAGGTCTTCATGGATGACTCTTCTGTATTTGGAACTTCTTTCAATGACTACCTTGCAAAGTTAGCATTGGTTTTGGAAGACAAACTTGATATTGAACTGGGAAAAATATCACTTCATGGTAAAGAAAGGTATAGTGTTAGGGCACCGGATTTCAGAAAAAGGAATAGAGGTAGGCAGAGCTAAAATTGAGGCAATAGACAAGCTTCTGCCACCAACTACAGTAAAAGAGGTTAGGAGTTTCCTTGGCCATGCAGGATTTTATAGAAGGTTCATCAAAGACTTCTCTAAAATATCCAAACCACTATGCAATCTGCTACTAAAAGACACGAAGTTTCAATTTGACGAACAATGCATGACAACCTTTATGCTATTGAAAGAGAAGTTAGTGACAACTCCTATTGTAAGTACACCGGATTGGGAGAAACCATTTGAGTTGATGTATGATGCAAGTGATTATGCAATTGGGGCAGTGCTGGGGCAGTGAAAAAAACAACGTGTTTCACACCATTTACTATGCCAGCAGAACATTCAATGATGCCTAGCTTAATTATGCCACAACTGAAAAAGAGTTGCTTGCTGTGGTCTATACCTTTGATAAGTTTTAGCCTTATCTGATGGGAAACAAGGTGCTAGTGTATACTGATCATATTGCAATTAGACTCCTAGTTTCCAAGAAAGATGCCAAGCCCAGACTTATCCGGTGGATCCTGTTACTGCAAGAATTTGATGTAGAAATTAAAGATAAAAAGGGGACTGAGAACGTGGTGGCAGATCATCTTTCATGGCTGGAATTGGCACAACAACTAGAGCCTAAATTCATGGTTATAAATGAAAGCTTTCCCGATGAAAGAATCTTAGCAATTTCCACTAACAATTTCATTCCTTTGTATACAGATTATGTCAATTTTCTTGCAGGTAAGATCATCCAGCCAGATTTTTCTTACCAACAAAAGAAGAAATTTCTTGCTGAAGTCAAACACTATTTTTGGGAGGAGCCGATACTCTATCGGCATTATGCAGATCAAGTCATCAGGAGGTGTGTTCTAGAATAGGAAATGACAAACTCACTGAAGCACTACCACACACTTGAATATGGGGGGCACTTTGGAGCACAACACACTGCAACCAAAGTTCTGTAGTCTGGTTTTTATTGGCCCACTATGTTTAAAGATGCTCATGCTTTTGTTACTGCTTATGATAGATGTCAACATACTGGGAATATATCTCGCCGAAATGAAATGCCATTGCAGAATATCCTAGAAGTTAAGTTATTTGACATTTAAGGCATTGATTTCATGGGACCTTTTCCTTCATCTTACAAAAACAAATATATTCTCTTAGCAGTGGATTATGTATCAAAGTGGATAGAAGCAATTGTAACGCCTACAAATGATGGCAAGGTGGTCCTCAATTTTGTATAGAAGAACATCTTTACCAGATTTGGTACTACTAGAGCCATCATCAATGATGAAGGAACTCATTTTGCAACAAACAGTTTAAAGCATTGTTATCTAAGTATGGAGTCAGACACAAGAGAGCATTAGCTTATCACCCTCAAACAAATGGCCAAACAGAGGTGTCAAATAGACAAGTGAAGCAGATTCTAGAAAAGACAGTGAATAACTCTCGAAAAGACTAGCCAAGAAAGCTAGATGATGCACCATAGGCGTATAGGACAACATTCAAAACACCTTTGGGAATGTCTCCATATCGATTAGTTTTTGGGAAAGCATGCCATCTTCCTATTGAATTAGAGCATAAGGCATCCAGGGCAATGAAACAACTGAACATGGATCTGTAGGTTGCAGGTGAGAAAAGAATCCTGCTAGATAGATACCATATACATACCTGAGGGTGAACGATCGTCGGGACGCCATACACGTGCGACACAAGGTTCATTGTAATTTCTATGGAAATTTCAGCACAGTCTCCCTATACCAGGAAGTCTCAAGTTATCGACCAACAACCTGTACACTTCTATTAATCATTATCCAATCACGACCCAATTGTCCTGGGTTTTAATCCAATATTTATCGCTCCAACCACAATTTCTCAAATATCTATATTTTAAGAATAAGTAAATAAGAAAACACACATGCATGACAAGTATGAATACATGATAGTATAAATTACATTCAAAAATTCAATTTAAAAGATATTATTACAATCCAAGTCATAATAGTTTCTTGAGATATAAAATACACGAGCACTTGTTTAGTTCTAAATGACACAAAAGATAGAGAATCTAAAATATTAATCTTGTTGTGAATATGATGGATCTGAAACAAACATAACATTGAAAAACATTAGTAATCAAACAATATATATTCAAGGCTACATGCTATCATATTCTTTACAATTTTTCACTACAACATTATACAGTTTCACCGATGGACTAATTCCGTCGGTGAAAGCAATGAAATTCGTCGGTGAAATACTTACCGATGGAATCACCGACGTAACATGTCCGTCGGTATAATAGTCGTCGTTAAATCCCATTTCCATCGCTAAGTCTGTTGCAAATAAAAAAAAAACACCCACCGAAGGAATACCGACGGTCTTTCAGATGGATACGCGCGCGCCAAAAAAAAGTTTCTCGCGGGAACATTACCGACGGAATAAATCCGTCTGAAATTTCATCGGTATGTACCGACGGAATCACCGATGAAATGGCCGTCGGTAATGATGGCATGGCTGTAATTGTTTGGCAACTCTCTGTGTAATACCGACGGATATTAGCCGTCGGTACATCCGTCGGTATGTATTTAAAATAAATAAAAAATAATAATTTATTAATTGTAAAAAACCTTGATAAACAAATAAAAATGGATTAAACATTAAAAATAAAAAAGTAATGTTAAATAATATTCATTACAAATTTAATGTGTTTAAAAAACAAAATTAAACTAGAATAGCGGCGGAGCTGGAGGAGGAGGAGGAGGAGGAGGAGAGGCTTTGTTCCCGGGACCATACGGCCAAAAAGAAGCTGCACAAGTATCCTCACCCATCTTTGATCTCATCTCCATGACTATTTGACGGAGCTCATCATAATTCGTTGAGAGTTGTTGATATTGTTGTTTCAACGCAATGAACTCCTCAGACTGGGTGTTCGATACTGATGGAGAGCTTCCAACAGTTGAGACACTACGAGCCGAACGCAAGTTTTCAGCCGTAGTGTTGGAGAGCCCGTAGACCCGATTTTTATCGGGTCCACCAGACGATCTCGCCTCCATCCACAAATCTGGATCGAAATCTGGATGGGTCGACGGATTGTCCCCATATCTCTCCCTCAACCGGCTATTATAGGTCTCCTAAAAATTTCGTCAGTAAAACAATCATCAAATGCAATTCAAGATGCAATTCAAGAAATTAATAACTTACAAAATAAAATGAATGAACGAACATACCACGAAGTGTTGAGCACGGTTGTCCATGAACTGCTGCACCCACTTTTGGCGGTCTTGACTCCGCACATGCGTCTCTACAAACAGCTCCATTGGACTCGGTTCACGTCCAAGAGACGCGGCCTGTAAGGAAAAAATAGGTTGAAAGTTAAATATATTATAAGGAACGACAAATTATTTAACGATATATTTCATTAAAATTAATCTTACCATCCGCTTTGCATGTGCGCTGAATGGGACGGATCCGCCAGTGTGCGTGGTCACCGAACCATGAATTTGCCGGTTCCGGTTGTCGGCGCCGGACTGTGAGTGTCGTGAGAACCGCTCTGAGGTCACGTGCTCAATATATGTCGTCCATATTTCCCCCGAGATGAATGGCGGTTTGAATTCCTGCCAAACCGCCACCTCATTCCATCCTTCAAGACCGTTATCCCTCGCTTGTCTTTTTGATTTTTTTTTGGTGTCATACAAAAAATCACGCAACCTACTTCCATAGTAACAAATTAGAATTTAAAACATAAAATTATAAAACAAAAATAAATATTATTTTCGATGTTACCTAGTTGCCGCGTGATTCTCCCATACCCTCCTCACAACATTGTTGTCCGCCCTATCCCACTCAAATTTGTTCTGTGTATATAAATAATTCATATAAAATAAGAATACTACAAGATATAAAATTATAAAAATCATTTATTAAAAATAAGCTGGAAATTAAAAATTAACATCGACCTGAAATCGCTTAAACCATGCATCGATATTAGGTTTCCACTTAGGATGTCTGGAAACCTGGCTCCATTGAAACAATGGAATCTCCATCGACGATTTAAACGCCAATGTTATAGCCCTTGCAGCCTCAATGTTTGTGAACCTGAAATTAAATAAAAGTAGTAATATTAATTAGTTGTTCATAAATTATGTTATAAGTATATAAAAAAAAACACTAAAACCTAAACAAACTTACATTGAGAGGTCATCCTTCCATTGTGCCTGGTACTTGCGGGTGAATTGACCCTGCTGTGAAGGCACACCGCTTCTGCGCTGTGAAACCGCGCTAGAAGAGGCAGCATCACAAGTTGGCGTAGATTCCTCGCCGTGATCAGCACCTAAGGATACGTCCTCCTCGCTGCTAGAAGAACTAGCTGCAACCGTCTTTTGACGACGTGCTGTAGATTTCATTCTACGCATCTACACAAATTTATACGAATAATTACATAATTAACTTTGATTATTTTAAAAAAAATTCGACAGAGTCTCCCCTATACTGGGGGGTCCCAAGTTATCGACAAAATCATATTACACTTCCAATTTTATTTCACATCTCGATCCAATCATCCTGGATCTCAACTCAACTCATCATCATCAACACAACATTTTATTCAATAACATCATATAATAATATTCAAGTAAAAGAATCAATTTCAACTATGAACATTCATTGTTAAATTGGTACTTAGAGTTACAAACATTAGATTAAAGTCATACATTCAAATTTACGGATTAATATTACATTTCAAGTTTTAGGAGACAAGACTCTTAATTTATAAATAATTACATGGTCAAAAGCAAAAGATAACTAAATCAATATCATTCCTAACACGATCGACCCTAATGAACCTCAAAATAAAAATTAACGTGTACACATAAATATAAAAATGTAATAACAAGCAATAACAATGACATGGAAACAATAATATCCTAAATTAAGATAAACTAATTAAATGTAATTCTTTGTATATAAATTAACATTTTTAACATAAATTCAACAATAACAATTATAGCAATACAAACAATAATATCCTAAATTAAGATAAACTAATTAAATGTAATTCTATATATATAAATTAACATTTTTAACATAAATTCAACAATAACAATTATATATATAAATTAATATTTTTAACATAAATTCAACAATAATAATTATAGCAATACAAACAATAATATCCTAAATTAAGATAAACTAATTAAATGTAATTCTATATATATAAATTAACATTTTTAACATAAATTCAACAATAACAATTATAGCAATACAAAAAATAATATCATAAAATTAATAAATAAAATTAAAAAACTAAAAAACACTACACAAAACAATATAAACACAAAACAAACAATACACAAAACTAAAAAACACTATATCAATTCCAAATAAATTTGGGAATAAAAAATGCTTACCTTAATAGTGTGTTGAATGTAAGACTTTATCTACAAACAATACACAAAACAAAGAACACCAAAAAATATAATCACAATTAAAATAAAAAAAATACAAAGATAAAGAAAAAAGAATACATACCTTGGTAAAATCACAACCACCAAAACAATAAAATCTCTTCAATTTGTATAATAGAAACGGAGAGGAGAAGAGAAATGGAGAAGAAGCGAAGGAGCGGAGAGAAAAAAATGAACCAAATGGGGGGGGAGGGGGGATTTATATGGCAATTTTTCCGACGGAATTACCGACGGACATTAATTGTTGTCGGTGGCATTAAATTCCGTCGGTAATTCCATCGGTAATTAATTGAAATGCGCACCAAAAAAGTTCGAAAATCCCGCCAAACTTTTCAATCCGTCGGAAAATCCGTCAGTATTCATGCAGACGGACACGTGTCACACATGCGTGCGCTTCGGGATGTGCGTAAATCTGTCTGTGATTCCGTCGGTATTTGACGTCAGAAACGCCGTCGGTAGGGCCGTAATATTTTTACAACTCTCTGTGAAATACCGACGGGTTATAGGCCGTCGGAAAATCCGTCGGTGATTGTGGCACAATCCCGTAATTTTTTTGCAACTCTTTGAGAAATACCGACGGGTTATAGGCCGTCGGTAAAGCTGTCGGTGAAACCGTAAATTTTTCTTATTTTTTTTATGTAACCCTGTCAAAAAATCTTGTTTCAAATTATTACAGCACACACAACACAATAACAAGGGCTGACCATTAAAGAAAAATAAATATTTCATGTTTCAAATTATTACATTATAAAATAAGGCTTTATAACATGTTTAGTTAGTCGAAATTTTCATCTTCGTCCTCTATTGAATTGTTATCATCAGCTTCATCGCACTCTTCAATTTCGTTATCATCTTCTTCAACAACATTCTTTTGTCCACTAGTACAGCTCAGAACAACATTCAACTCCTCTGCGTCAACATCAACAAGACTATCGTTGAAAACATGAAAATTCAAATTTTCTTCTAAGTCAATCGACGGAGCAACTCGGTATGGTTCAACCAACTCACTAGCTTGAAAGACTTCATCTATCACACTTGTGTCTTCGTTCTAATCCTGAACAACCTCGACACGACCCTTGGGTTTTGTTTTTTAAAACGGATAACCAATCAATTGTTGATCAGTCCTTTCTAAAGGAAGGGGTGTATGTGTAATAAACTTGTTGGCATTGCTTTGCGAAAACAAAGACGTCGTTTACGTTGCAGTGTCTAGCTTTTGAGTTGATTTCAACAAGACCATAGTGAGGATCTACTCTGATTCCTCTGTCAGTTGTATCATACCAATAGCATTTGAATAAAAACACTCTATTTTGCTCGCTATGATATTGCAGTTCGATGACCTCTTCCAATCTACCGTAGTAGTCAACTTCAAACTCACTAGAAGTCGATCCCTTAATACAAACACCGTTGTTGTATGTCTTTCTTCCATGCCCGTATTCTTCAGTATGAAAGACATATCCATTGACAAAATATCCATTATAGCACTTGACTTTTCTTTCAGGGCCCAGACATAGTAAAGACAGTGAAATAGGAGCACTGCCTCCCATTTGATAAACCTAGCTTGTAAATTAAATACAACAATAATCACTAAACGGATATTATGTAACATTGACTACAATTAATTACATTACAAGAGATAATGAGTTTGTGATAGGACTTACATGTGTTCTAAACCATGTGGCAAATTGTTCATCTTGTAATTGAAAGATCTGGGATTCGGTCAGCTGTGAGTTATTGGACAGTAAGTATCGTCGATGTTGCCTGCAAGGTTGTTCCAAATTATATGAGTGTATGATTGTATGGTATCACAAAACATAAATAGTACACTCTTGACAAAGTTTAAGTCGAACATCTACTTACTTAATAAAAGGTCTCAGCTCATCACAGTTAAATATGACATAATTGTGTGCTTGTCTGAACTCTATTTCAGACAAATATCTCCCCTCACGACATTTTTAGGTGTGGGTCGTCCAGGATTGGAGAATATTGACAAGTTCCCACTTGAATGCACTTCACCACCATCATCATGCCGTGGAACACGGTTTATCCTCGTTCTCAAATGAGGTTCGAAATAGTATGAGATAAATGTTGAGATCTCCTCAATGATATACGCCTCACATATTGACGCCTCAACATGCGCCTTGTTCTTAACCTTTTTTTTAAGATTGAACAAGTACCTGCATATATATATATTAATAAAAAATTATCAATTAAAAAAATTAAAATAAAAATAAAAACAAAAACATTTAATTATAAATGTCATAGCAACTGTAATATCTAACCTCTCGAATGGATACATCCATCTGTACTGGACCGGTCCTCCAACTTTTACCTCAAACGGTAAATGTACGGGTAGATGCTCCATTGAGTCAAAAAATGATGGAGGGAATATCATCTCAAGTTTGCATATTGTCTCGACGATATTCTTTTCAAGCCTTTCAATGTGATCAACATTCAACTTGCTGGAGCATATGTCTCTAACACGACCAAAAGATTGATGTCTTCTCCCAAGTGCAGGAGTGTCGAAGTAATAAATAACCCGGCAAGACCGGGGTCGAACCACAGGGAGGTTAATTGTATAAATTATAGATAATAACAACAATAACAACAAAAGCAATAATAATAAGTTTAAAGAGAGCTTTGAGATGTGATATTGATGTAAGGATTAAACAAGGATAAAATAATTGTCAAGGTTAGAGGATCCACTAATGGTATTTCAAACAAGTATAGTATAAACTCTTTTTATTACTCAACTGGAAACCACACACAAAAGAGGTTCCAATCGGATTATAAATTGTTAACATGATTACATTAGTTATCTTAATTGAATAATGCTAATACTTGTAAATGTTGTCAGGCATTCATGATTATAACTTATGTTAACAACAAAACAAGTTCCTTTCATAGCTCAGATGTCGGTTATACCATACAGTATGGGCTATGAAAGTGCCAAGTATTTGTTGTACCAAGTGTTATACAACATAAATCTAGATTAACCATTTAACAAGCAAAGTATTAAAAGTGAACAAGATAACAAATATAAAGCATGTTAGTATCCAACATTAAGGTCCATGTTAAGTTTATATTATACTTATTCTTACACCATTAGTGTACCCTTTTCACCTTGACATAATTAACCTAGCTAGACATAATGAAAGAGAGAAACATAAATAAACAAGGAAAGGAAATGAAAAGCATAAGCAAGAGATTAATATAAGCAAAACTTAAGCATTACAAAATATAAAGAGAGAGCAAGAGCATGATCTTGATCTGAAAACCAAGATGCCTAAATACATGGCAAATGCCTCCTTTTATAGGCCAAAATTTGGAACTATTGATTTGTTGACTAATTGATGAGTGGGTGGCCACATCTTGACTTGGTGACAATTCTTATCTTCTTGTTTGCCAAAAAGGTCATTGATGACGTCATAATTTGAACAAACTTAAATCATGAAAGTTCTAGGAAATTGTCTCATCTTTCCAGGGTAAAAATTTGAGATCATTTGGACTTCTAGAACTTGAGAAATGGGCTGAACACGGAACAGTGTCTGGGCTGCAGGTCAGATTCGAACTTCTTCTTTGTTGCTACAATTTGGACTTGAAAACAGCCTTGTTAAATCTTGGGCTCCACATGAAAGTTGTAGGCCTATGTCTTATCTTTCCATCCATATACAATGGACCTAAATCCAAGATCTACAGCTCCAGATATGACCCAATTACCGAACAGTGTTCCAGTTTGGACTGCACCAACATCTCTTTTCTAAGTTTGGCCATCTCTTTGTCCTTTCAACTTTAGTACTTCAACTCATCAATCAATTCTTTCATTTATGTGATAGGCCTGCATTTAAGATGAACATTTACCATGAATTAAAGGTATCTTATATAATTAGATATGTTATTATAAAACATGCTTTAGTTAAGGAGTTATTGATACTTCAAGTGCAAAATGATGATATAAAACCTTGATAAAAATGCACTTTTAAGTACTAATCAGTCTCTGAAGAAATGACTCATCTCCGTTAGTGCATCCCATATCCCCTTTGGCAACAAATCACGAAAAGCTAATAGGATGAGTGTTTGCATAAACACATGGCAGTTATGACTCTTCATTCCATACAATCTGCAGTCCTCTATATTAACCAGCCTTGATATGTTCGAGGCATGTCCATCGGGGAAACGCAGACTCTTAAGCCATTTGTAGACTAGTAGTTGTGCGTTTTTCTCTAGCACGAAGCTTGCTCTTGGTTTTGCGACCCGTGACCCTTCACAAACCAACTCCATATTTTTACGATTACAGAACAGCGCTACATCCAATCTAGCCTTCATGTTGTCCTTTGTCTTCCCCTTCACATCCATGACGGTGTTGAAAATGTTCTCAAACACGTTCTTTTCAATGTGCATGACATCAAGGTTCTGGCGAAGAAGATTGGTCTTCCAATAAGGAAGCTCCCAAAAGATACTTCGCTTCACCCAATTATGGGTCAAACCAAAACCAGGAAACTTCTGCTTACCTGATTGGAGACCAAACACAATTTCACCGTACTCTGACACAACATCAAACAATTCTTCACCGGAAAGATGCGGGGGTGCAACATCATTTTCAACTCTGCCAACAAAGAAATCCTTTCTATTCTTTCTGTATCTGTGGTTATGTGGCAAGAAACGATGGTGACAGTCAAAAAAAGAAGCTTTACCCCCGTTTGTTAGCGTGAATGCCTTGTTATTCTCCATACAGTATGGACATGCTAGCTTTCCATGCGTGCTCCAACCAGAAACCATTCCATAAGTTGGGAAATCATTGATAGTCCACATCAAAGCCGCTCTCATAACAAAATTTTGTTTCCTCGAGATGTCATAAGTCAAAGCTCCAGAGGACCACAACTGCGTCAACTCATCAATCAACGAACGAAGACAAACATCTATATTCCGCCCCGGACTGCTCGGACCTGGTATGACCATAGATAAAAACATGAACTCCGGCCTCATACACATCCCCGGTGGCAAGTTATAAACCGTCAGTATGACCGGCCAACAAGAATAAGGAGCAGCAAATGACCCGAATGGGTTGAATCCGTCTGTACACAACCCAAGACGCACGTTCCTTGATTCAGTTGAAAAGTGAGGATGCATATTGTTAAAGTGTTTCCAGGCTTCACCGTCAGAAGGATGAACCATCACTCCATCAACCACATGGTGTGATTGGTGCCATGTCATGTGCTCAGTAGTCCTTGGTGACATGAATAACCTCTGCAGTCTAGGTGTGACTGGGAAGTATCTAAGTTTTTTATATGCCACGAGAGTCTTCCCTCTACCAGTTCTGGGTTTGTAACGGGAATGCCCGCATGTCATGCACTCGGTCATCTCAGCATTTTCAAGGTAGTATAACATGCAGAAGTTAGGGCATATATCAATTTTCTGGTATCCTAAACCGAGGGGTTTCATCATGGACTTGGCAGCATAGAAGTTCTCTTTCAGCCTGTTCCCTTCAGGTAAAATGCTTCTCGCCCATTCAATAATCTTGTCATAACCGGCCTCACTTAACCCGTGATCTGACTTGATGGTGAACACCTATGCTACGGCTGATAATTTACTGTGGTTCGTGCAGCCATCCCATAATGGTTCGTCAGAATCTCTCAACAGATCAAAAAACCTTGTTGCATCTGCATTAGGTTCTTCTTCTACGATTGGACATTCCCTGACATTACCTTCACTCATTCTCATTGCATCCATAACCATATTCCTGTAAGGATTACTGTTCTCATTTCCAACTTCATGCATGTTGCTAGCACTAGAAGTTGACCCAACCACCTGTTCTTCCATGCTCTCATCAGGAACAAATAGTTCTCCGTGAGCATACCAACACAGGTAATCTTCCAGGAACCCTTTGGTTAGAAGATGCATCGTTACAACATCTTGATGCAGAAACTTTAAATTTTTACACTTCCTGCATGGACACCTAATACCGCCATCAGTAAAATTCATCGGAATAGATATTGCAAAATTAATAAAACCCTGGACACCGTTACAATAATCCATCCTCTGCAATCCTTGGGGTGAGTCCCGATACATCCATGAACGATCATCCATGACTTCTATTGAACCTCTATAAAACATAACAAAAATATTGGTTTTCCCCGACATTATCCAACAAACTAAAACAACACTTATGTTAAATATTCATTATCAATTATCAACTATCAACTATCAACGTTCATACATACAAATTTATACATATATAAATTTACAGAAATCACAACTTCGAAATAGAATTGATAACAATTAAACAAGACTCGTTAAACAAGCTATTAATTATTTATTTCATCACAACGACACATTTAATTCGGTGTAATTCAAACAAAATTTCAACAATTTACAAACAAATATAATTTGACAAAATCTAAAACAAACTATAACAACTACAAAATTATACATTCATACTACAAGTTTCTTTGACAAATAACAATTAAACAAGTACAAACGTTAACAAAATACATATACTAAAACAATAAAATTCACAATTAAATATTAAAACTAAAAAGGATAGATTTACTTACAAAAAAATGATAAAATCTACAAGAAATGGATATTGTGACCACGTACAAGATATAAGAAACTTGAGTGCTCGTGTTGAGAATAGTGGAGAGTTGGGATGGGTGTTTGGCTGCAGTTTGGGAGGGGAGCTGCAGTTTGGGAGGGGAGAGGTGGGATGGGAAAGAAGAAGAAGGAGAAACAAAGGAAGAGAGTGTCGGCAGATCGGCGGGATATAATGGTCTTTTCCGACGGAATCACCGACGGATTACTTCCGTCGGTGATTCCATCGGTGAAAGTGCCACGTCACTATACGGCTATCTCAGTTTGAATTCCTCGGTAATTCCGTCGGTAAAATCGCCTGACGTCACCACGTCGTTGCATATTTCCAGACAAACTGTATACCCCGTCGGCGAAACGGTCGGTATATACCAACAGAAATATTCCGTCGGTATATACCGACCGTTTTGCCGACGGAGTTATTCCGTCGGTATATACCGACAGAATTTGAGACGGAATTATTTCCGTTGGTATATATTACCGACGGAAATATTCCGTCGGTAATTCCGTTGGTTTTCTCCGGTTTTCTGGTAGTGTTTCATCTAATTCCATTTTTAATACTTCTGGTATATATTATCCCTTCTGAATTCATTAACATTTTCCTTTCCATCCCTAAATTTTCCGACCAATATCATATGTTAATGTTGAAAGACAATTCCTTCAAAAATGCTAATACCAATTTGTTGATATCATCAACTATCCTCCACACGATTACTAATCAAACCTCTTCTTTCTAAAACCTAAAAATATGTAATTCTTTTTTTGTATATGACCAAAAATACTAAATTTATTTTGAGCATCTTTTTAAAGAAAATTTTAAACACTTTTGGCATTGTTTTAAAAAATATATTGCATTAGATTTGACAACAAGTTATAAAATTCCAACGAATTTTGACTTATCTTTAAAAATATTTTTAATTTTTTTGGCAAGAACATATTATTTACTTTTAACATAAGGATTAAAAATACCGTTAGGGGGTTATTATTAGGGATAATAATATTAATAACTTTTAATAAAGGAAAAAAAACATAAAAGGGGTTAATATTCACTTTAATATAATTTTATTACTTACTTTAATATAAGGATAAGAAACTTATATGAGGTTAATATCCAACATATTATTATGAATAATACAACTCATTTACTTCTAATATAAAGATAAAATCCAAAAATAATTTTATTTGAAATGTTATTAGGAATGATGCGACAACCAAAAAACATAATTTTATTTTTCTCTCGAAAGAAACCTCAACAATAATTGACGATATTTCACCTATAACACAAAAAATATAAACATATTTCTAGAATCAATGTAAAACATCGAGCCAAAAAATAATCATGCTCGTAATAGAATCGAATCCAAAACCAATCCAAATTATATTCCAAAATGTAAATGCATTACTGTTTCAAAACATTAATCAGGCTACATCATAAGAGCTTATGCGATCAAAGGAACCAAAGATGTCAAGGTCAGAGATGATGAAGCAGGTGAGCTTGAGATGGTTTATTTCTTGTGTTTGGTAATGATAATTAGGTAGCAGATGGTAACATTATTTTTCTCGACTGATGACTGGAATACTACTGACTAGTTATTTGTTGATATATAAACCATAATTTAGAGGTGAGCCGTCTCTTGACCCGGTCTGCAAAACAAGACCAACGGATCCTACCACTAATCTACTTAAATGATTACGAATTCGAATCTTATCATCTTTTTTTTATTTGATAAAAAATAACGCAGAAAGTAGTATGGATCTATATAAGTTTTAAGCCCAAAAAATTTTCATTTTAGGGGATGTATTAGAGAGTAATATAAAATTATTCTTGAACCTATCTGACATCTTAACCTTTTGGGTTGAGATGCTTCTTTATACTCACTAAAATCATTGTTGCAGCAGCATCTCCACGGCAGAAACAGCCCCTTCCACGCCATCAGCAGCAGCTTGTAGCAGACCTCTCCAACAGCAGCAACTTCTTTGAAACTACAGCAGCAACTTCTTTCAAGCCATTAACCTCATCACCACCATATTACCACCCCTATCTAAGACCCTAGACTCCAACCTTCACAAAAAGATCACCTTTCACCTACCAACACCAATCCAAACCATGTTTTGAATCTGTGAAGATATACTTTGAAAGATTTCCTTGCTAGCTTCAGTATCAACCTCTAAGTGTCAAGATATCAAAGGCCTACTTCTGCCACATGTCAAAAGAATAGAGAATAAAATGGTTAGAAGGTTGTTAATATTGTTAGGCAGTTAAGAAAATCTGTTACTGTTGGTTAGATTACGTAAACAAGCTTCTAATCATAGTTGATATAAAAGAAATGTAATAGTGTTAGTAAACAGTGAATAAGAAAAGAATATATAAGCCTTTTCTTCTTCCTCTGCACTACAGAATTTCTCCTTGCTTCTATTCATCTCTATTCTCTGCTTTTCTTCATTCCTCAGTTCATCTCTGTGAAAATCTTGCTAGCTTATCATGGTATCAGAGCTTAGGATTCTTGATCTTGTGATCTTCTGCTTCTACATTTTCTGTTTCTGTTTCTGGCATTACTATCTTCTTATCCAAACAATTCTTTCATCATAATCGATCTGTCTATTATATGTTTGATATATTGTCAAACTGAAAAAATTCTTCTTCAAATCTTCAACTTCCTGCAAGATTGAAAAATTCTTCTTCAAATCTTCAACTTCCTGCAAGATTCTTCCTTCTCAATCTTTGATTCTCTTCTTTTCTATCTCTTACACTCTAAAAAATGTTCCTTCTGATCCCGCTGCCTCCGTCTTTCTTCCTCTTTCTCCTGGCGTGATATGGTGTACTCTTCAAGCATAGAAAGAAGGTGGATACCATCATATAAGAATTCAGTGCCTCTCTCGCTTTTCCATGTCATGGTTTTGGAAGCCAAAGCCTCCACCATACCTGGCATTTTATTAACCAAATTGCGACCTTTCTCAGCACGCTTGAGAGTCAGATGAGCACCTCTCCCAGCATTGTATCAATTGTCATCCCTGTTATATTCCTCAAGCCAACTCTCCTCTTCACATGCAGTCAACCATTTCTCAACCTTTTCAAGTATTTCTTTCCTGCTAAAAGATTCCTCCTTAACATTAGCAATTTGAAGCTCAATCTGCTCAAGTATACTGGCAGGGTCCATGTTTCCAGATTCTATGGCTTCAACAACATATTCTTCTGCAGATCAGTTTGCTGATATACTAACTAAAGGTCTGTCCATTCTTTTATTTCGGCGTCACTGTTCCAATCTTATGCTTGGCTCCTCCAAGCCTGCGATTGAGGGGGAATGTCAAGATATCAAAGGCCTACTTCTGCCACATGTCAAAAGAATAGAGAATAAAATGGTTAGAAGGTTGTTAATATTGTTAGGCAGTTAAGAAAATCTGTTACTGTTGGTTAGATTACGTAAACAAGCTTCTAATCATAGTTGATATAAAAGAAATGTAATAGTGTTAGTAAACAGTGAATAAGAAAAGAATACATAAGCCTTTTCTTCTTCCTCTGCACTGCAGAATTTCTCCCTGCTTCTATTCATCTCTATTCTCTGCTTTTCTTCATTCCTCAGTTCATCTCTGTGAAAATCTTGCTAGCTTATCACTAAGAAGATCCTTCATTAAATTTGGAGAGGTTAAGGACTTGTTCATTTCTCGCAAAAGGAACCGAGTGGGAGAAGGTTTGTGGACATCAAAATATGTCGATTTTAATAAATTTCAGATATTGGTTAAAATTGATTAATTGACCAGTCACACTTGAGAAATAAAAAATTAGTGGTGAATCATATTCTTTAGTGAGACGCCATGAAAACTAAGGAAAAGCCAAAGCTAAAAAGCTTCTTATTTATTTTAGTTTTATTTATGCCCAATACATGATAGTAGGCACTCGTACTCCCTCATACAGAATTGCAGCAGATAATATCAATATGCATCTGGTTCGAACATCACAAGAAGAGGGCCGACATTGGGAGCCAAGTGCTTGTCACTGTTGACGCCAACTGGGACGCATGAGCATTCACAGAAGGGTTCGGACATTGGACAAAAAGAAAGCTGATAAAAACTATTATCACCTTCATACTTGGTGATCTTAAACCGATTCAATCTATCAACACCTCCTGTGGTCACAATCAATCCTTCCGATTCAATCATCCACATCGTTGTCACGCCCCCCAACCTACATGAGGGTGCATCAAAGTTCACATTTAGATAAGAGCCTTCACGGATGACACCATCGTTGGATTTTATAGTAGGTGAAAATGTTATTGGGAGGCTCTCGTTCAAAGTGGAAAGTACAACATCTGAATTGCATATGATCTTGCTAGTCGCAGTGACCGCAAGAGTTGTTGTATTGTCAGTCGAGAAGGCTACGATTAAATAACGAGCACCAGCTTGCACCTCATGACCGAAGACATCGAGCACTGCTGCAGCATCTTTGGCATGAACGGCCTCAGGAAATGAAGTTGCTGCGAAGGCAAAGAGAAGGAAGGAGAACCCTAGAAATTTAGTGATCTCCATATTTTTTGAATATGAGTATTAGTTATCTCAATATTGTGCCTTGTTGATCTTGTGTTAAAACAACGCATGGAGAGCATATATTTATATGGAGCAAGCATTTTGATTATTTGTTACAATTAATTAAAACAATTCCACAAAAATATAAATTATAGTGTTTTACTCGTGCCGACCTTCGACAAAACTACAAATTATAGTCCTTTAGCAAAGAGTTGTCGTGTAGGTTTTGAGCTCTTGCCTCTTGCTTACTTGATTTATCCCACAATAGTGTTTTACTCGTGCTGAGTAGAAATTATAGTCCCATGGCAAAGGAGTTGTATAGATTTTGAGCTCTTCTCGCTGGCACCACTTGCTTAAAATGTTATAATTGATCTGATCAATGAACTTACAAAATTTAAATTTATTAAATAAAATTAAATAAACTATATTCTTTTGAAACGACAATTGTTTTAATCATTAATCGTGTAATAATTGGTGACCTTGACAACTCAAAAATAAACGAAAGAGTCTATTCTATAAATAACTTCAATTAAACCTAATATTTCTCATCTTATTTTAAGATAGGTACTGCTATATATATAGTGAGAAAGGATTTGTATTATTTGTCACCTAATATTAATTCAAACTTGTGCATGCTTACTACAACATAAATAATATTTGTATAGGTTAAAAGTTTCGGGACCACTTTGCTTACTTAGCCATCCCCCAAAAATTGTTTTACTCTTGCTGATTAAATAGTTTTCTACATGTATTGTAGTTGTGAAGATTCACATAATATATGAACTATCCATAAGGATCATAATGAGTAAGTTTTTTTTTCCAGAAAAAGTTGAAGATTCAATTTAAAGAACCCTAATATATACTCTTCAATCAAGTTGCACAAGGTTTTCTATTGACATGGATATCTATTGGGAGTCGATATTTAACAAATTATAGCTATTATAGGATATTAGGATATTACATATTATAGGCTTGTATATATTCAGGAAAGGTTTATTATTCTTGTGTTGTAATCTCTACATTAACTATTATACATTGTCCTACATGTATAAATAGGAAAGGTTGGCTAACTAATTGGCTAGGCCTCTTGTTATTCTTAACTTGGTATTAAATCCCTAACATAGTAAAACTCTTTTTTCTTCTTTGTAATGGACTCTAATCTGGTTGTCGCCACCCTCAACCAGTGCAAACCTTTTGTTCTTCCTCTACTTTGGAATCCTCCCTTGCTATTGCCGTGAACTTATCTCATAGAGACTTCAATTGCCATGATTGTTCCTCTTTCCAATACTCTACAAGTTATTTCTTTGAAGGTTACAAACACCAATTATCTTTATTGACGAATGTAGATGAAGTTATACCTTCTTGGACAAGGTGTTTTCAAATTTGTTGATGGCTCTTTGTCGTGTCCTGCTCCTAAAATGGTTGTTGCTAATGGTTCTTTGCTTTAGGCTAATCCTTTTTTTCTTTGTTGGAAACAACAGGATCGAATTATTTTGAGGGCACTATTTTATTCTCTTTCAATGGATGTTCTGCATCTTGTCATCGATTGTCAAACCTCGCACTGTGTTTGGCATACTCTTGACCAAGCAATCACTTCTCTGTCTAATTCTCATATTATGCAACTTCATGGATCTTTTTTAGATCTTCGTCAGGGTGATGATTCAATCACTATATATGTTGTTACCTATTTTTGGGTTCCCACACAAAAATGAGAAAATAAAAATTATATATCAAAAATTATTCAGAAGAAATCCAAGAAATAATAAGAGCGAGAAAATAATGTTGGAATGCCGAAAAATAGTCAAAAATTGGTTGAGGAGGTTCAAAAATGCAAAGATTAAAATTTGACAAAATATATTGTTGACTGATGAGAGTCTTGTTGACAAAGAAAATTCAATTTGAAAAAAAATATATTCAAAATCAGATGTTTATGGACTCAATTAAATTTTATCTAAGGTTTAAATTATTACTGTCCAATTGTTACTATCTAGACATTGAACTGTTACTGTCTAGACATAGGACTGTTATTGTCCAATCATTATTGTTTAGACATTGAACTGTTACTGTCCAACTGTTATTGTCCAATCGTTACTGTCTCTGTTACTGTCCAACCGTTACTGTCTAACTTTGAACTGTTACTGTCCAATTGTTACTATCTAGACATTAAACTGTTACTGTCTAGACATTGAACTGTTATTGTCCATTCGTTACTGTCTAGACATTGAACTGTTACTGTCTAAACACTCATTAGATTTTTAACTATATCTAGAGTTCTAGAACTCCATTTTAAGTGAGATTGATCTCGTTAGAAAGCTAAGACACGAGGCTACAAGTTCTCTAAGGAAGGAGAACCCAGTTCTATCTCCAAGATAGTCAAAATTGCTCATAAACTAATCAGTCGTACTGCCCTACAGAATCAATCACGACTCAGTCTCGGTTGGTAACCCATAACTGGAGTTCTACATCTTCAAATTGAGCAAGACCAGTTTCCTTGGTTAGCTAAAATCCAAATCTACAATGTCTATGAAGGAACCCAATCCTAAATCCCTCATCCTCCTACTCAAAATCTCACCGAAAGTCAGGACACGAGTCTGTCCAGATTCGTCACCCCTTTCCCTTCACACAATACTTTCATAAACTACATACCACACATGAATTAACTTAATTTTAACAACAAATACTTTTTCCTCAATTCATGTCTAAGAACCCTAACCTATAATTCAATATCAAGGCATCAATTCATTATCGAATTTGAAATGAATTTTTAAGATTATGTTTAGAACACCTTACTCGGTACGAATTAAGATTTTGATCTTCAACCAGTTGAAGATTTTCAACTCCCTCCTTTCTTTTCTTCTTGTTCAATTTTCTTGTTAATCCTTTGCACACAAGTGTTTATCCCATCTATAAACCCTTAATCTTAGATGGGTTCTTGAAATTTTAGTGTTTCTCTTTTGATTTTGCAAGAGTGGATACAAAACTCCCTATTTTCTTTCCTTATGGTTCCTGCAAATTTTTTGGTAAGGAGAGGGTATTTATACTCTATAATTTCTCTTATTTGCATTTAGGCCCCCTTTTTCTTTAAGTGTATTATTCTATTCAATTACATCCAACCCTCAACGGTACCAGGTTTATTATAATGTCTCGAATTATTTCGCCTGGAAATTTATATTCAAATTTTTTCGAATTCCTGTTTTTATTTAACCATATGCATGAATTTCTTTACTTTTATTTATTTGTTTGTTGATTTATTCTCGGGGTTTACAGCTACTCCCATCCCTGCTTTCCACAGATAAAAGACAAGAATTCCTTGTCCCCCTATTTTTTCAATTTTTCTAGGATACCACATGCATTAGTATTTGGGAGTGGATATTTTTTCGCTACGACGCCGCACACGTGTGATAATATATATGCGAAAATAAAAGGCTTTATTTGATGAATTGGTAGTTGTTGACAGGCTAGTTTCGCTAGAAAATTTTAATTTATATGTTTTTCATGGTCTTTAAGGTGAGTTGAAATACTTGGTAACCAGCCTCGCGACCAAGGCAGAACCTCTTTCATATGTAGATATTCATAGTTATCTCCTTACTCATAAGCTCCTTCACAAGACCTCCTGTAAAACCTCTGGGCGAAAAATCATAAATTGACTAGTTTCATGTAAAAACAAATTCATAACTCTCGATCGGGTTATTAGAAAATTCTAAAAATTTACGTGAAGCCTTATAATATGATGCCTTAGCTTGGGTTAAAATTTCTGAATTTTTAGAGAAATTCAGAAATTTGATGAAAAATCACAATTTGACTAGTTTTACGTTATTAGATGTAATTTTCAATCCAACCATCAGATTGAGCTAAAATTTTATGAGGAACCTTAAAATATATTGAATATAATCTGGTTAAACTTTTAGGATGAACGAAGCTCGGTAGTGCTAGCAAAAAAATAAGGACCGTCAAATAGAAGCAAAAAGACTCATTAAGGGTAAAATGATTATTTTCCATTAAAAATAAAACAAATCAGCTCCTTTTCTGTTATAAGCTACCGACTGGGCAGAAAAAAAATGTGAAAAGAAAAAAAAAACAAGAGAAGAACGTTATAAATCAAGAGAAAAACAAGAAAAAGTGAGAGAGAGCGTTGAAACTTGTAATATTGAAAGACTTGGAACATTAAATTAAGGAAGAATCAAGTGAAGGAATATATAAGAAAGGAGAGGAGGGTTGGCCACACTAGGAGGAGAAGAGAAGTTGGGAGAACTTAGATTGGTATACATGAAAAATTAAGATTCTTAATTGAATTAAGTGTTTTTGAGTTTATTTGAGTAAGTTATCAAACAATGACAATTTAATTTAATTTAATTTCTTATATTCTTGACTTTTGAAATTAGGGTTCTTATGAGAATTTGAAAATTTTGAGAAAAGTAGTAATCATTGTCACACGTCACCCGCGCGACGTCAGCTTGGCGATTTTTTGTTATTCATTTGTTGTTGATTGGTTCATTCGGAGTCGCCACCTAGTATTTAGTTGAGGGCTACTAGGAAACCCGGATGTGCTGGTCTTGTCAGAGATTCGCAGGTAAGGGACTGGTTGTGGTTAGGGAAGGTATTAACACTCCTAACACACCCTACCTGAGGTAAGCTGCTTCGTGACTTTGACATGTTAAAGAAGTTTTAATAATTGTTTTTTTCATCGGATATTAGAAATACAACTTACGTATAAGTTAATAATTCTTGACCGTGAGCAAATCAAAATATTAAATTCTTCTTCACCTTTGCAATTTTATCAAAAAAAAAAACAACAACCATAAAAAAAAATGCCAACACACAAATACACTTTCACTATATTCATTTTCTTTTCTGTTCTTTTTTTTTTTTACATCCACACTACAAATAATAAAAATTCAAAACTAAACAAAAAAAAATTAAACAAATTTTAAAATTACAAAATAGCCCCAAAAAATATAATCAGGAACAGTGCATCCACGGAACAGTGTCAGGTCGACTTCTGGTCACCGAAAATAGTGGCGGGGCGTCTTCTCCATGCGCCCCTGCAACCCACGCGCCACCACAGGAAATTACAGGCAGCGGGTGGATCTGGAGCGGCTTCCTCCCCTCTTCCCTTCCTCGCTGGCGGTGAGGAACAACGTCACCTGCAAAGCCAAGAAAACAACACAAATAGTTGATTTGTTTTCTGTTTTAGATCTGCTCTTATTATTTTTGTATCTGCTGTTCTTTTCTTCTTCCCCGGTAACAGATATGTCATGGAGGACCCAACGTTGTGAGTGAGGAAGCGACGTTGCTGTTGTCGCTTACGGCCGCTGGCGCTGCTATGGAGATGGGAGAGGTTGCTGGCGGTGTTGAGGCTGAGGAATGGATAGATCGGTGGATGTTGGTGTGGCGGTGGGAACAGCTGCTGGCTCTATGGGGGCTGACGTCCTTGGTGGCTGACAGAGAGAAGCTATCTCCGGGGAAGGTCGGTCTATGCTTCTCTGTCACCAACGGTGGAAGGGTTGAGGGAAAACTAAGAGAGAAGATGGACGATGGAGAAGGGAAAGGGACGATGCATGAAAAAGCATAATGAAGTATGGTTATGTGAAATATTGTATGATGAGATGGGATATGATCCAGGATGGTTGGATCGAAGTGGAAGATTCGAGTATTGTGATTGAATGAAGTCTAGTCGATAACTTGGTAATATTAAAAAAACAAAGGAAACTCTGCCGAAATTTTCAAAAAACAAATCCCATAATCTTAGACATATTATTCAATACTTGATATTAGTAAAGAAATGTTTGAGATTTCATGACATTATAATTTGAAGGTGTTACACCTCCCTTCAATCCATAGGTGTTGTTGACAGTGCTCCTTTGCTACCCATGTCAGGTCAACCACCATCAGCTCTTGTTGCCCAATAACAATTCTCTGGTTCCTATAATATTTTACTAACAGGAAGCAATTTAGTCTTGCTTCACCAATTGTTATAATTGTTGAGCTTAGAATTTAAGTTTTGGGATTTAGGAGTTGTTCATTATTTTTTAGGCATTAAGGTCCATCCTACCACTATGGGTATCATGCTATGATAAGATAAGTGTATTCTTGACATCCTTCACAAATTATTAGTGCTCTTCAATATCACACTTTTACTAGACCAAAAATTTATCAATATATGCATACTCCTACACATGCACATTAGGCTGCAGTTAAATGTATTTTGTGTTATCTTAGAGGTACGATTTCTTTTGGTCTCCATATCACTCGTAGCTCTTCTTTTTTCATTGCATGGTTTTACAGATGCTGATTGGGCTAGTAATATTGATTGATGCAACCACATTAATCGATAGTTTCACCCACATTTAACTAATGTTTTGCCTATGTTTTATATATAAAATGCCTTGATATTCTTTGTTTTATGTTTTGAAGGCACTTTTGGATGAAAGATGCAAAAAGGAGTAAATTGGAAGTAATTGGCAGATTTGACCTTCAGTCGATTTTTTTGTGCAAAGCGTGAGCTCTAGAGGTCGAAATGAAGTGATTCTAGTGGCATTAGAAAGCTAACATTCATACCTTTCTGGAAATATAAGGCAAGAAAATAAAATAAGGAAGACCATGGAAATCGCAGCCTTCAAAGTCAAATCTTGCAATCTGCCAATGTTGACCTTCGTCCATTCCGACTTGAATATCTGAAGCTACAGAAGTCCAATTGATGCAAACTTAATTGTTTTGGATTCCTGACTCAAAGGGATATAAACACACCAAATTTGAGATAAAAATGATGTTATATGAGGGAGATATGATTTTTCAAAGATGAAAACTAAATTCTGCCAGCAAACAGGTTTCGTGAAGAAACGAGTCCAAATTACATTCCAAAGCATCTAAACTGATATCCAAGTTTTTATTTCAGCAATTTAGCTCCTCTAAGTCAATGCTTGAAGATTTCATGCAAGGATATTTCTTCTTTTTTAGGAAAATAGTTATTGAAGTACTTAAATGTAAACAATCTACTTAAGGGAGGACTATTTTGTAAAAAAGAGACTAGGGTTTCCTAGGATATAAAAAGAATGAGAGAAGAGAAGGGGGGCAGCCAGCCAAGAGGAGAAAAATGCCCCCTTCCTCTAAGAAACCCTAAATCATGCATTCATCCTTCTTTTTGATTAGTTGTTCAACAAACATGCAAGGCGAAACTCGTTTTCTTGGTTGCAAGGACACGAAAACCTTTGGATTTCAAGAACTGTGAGATTTATTTTACCTTTTTTTCAGTTTATATGATGAATATGTTTGTTCTCCTATGCTTATTTTTCGTATGATTGTTTATTTTAATTGCTAGAGCGGACTCTAAGTTATTATTGTAGACAATCTATTGCTAAGTTTGATATCAAAACCGGAGTTGTGGTATATGAACTTGTGAAGCAACTGAGTTTAATAATTGTGGCGGATCTACGTTATTAATCTTAGGGAGAACATTCAATCAAATCAAACATAGACTGCGGACAATTATGTTTTCTTGATTAATCAACTTATCTAGTTCTTAAGGCTGCCATTGAATTAAATTACTAATGCAGATACTGTGGTTGTTTGATGGTTAGGGTTAGTTATACGGCGGATCCGTTAACTAACCAATGGTAAGAAGAGATAAATATTCAGAATATAAATTGATGTTTCGTTTCCATGATCAGTTCTGATTTCTGTGGGTGGATGTGTGCTTGCGACCAAATTTTGTTCTCTTGATAATTTTCTAATTTTATTAAATTTTGTTTGATAGTTTTCTGTTTTCTTTTGCTCTAGCCTAGATAACATCCAAACCCCCCCATATTGCATATCATCTAGCATAAAAATCTAACTTGAATCTTCCTCGTAGGATCGACCCCTTGCTTGCTCTATACTATCTTGTGTGTTGTGTTTGAAGCTAGGGTAATTAATTTATGCGACCATGACATCGCAACATTGATGATCATAAATCTATGGGTGGATATCTTGTATTTTGGTCATACACTGATTTCTTGGAAGTGAGGCAAACAATGCACGGTTGCTCATTCTTCTACCGAAACTAAGTATAAAGCCTTAGCCGATGAAACTTTTGAGGTTATATAGCTTCAATATTTATTGTTAGATCTGCATATTACTCCTCCTTTTGTGCCTATGATTTGGTGTGATAATTTGAGTGCTACTTATTTGTTTATGAAACCTATCTGCCATGCTCATACTAAGCATTTTGAGGTTGATTATCATTTTGTACATGACAGAGTTGCTACGAAGGCCATTCAAATTCACTTTATTTCTTCCAAGGATCAACTTGTTGATGTTCTTACCAAACCCCTTTCCACTGCTTCTTTTATTGATCTTAGGTGTCGTGTATGAGCGCGCAACATTGGGGAAAAGGATTTACCGCCTAGTTTTATAGCTCAGGATCAAGATTCATTTGTGTGAATAAATCTTGTGTTTTAAATTTATTATTGGCTTATGTGCCCAAATGAATTCATATGGGAAGGGTCTAGGTAGATGTCTTGACATGGTTCACCTATCTTGGAAGGCGAAAGGGTTTTCCACAGCTCATATATTGTGGTAAAAAATACTTCCAATTAAAAATGGTGAATATTCAAAATAATTCTTAGAATTTTATAGTCAATTTCTAATATTTAAATAACAGTCTACTTAAGGTAAAGGGAAGGTATTAGCACCCCAAATACATCCTACCTAAGGTAAGCTGTATTGTTTTTATTGTCTGATAAAATCTAAGGTCTTGTCGTGCTTTCTAGTTGTTGGTCCGTCTATGGTTTAAGAAAAGTCCTCATCGGTAAGAAGATTCTTATCTTATAGGGTAATTATGATGTCAACAAAAGAATTTAATATCTGGAATACGTCTTACGTATAAGGTCGTAACCCAGATATTAAAAGAAAACAAAATAATTTTTTTGGAATTTTTGAAATATTGGCCTAGTTCTCGTGACTTTAATAAACTGGTTATTAAAGCCAAAATGCATGCTAATACATATTTTTTGAAATTTCCCTTTGTTTTATAAAAATACAATATGATTTTTTTATTCTTTTATTTTTGAGAGACTTGGCCGTATGCGTGAAAACAAAATCTTTTTTTTTTATGTTTTGACGAAAATCAGGTATTTTAATAATGGGTTTGTATTTTTATAGTATAAAAATACAAACCAGTGCTAAGTAAAATTCAGTAAAAAAAGATGTAGGAAAATCATCATTTATATTACAGACTAAGAATGGAAATGAATGTACCTGGTTTTGGAGAAAGGAGGCCGATGGTTGTGCTGACCTACTCTACTGGGTTCGTGATTCTGGAGAAGGAGAAGCCTATGGTGATGCTAGCCTCCTCTACTGGTTCCCTGGTTCTGAAAAAAGTGAAGCCGATAGTGATGGTGGCTTCCTCTGTTATTTCCTTCATTCTGGAAGAGTGAAGAGCAAATGGTGGCTCAACTCCTCTGTCGCTGTCGCGTTTTCTGACAGTCACTTGGCTCCTCTGTTGGTTTCACCTTCTCTCTGCTTTCTCTCTTCCTGCTCACTTCCTCTGCCTCTCTCTTCTTTTCCTTTTGTGGCCAAGTTCTTGTCGCACGTCACCTGCGCGACTTTGGTTGGCGATTTTTTCATTTCGTTTGATTGATTCGTTGGGAGTCGCCACCTAGTATTTAATTGAGGGCTACTAGGAAACCCGAGTGTATTGGTCTTGTCAGAGATTCACGGATAAGGAACTGGTTGTGGTTAGGGAAGGTATTAGCACCCCTAACGCACCCTACCTGAGGTAAGCTGCTTCGTGACTTTGATGTATTAAAGAAGTTTTAAAAATTTTATCTTTTCATCGGATATTAGAAATACAACTTATGTGTAAGTTCATAATTCTTGACCGTGAGCAAATCAAAATATTAATTTCTTCTTTATTCTTTGCAATTTTATCATTAAAAAAAACATCCATAAAAAAAATACAATCAGCACATAAAAACATAGTGGGTCAATAAAAACAAGACTGCAGAACTTTGGGTGCAGTGTGTTGCGCTCTAAACTGCCCCGCATATTCAAGTGTGTGCAGTGCTTTAGTATGTTTGTCATTTCCTCTTCTGGAACGCACCTCCTGATGACTTGATCTGCACAATGCCAATAGAGTATCGGCTCCTCCCAGAACTAGTGTTTGACTTCAGCAAGAAATTTCTTCTTTTGTTGGTAAGAAAAATCTAGCGGGATGATCTTACTTGCAAGAAAATTGACTTAATCTGCATACCAAGGAATGAAACTGTTAGTGGAAATTGCTAAGATTCTTTCATTAGTGTTGTTACCTATTTTTGGGTTCCCACACAAAAATGAAAAAATACAAAAAAAAAATCAAAAAAATATTCAGAAGAAATCCAAAAAAATAATAGGAGCGAGAAAAGGATGCTGGAATGCCAAACGATGTCGTTTTATTCCACACTGTCCACTGTCTTCTTTAGAAGACGTTACATGAGCCGGCCGAGAAAAGTTTGCAGCGGCGAAAGTGCGATTTGCTTCAATCAAGGGGGCATGTTTCATGGTTACGAAGATGCACATCGGCCGTTACTCCATCCCTGCCACACGAAGGGAAAACGCCTACATCCTTTGGCTATAAAAGCCAGAGGATGTACTGCACTAAGGAGGGGAGAAGGCAAAAAATTCCAAAAAAATTATTTTGTTTTCTTTTAGTATCTGGGGTTATGACCTTATACATAAAACATATTCTGGATATGAAATTCTTTTGTTGACATTAAAACGGTTAGGTTTTACCCAATAAGATAAGGATCTCTTTACCGAGGACTTTTCTTAAATCATAGACGGACCAACAACTAGAAAACACGACAAGGCCTTAGATTTTATTAGGAAATAAAACAATGCAGCTTACCTTAGGTAGGGCATATTTAGGGTGTTAATACTTCCCTTTACGCAACTAGTTCCCGCACCTGATCTGTGAGACCAATTATGGTTTCTAGTGACCAAAATACTAGGTGGCTACTCCCATTCCTGCTTTTCACAGATAAAATATAAGAATTCCTTGTCTCCTAAGATTTAAAATTTTTCTAGGATACCACACACATTAGTATTTGAGAATGGATTTTTTTTCACCACACACGTGCGACAATATGTATGGAAAAAGAAAAGGCGTTGTTTGATGAATTGGCAATTGTTGGCAGGCTAGTTTTGCTAGAGAATTTTAATTTATATGTTTTTCATGGTGTTTGAGGTGAGTTGAAATACTTGGTAACCAACCTCGCGACCAAGGCAGAACCACTTTTGTATACAGATCTTCATAGTCATCTCCTTACTCATAAGCTCTTTCACAAGACCTCCTGTAAAACCTCTGGGCGAAAAATCATAAATTGACTAGTTTCATGTAAAACAAAAAAATTCATAACTCTTGATTGGGTTATCATAAAATTTTGAAAATTTGTATGGAGCCTTTTAATATGATGCCTTAGATTGGGTTAAAATTTTAGAATTTTTAGAGAAATTCAGAAATTTGATGAAAAATCATAATGAGATTGAGCTGAAATTTTATGAGGAACCATAAAATATATTGAATAAAATCTGGTTAAAATTTCAGGATGAACGGAGCTCAGTAATGCTAGCAAAAAAATAAGGACCGTCAAATAGAAGCAAAAAGACTCATTAAGAGTAAAATGGTTAATTGCTATTACAAATAAAACAAATAAGCTCCTTTTCTGTTATAAGCTACCGATTGGGCAGAAACAAAATGTGAAAAAAAAAACAAGAGAAGAACGTTAGAAATCAAGAGAAAAACAAGAAAAAGTGAGAGAAAGCTTTGAAACTTGTAATATTGAAAGACTTGGAACATTAAATTAAGGAAGAATCAAGTGAAGGAATATATAAGAAAGGAGAGGAGGGCTGGCCACACTAGGAGGAGAAGAGAAGTTGGGAGAACTTAGATTGGTATACATGAAAAATTAAGATTCTTAATTGAATGAAGTGTTTTTTAGTTTATTTGAGTAAGTTATCAAACAATGACAATTAAATTTGATTTAATTTCTTATATTCTTGACTTTTTAAATTATGGTTCTTATGAGAATTTAGGGATTTTGTGAAAAGTAGTAAACATGATGCAATTAAGGTACAATAGTATAGAAATAGTGAATGTAAGTAGTAATTAAGAAAGAAATTGAATATGTTTGAAGAAATGAACTTGTAACTAAGGATGAGGAAATAAAAGAATGAGGTTTTGATTGTTTTATGTTTGAGAAATGATGTTCTTTATCTTATTTGAAGTATTCAAAAAATAAACAAATGAAGAAACATCATAAGAATGTGAAAAGAAGGATTAAATAATGGGAATGGTTCATGGAAGAATTCTTTAAGTGAGTTAAAAGAAGAAAATTTATTAAAACAATATCTTGAAAATGAGGTGACAAATGAATGAAAATTTTGGTATCAAACCCAATTAAATAAAAGATATTACGTGCTTCAAATTTAGGCACGTAGGAGAAATAATAATGGATTAATAATGTAGTGCAATTTGATTGATTTAGGAGTTGTTTCGGGAGTAGGGCATCAGGTAGGAGGAGCTGGGCCATCACGAGCAGACGGTAGGTGATTCATCACTTTCTTTTAAAATTCAAAGTTTTATTATTAGTTATGATTTGTTTATGACATATTGATATGGAAAAAGTAGAAGAAGAAACTTGTTTGTATTATAATTCGGATGTTGGGTAATTCGTATGGAATTACCGGTTAGATTGGCTATTGATAGAGAATAGCCGGATGTTGGGTAATTCGTATGGAATTACCGGTTAGATTGTTGGCTATAAAAGAGGGTTAGCCGGGTTTGAGGTAAAATTATGAATTAAAAAATTAAAAATTAAGCAATGAGTGTTGGTTGCGGAGGTCCTATAAGTATATGATTAATAAATTATGAATGAATTATTAATGTTGATATGTAGTAAGTTAGTGATGAAAGACAATTTGATATATTTTGAAGAATTGTCAACATAATAGCTTTATCATTTTTAATGTGTTATTTTTCTCATTTCTTTTTAATGTTATGTATACAGGTTTTTCACGAGGTGATGCGGAGCATTAAATATAGGCTTTGTGTTTAAATCTATTTATTTTATGGGATGTAATATTTTTTGCTTTATATGTAATTTGTATTATATGTAGATTTTAATATATGTATCCTAAAGATATTTGCCTTTGGTATTTATACATTTAGAAAGTATGAGGGAACTAATATTAGGAAACTATTCGAAAAGAATACTTAATAATTATAATCATGCATGTTTAAAAGATGGATGCATGTTAATGTAATAAATAGTTGAATATGAATCCTTTAAGTTTATATTTGTTTGTAGTTAATGTTTTATTTGTTGATGATGTAAGGATGAGAAAGCACAATGAAGTATGGTTATATGAAATATTGTATGATGCGATGGGATATGATTCAGGATGGTTGGATGAAAGTGGAAGATTTGAGTATTATGATTGAATGAAGTCTAGTCAATAACTTGGTAACATAAAAAAAACAAAGGAAACTCTGTCAAATTTTTTTTAAAAAATATCCCATAATCTTAAACATATTATTCAATACTTGACATTAGTAAAGAAATGTTTGAGATTTCATGACATTATAATTTGAGTGTGTTACACCTCCCTTCAATCCATAGGTGTTGTTGATAGTGCTCCTTTGCTACCCATGTCAGCTCAACCACCATCAGCTCTTGTTGCCCAATAACAGTTCTTTGGTTCCTATAATATTTTACTAATAGGAAGCAATTCAGTCTTGCTTCAACAATTGTTATAGTTGCTGAGTTAGAATTTAAGTTTTGGGATTTAGGAGTTGTTCATTATTTTTTAGGCATTAAGGTCCATCCTACCACTATGGGTATCATGTTATGATAAGATAAGTATATTCTTGACATCATTTAAGTTTTGAGCGTGTTACACCTCCCTTCAATCCATAGGTGTTGTTGACAGTGCTCCTTTGCTACCCATGTCAACTCAACCACCATCAGCTCTTGTTGCCCAATAACAGTTCTCTGGTTCCTATAATATTTTACTAATAGGAAGCAATTTAGTCTTGCTTCAACAATTGTTATAGTTGTTGAGTTAGAATTTAAGTTTTGGGATTTAGGAGTTGTTCATTAGTTTTTAGGCATTAAGGTCCATCCTACCACTATGGGTATTATGTTATGATAAGATAAGTATATTCCTGACATCATTCACAGAGCAGGTATGTGTTTTTGCAAGCCTATTGATACTCCTCTTTCTACATCAAAGGTTGTTGTGCTGTCCGCTTGCTTGTTTTAGGATTCTACACATTTTCGACAAATTATTAGTGCTCTTCAATATCACACTTTTACTAAACCAAAAATTTGTCAGTATATGCATACTTCTAGAGACGCACATTAGGCTGCTGTTAAATGTATTTTGTGTTATCTTAGAGGTACGATTTCTTTTGGTTTCCATATCACTCGTAGCTCTTCTTTTTTCATTGCATGGTTTTATAGATGCTGATTGGGCTAGTAATGTTGATGATCATAAATCTATGGGTGGATATCTTGTATTTTGGTCATACACTAATTTCTTGGAAGTGAGGCAAACAACACACAGTTGCTCATTCTTCAACCGAAACTAAGTCTAAAGCCTTAGTCGATGAAACTTTTGAGGTTATATGGCTTCAATATTTATTGTTAGATCTGCATGTTACTCTTTCTTTTGTGCCTATGATTTAGTGTGATAATTTGAGTGCTACTTATTTGTTTATGAAACCTATCTTCCATGCTCATACTAATCATTTTGAGGTTGATTTTCATTTGTACATGATTGAGTTGCTACGAAGGCCATTCAAATTCACTTTATCTCTTCCAAGGATCAGCTTGTCAATGTTCTTACCAAGCCCCTGTCCACTGCTTCTATTATTGATCTTAGGTGTCGTGCATGAGCACGCGATGTTGGGGTAAAAGAGTTACCGCCTAGTTTTATAGCTTAGGATAAAGATTCATTGGTGTGAATAAATCTTGTGTTTCAAATTTATTATGGGCTTATGTGCCCAAATGAATTCTTATGGGAAAGGTCTAGGTAGGTGCCCTAATAGGGTTCACCTATCTTGAAAGGCGAAAGGGTTTTGCACAGCTCGTATATTGTGGTAAAAAATGCTTTTACTTTTATAGTCAATTCCTGATATTTAAAAAGCAGCTTACTTATAGGTCCAACATTTATACCAAAATATTGAGCATTAATCCTCATGAATTAAAATTTTAGAGATTATTGAAATATCACCCAAAATTTCATGGATTCACTAAACTAGTTATTAAATCCAAAATGCATGCAAATAAATAAAAAGACTATTTTTTTGTGCCTTTTTTTTTAATATGCTAACATATGCAAATATAATTTATTTTTGAGAGATTTTGTCACATGCACACACAAAAAAACATTTATATTACTATTTTTTGGGTTGTTTTTTTATTTTTAGTTATTTTTTGTATTTCTGTAAGGCCATATTTAAGAAGACCTATTTTTTAAATAAAAAAATCCACCCAAAATAGGCTTAAGGGGTGTTTGTCAAACACACCCTTAAAACAAAAAAAACTTTACAAAAAAATAGCAAACCAACACAGGGTATATCAAGGCTGGTTAATATCGAGAACTGCAGATTGTACGGAATGAAGAGTCATGACTGCCACGTGTTTATGCAAACGCTCATCCCATTAGATTTTTGTAATTTGTTGCCAAAGAGAATATGAGATGCACTCACGGAAATCAGTCATTTCTTTAGAGATATATGCTCCAGCAAGTTGAATGCTGAGCACATTGAGAGGCTTCAAACGAATATCGTTGAGACACTATACAACCTTGAGATGATATTCCCTCCGTCATTTTTTAACTCAATGGAGCATCTCCCTATACATCTATCGTTCAAGGCAAAAGCTAGAGGATCGGTCCAGTATAGATGGATGTACCCATTCGAACGGTTAGATATTACAGTTGCAATGTAATTCATATGTAAAAGTATTTTCTATGTTTTTCTTAATTGAAAATACTTGATTAATTCAATGCATGTACTTGTTTAATCTCAAGAAAAAGGTTAAGAACAAGGCGCATGTTGAGGCTTCGATATGTGAGGTCTATATTGTTGAGGAGATCTCAACATTTATCTCGTACTATTTTGAACCTCATTTGAGAACGAGAATTAATCGCGTTCCATGGCATGATGATGGCGGTGAAGTGCCTTCCAATGGGAACTTGTCAATATTCTCCAATACTGGACGACCCACACCTAAAAATGTCGTAAAAGGAAGATATTTTTCGGAAATAGAGTTCAAACAAGCACACAACTATGTTCTATTTAACTTGATGAGCTGAGACCTTTTATTCAGTAAGTTTATATATGTGTAATACTAATTAAACTTTGTCAGTAATATACTATTAATTATATATTGTAATATCATACACTCATTATCACTTGCAGGCAACAATCAACAATATTTGCTCTCCAATAACTCACAGCTGACCGAATCCCAGATCTTTCAATTACAAGATGAACAATTTGCCACGTGGTTCAGAACACATGTAAGCACTATCACAAACTCATTCTAACTTGCAAAATTACTGTACGTATGCATGTCATAACGAGATTCTCGTTCATTTACTATTTATTGATGTACATTACATACAAGGTTTATCAAATGGAAAGAAGTGCGCCTAAGTCATTGTCTTCACTAAGCCTGGGGCCTGAAAGAAAATGTAAGTGCTACAGCGGGTATTTTGTCAATGGATATGTTTTCCATACTGAAGAATACGGGCAAGGAAGAAAGACATACAACAACGGTGTTTGTGTTAAGGGATCCACTAGTAGTGAGTTAGAAGTTGACTACTATGGTAGATTAGAAGAGGTCGTCGAATTGCAATATCATAACGAGCAGAATATAGTGTTTTTATTCAAATGCTATTGGTATGACACGACTGACAGAGGAATCAGAGTTGATCCGCACTATGGTCTGGTCGAAATCAACTCAAAAGCTAAACTCCACAACATAAACGATGTCTTTATTTTCGCAAAGCAATGTCAACAAGTTTATTACACATACACCCATTCATTTAGAAAGGATCGATCAAGAGTGGATTGGTTGTCCATTTTAAAAACAAAACCCCAGGGTCGTGTCGAGGTTGTTCAGGATGAGAACGAAGACATAAGTGTGCGAGATGAAGTCTTTCAAGTTAGTGAGTTGGTTGAACCATATCGAGTTGCTCCTTCAATTGAATTGGAAGAAAATTCAAATTTTTATGTTTTCGATGATAGTCTTGTTGATGTTGACGCAGAGGAGTTGAATGTTGTTTTGAGCTCTAGCGGACAAGCAAATGTCAATGAAGATGATGATATCCATATTGAAGATTGCGATGAAGGTGATGACTATTCAATTGATGACAAAGAAGAAGAAAATTCTGACTAACTATCAGAATGAAGCCCTGTGTAAAACCCTTTTTTCATGTAATTTAGATTATGGATGATATATTTTGTAACACGAAATATTTATTGTTTAAGCACTATTGTTATTGTTTTGTGCGATGGACAGTTTATCATTTAAGTTTTTGTAGGAAGGTAAATAGGCAATACAAATACAACCTTTCTTGTACATTGCCACAATCACCGACGTCTATACCGACGGAATAAGGTCCATCAGCATTTCACAAAGAGTTCCAAAAGAATTACTTGAAATGCCACAATCACCGACGTCAATACCGACGGAATAATGTCTGTTGGCATTTCACAGAGAGTTCGAAAATAATTACTTGAAACGCCACAATCACCGACGACATTCATCCCATCGGCATTTCACAGAAAGTTCGAAAATAATTACTTGAAATGCCACAATCACCGACGACCATACCGACGGATTCACGTCTGTCAGTAAGTTGTCGACGGGTCAATATTATCGACAAATTCACCGACGGACGTGCGAATTCCAAAGGGCGGTGCATTAAATGCATATGGAGGGTAATTAAAAATTTTGATGCGAAATTCAAAAATTACCGACGGATTTTTGACACATCACCGACGGAATAAATTAAAATTAATAATTATTATTTTTTCCGTCGATGAATCCGTCGGTAAAATTGCACTATAAATCCCAACGACCGCCCCTTCAGTTCATTTTTTTCCTCTCCTCTCGGTTATTAATTTCCCCTCCCCTCTTTGATTTTTTTCCTGTCATTTCCTTAATATTTCAGGCAAAGGTTACTATTTTTTTTTTTAATCTTCATCAATCTAAAAGGTATGTGTTTCCTCTATTTCATTTTACTTTAAGGATTTTTTTTATTATTTTAGCTATTTTATTGTTGTTATGCCTTTTGTTTTGGAGTATTTTTATAATGTAGATAAAGTCTTGAAATAAACATAATTATTGAATAATTTGTTGAATTGTAATTGTTAATGTTGAATTTACCTTAGAATTAATAATTGAATATGTTGGAATAATTAGTAATTTTACTTTATAATTGCATGATTTATGTTTAATTATTTCCATTGATTTTAATTGTTAGTCTAGAGTTTTTTTGAATTTATTGAATATATTTTATTGTTGCATTAGCATAATTATTGAATTGTAATTGTTAATGTTGAATTTACCTTAGTATTAGTAATTGAAGATGTTGGAATAATTAGTAATTTTACTCTATTATTGCATGATTTGTGTTTAATTATTTCCATTGATTTTAATTGTTAGTTTAGAGTTTTTTTTGAATTTATTGAATATATTTTATTGTTGCATTAGCATAATTATTGAATTGTAATTGTTAATGTTGAATTTACCTTAGTATTAGTAATTGAAGATGTTGGAATAATTAGTAATTTTACTCTATTATTGCATGATTTGTGTTTAATTTTTTCTATTTATTTTAATTGTTCTAAAGGTTTTTTTGAATTTTTAAATATATTTTATTGTTGTATTGGCATAATTATTGAATAATTTGTTGAATTGTAATTGTTAATGTTTAATTTACCTTAGAATTAGTAATTGAATATGTTGAAATAATTAGTATAGATTGGGTCAATTGATTGATTAGGTCAATTGGTTGTGGCTATTGTTAATATTTGCAGGTTTGTGGATTTGGGTAGTATCCAGTATAGGGTAGGTGCTGTCGAATTTTTTTTTTAACATTTGAATTTAATTATATAATTATTTGTATAAAATTATGTAGATGTGTAGAATGCAAACCAGAGTTGGTCGCTCACGTATGGTCGCAGCTAGTTCATCTAGCAGCGAGGATGATATTTCTTTAGGTGCCTCTCAAGAAGAGGCACCTACACCACCTGCGCCGTCAACCGATATTGCCTCTTCCAGCGCTAGTTCACAGCGTAGAGGCGGCGTGCCTTCACAGCGAAATCAATTTACCCGCAAGTATGAGGCACAGTGGAAGGACGACCTTTCAATGTAAGTTTGTTAAGGTTTTTTTAAAAAACAAAAATTATAACATAATTTATGAAGTAATCACTATTTCATTAATTTCATTTATTTTCAGGTTCACAAACATTGAGGCCGCCCGAGTAATATCATCGGCGTTTAAATCGTCGATGGAGATTCCATTGTTTCAATGGAGTCAGAGATCCAGGCATCCTGAATGGATGCCTCAAATCAATGCATGGTTTGATAGATTTGAGGTTGATGTTAATTTATAATTTTCAGCTTATTTCTAATAAATTATTAATAATTGTAAATTAATTATTTATACACGGGACAAATTCTGTCGGGACAGTGAGCATAACACTGTTGTGAGGAGGGTGTGGGAAAATCACGCGGCAACTAGGTAACATCGAAAACAATACAAGATTTTTTTTAGACAAAAATTTATGTTTTGAAATGTAATTTTTGGTTGCGTGAAGTAGGTTGCGTGATTTTTGGTATGAAGCAAAAAAAAGGGCAAAACAAAACAGCGAGAGATAGGGGTTTCCAAGGCTGGAACGATGTTGCGGTTTGGAGGGATTTCAAACCGATATACATCCCAGAAGATATATGGCCGCACTATCTTGAGCACGTCACGTTTGAGCGGTTCACACGACGCTCACAGTCCAGTGTTGGCAACTGGAATCGGCCAATTCATGGCTCGGTGACAACGCACACTGGCGGCTCCGTTCCGTTTGCTGCACTTGCGAAACGGATGGTAAGATTAATTTAAATGAAATATATTGTTAAATTAATTTGTTGTTAATAAATCTTTTTTCATTATAGGCTATGTCTCTTGGACGTGAGCCGAACCCGATGGAGCTGTTTGTGGAGACGCACGTGCGGAGTCAAGACCGCCAAAAGGGGGCACAACAGTTCGTTGACAACCGTGCTCAACATTTCGTGGTATGTTTGTTCAATCATTTTATTTTGTAAGTTATTATGTTTATTGAATTGAATATGATGATTACTTTTTTTATTTTCAGGAGACCTATAATAATCGGTTGAGGAAGAGATACGGGGACGATCCTTTAACCCATCCAGAATTCGAACCGGATTTGTAGATGGAGGTTGGATCGTCTGGTGGACCCGATAAAAATCAGGTTTACGGACTCTCCAACACTACGGCCAACAATTTACGGTCGGCCCGTAGCTTTTCAACCGTTGGGAGCTCCCAATCAATATCGAGCACCTAATCTAAGGAGTTCGTGGCCTTGCAGCAACACACGCCTCAGCTCACCGAAAAATACAACCACCAAACAGCGGAGTACGCACAACTCAAAGCGGCTCATGCACAACAAAGAGCAGAGTATGCACAACAAAAGGCAGATCATGAACAGCTTCACGAAATGATCATGAACATGGCATCATATAGTGGAACATGTGCGCCTAATCCTTTTTGGCCATATAACCACCGACCTCCTCCTCCTCCTCCACCTTTATATTAATTTGTAATAAATATTATTTCCCTTTACAATTTCATTTAATATTTTTTTGAAACACATTCAGTTTGAAATGAATATTATTTAACTTTACTTTTTTGTTTTTGATGTTTAATAGAAATTTTATTTGCATAATTGGTTTTTATTACCATTAATTTATATAATTTTATATTATGTATTCTAAATAATTTTTTAAAAACAAATTTTAAAAAAATATTACAAAGGGTTTTACCGACGGAATTAATCCGTCGACATTTGACAGTAGCTGCCACATTCACCGACGAATTTACAGATGGATATATTCGGTTGGTATTTCATACACTCACCGACAGCTTTACCGACAGAATGAATCCGTCGGCATTTGATAGTAGCTGTCACAATTACTGATGAATTTACAGACGGATATCTTCTGTCGGTATTTCAAACACTCACCGACAAATTTACCGACGGTATGTGTTCGTCGGTAAATCATGCTTTCACCAACGGGATAAAATCCGTCGGTATATTTCAAGCGAGAAACTTTTTTTTGGCGCACAAATTTCATCTGTAAAACCATCGGCAAATGGTTTTTTTGTGTTTCCGACCGATATAACGATGAAATGTGGAATTACCGACAAAAGGAAAGCTCACAGACATATTTCGTTGGTGACGACGTCGGTAAATAAATTACCGATGAACTCGTAATCAAACACCGACAAAATTTTTCCATCGGTAAAACTGTGAAATCTTGTAGTGCGCGCGCCGCCACTAGTGGCACGTGGGTTCACGCGCCGCTGTAAGAAAAATTAGGGGACCAGGTGGATCTGGCTTAGCTTCTTCTCCTCTTCCTTTCTGCACCGACGACGACTTGCAAAACACCCAAAGACGCAACAAGTAGTCTGTTTTAGGTAGTTGTTTAGATAAGGTTTCTTCTGCTTTCCATTCAGATACGTTTCACTTTCTTCTCCTCCTTTACAGGCGGTGGATGGCTCTGAAGTCAGGGCATCTATGGTCGGATTATAGAGGTGGACGGTTATGAATTGTGGTCGGCGGGTTCTGTTGGATCTGCTGTGTTTGGGCTACTGCTGGAGGAGAAGGGAATGTTGGGCGGCAGCTGGTGGAGATGGAGACCTGGTTCAGTCGGCGGTGAGTGGTTGGTTCTAGTCTTGGAGAACTTATTGGGTTTGACCGGGATAGGAAGAAGAGAGGAAGACAGATATGGGGAAGAAAGGCTAGATAGTTGTCCGCTGGTGTTGGCCAGGTGAGGGAGGCTGATGGGTTAGCTGAGAGGGGAAGATGACGGGGAGAGGTTTAGCTGGTTTTGGGAGATGGGAGGTTTGGTGATGGCTAAGAGAGGGAGAAGGAGGAGATGACTGAGAGAGAAAGGAGGGACGACCGTGAGCAAAAATGGAGGAAATGGTGTTGGGAGGTGGCTCATTTAGGTTTTAGCTAAGGGAAAGGAAAAGGCTTTGGCTGGCTAGAGGAGGGAACGACTAGGGATGGCTGGAGGCCAAGGGAAAGGAAAGGCTGGTGTTCGGTAGTGTGAGGGAAAGGAGATGGCCAAGGGGGGCGGCAACTCTGCTTTGGCTTCAGAGTAGAGAAGAGTGGTATTAAAAGATGGGTGGGGCGGCTGTTGGGTTAGAGATAGGTTTAGTTTTAGGTTTTCTTGTGTTTTTTCTTCAAAATTGCTCCCCTCCCTTTGTGTGTGTTGTGGAGACCAGTATTTATAGGTAAAAATATTGCTAGGTTTTCAAACTTGGTCCCTCAACTTCTTTCTTTTTTTATAAATTTAATTTTTCTTATTTTCTTGGATTTTTCTTATCAACATTGACTCGAATGAGAAAAATCAATATTTTAAATTCTTTTGAGACGATACTGAAAATGCTAAAAACAATACAATATATTAAAAACATAATTTTTGGATATTTCAAAAAAAAATGGAATTTTCTTATATCTAAAAAGGCCTCTTTCGCTAGATATCGAAATAAAGAAGAGTGAAAAATAAAGGGAAATGGCATAAGGGTGTGTTTTTCCAAACACACCTTTAGCCCAAAGGAAATTGGGTTGGCTGGGCCTCGACCTCAATAGTTTTTTTTTTGGGCAAGATCTAGCCCAACCGTACAGGTTGGGCTTGATTTAGCTAGCCTAGCTTGGTCACTAGCCCGACCTAGTCACCAAGCCGGCCATTTTCAATAGGCGTGCATGAATTGTTCGCGCATGCTTACTATAAGAACAAGGTCATTAAAATGCAAAGGTGGGAGGTAAGAAGCTTACCTAGTGTTGTTGTTGGCGATGAGGACGTGATGCGATCGTGCTTGAACCGTGTTTGGATAAGATGTGGACTCCACTAGTCTTGCCATTATTAGACTATTGGAGTTGAATTGTCTTCGGATCAGAGGAGAGTTATGGGGCGAGGGAAATCGGACCAACTACCCATATTGGTGATGGACGTCTTGGGCATTGAAACGGGTTTGTTGTTGGGTGACTTTGGTGGGGAATTGGGGTCTAGCCGATGCCATTTTTATGGCTTCTTGGGTGAATTTCCTTTGCTATACAAGAGAAGAAAATGAACAGTGGATCTGTAACAACCCCAATTTTTCTATTATTTTATCCGTTAATCTCCCCCCTATAAAGGGTCGATGTTTTTTTTATTTTACTCGCCGAAATTTCTAACGAAATTTCGGCAGAGTCTCCTTTATACCGGGAGATCCCAAGTTATCGACAATGTACCCTGTAAACATTTAGAATCACATCTCATCCACAATCACATCCATGTTTAGTAAAATCACCTGCATAATTCATTCCAGGTTATGCTCAGGACCATATTCATTCCCAAACTCCATCTTACATCACACGCATAAGTTAATAATTAAAATAGCCAAATTCGAGCACGAAGATTGCATATATATATATATATATATATATATATATATATATATATATATAACACAACACAATTTAATATTCTAACATAGTCAAGTACATTCTAATATCCCAAGCATAGGTTGATACATTTTATATTTCAGAAACAAAATATTACGAATATAATATTTTATACAGGTTACATGTTTACGGCATGACAAAAATTACACCATGAATCCCTAAGTTCTTAACTTTACAAAAAGGGATCAAAGAACTTAAAATCTATTCACGTCCTATTCCTGACGTGAATGGGAGGGACCTGCAAAAATATAAATTTCCATACAATTAAAAATAAATGATTAAAATACAAGCAATTTACGGAAGAAAAATTAAACAGCATATCTATCTACTTAAATCATAAACCCCTTTTAATGGTTATATAAGAACTCTCTCCCTTTTTTTTTTTTTTTTGTTTTGCTTCTATTGACTACTTCTCCCCCCACCCCTCCACATCAGAAAGACTATTGCCAACACCATTGACCTCCATTAGTGTCTTTCGTTGCCTGTCCTGGAACAACTAATCAGTTTCATGAAAGTGCCGACACGAACGTAACCGTTTGTGTTATTAACTATATATATATATCGGAAAGCTAATCAAGTCTATAAATTTTGCCGATATCGACGTCACCCGCCGTTATCATTAACTATTCTGAAACCGAATAGTTAATCAAGTTTATATTTCTCCTTTCACGTACCAGTAATGCCGATGTTATCCAGCTTGGTTAACATCATCAGCCTCCCATATCAGGGACAAACAAATCAAATTCGAGAAACAGTCATTACCAAAATTCATTGTTACTCCAAAAGAACCCATAAATTAAATCTAGTCCTCCATTTCATTTTATTTTATTTTTCGTCATTTAACCTTTCCTTCCCCATCAATAAGCACCAAATTTTCATAGTTCAAAAGTTAGTTAAAATAATTATTAACTAGAGGAGATATAGGTACCAAGTACCTACCTACTGTAGACGCTCGACTTGCGTTCCCCTGTGGTTGCTGTACTCCTCCCGCGGTTCCTCCTGAAACCACAAACACCCATCATTATTCCATATTAGCGCACATATCACACGCAACAGCAACAATGGAAATAATATTCATTTCTCTTTTACCAAATCTTTTCTTTCTCACTTACATTCCTCATTATTATCCTCTAACTTTTCAGCTCATTTGTAGTCCAAGTGGACATCATAAATTCAATTTTAATTACCGTTTATTCTTTTTGAAGATCAAGACACACTTTCTGAAGGGCAAGAAAACGAATTCTACCCTTAATATGGCTAAACTTCACCGTTTTATCAATTTGGCCGAATCTGCCAATAGGGGTGGCAGCTTGACCTCTCCTCAGTTTTTTATTTGTATCTGGAGTTTTAGGACTCCAAATTAGGCGAGGTCAGATTCGTTGGAAAGCTAACACTTTCGGCTACAACTTCCATGAGGAGACCCTCCCCGAATTCTGAAATTTTCAGGTCCAAAATTCCCCCAGGAAACAGGGCAGCGAACCTGCCCTGTTTTGCTAATGGAGAAAGTATCTCCATTTCATCTTAAATCCCTGCTTCTTCATTAGTCACAGCCATGCCTTCCCTTTATACATGGCATTCCCGTCTTATTTTGTGTCCTCTTAAGGTCACTTGTACCAAACTAATTAATTAAGTACATCATACGTTCTCATTCCCCCTCTACAGTTTTCCAGCAGAGAACGTGCCCAAGGGAACCAAGAGTTCCCTTCCTCTCTTTTATGCACTCATTTCTTCTTCTTCTTTAAGGCACTTAGATTATTCTAATCCATTAAACCTCACTCATTTCTGCATTTTCCCCACATTTATGTTAAAGAACCCTAATTCCCAATTCAAGAAAAGCATAAACTTCTAATCAAATTGAAATTGATTTCATAGAAATTGAAATTAGAACTCCTTACTTGGATGGAAATCTAAACTTTACTTCACAAATTTTTACAAGAATCTTAGCCTTCTTCTCCATGTATATAGTCAGCCACTCTTCCCCCTCTTTTCTTCACCAACTCTTCACTTTTCTTCTTGTTAATTCTTCCACCCAATTGTGTTCCTCCACTTAATAATTCCAAGGCTTATTTGGGTTTACTAATTTTAAGTGTTTACTCCTAGTTTTGATGAAGGAAAAATCTGAAATTCTCCTCCCCTCCTTATTCTTATTATCAGCCGACCCTGGATGAGAGAAGGGATGGGTATTTATATTCCCATCTCTTGTTAATTCCATTTTGGCCCCATCTTTCACCTTTTTTTTTTTTTACTTTATTTTATATTATAACAACATTTTGAATTATTATAAACCCCCCCTCTTTGTATATTTTATTCTCGGGCTTCACAGGATCGAACGACGTCGTTTTGGGTTTAGACGGTAATTTTTCAAATTGTTCATTGAAGTTGTGATATCTTGCAATCAAACCCTTGTCTTTGAAAATCTCTACTCTTTTTTTTATTTTGCCCCTAGTTCAATTGCAATTGGACCCCTTGACTTCAATGCTATTTACAAAATAGTCCTTAGTTTCAAATTTAATCAATTTAGTCCTTAATTAACTCCTCAACTTTTAATTCTTTCAAAATTACCCTTGGAAAAATCAATTAACACCCTTATAGTATTAGCGCCTATTCACTTTGGTCCTTGTAATTCAATTTCTTGCAATTTTGACATGAATTGACCCTGCACTTTGATATTTCTTCCAATTTTTGCCAAATGGACTTCCAAATTTATAATTCCATTGTTATTAGTCCTTTAACTTTCAATTTGTGATGTCCTCAAATTATTTTTCATTCATTCATTTATTTTTTATTTTTTATTTTTTAAAAATTAAAAAAATTAGATTATGACATTTTTTAGTTTTTTTTTGTATTTTGGTAAGGCCATATTTGATTAAAAAAAAAACCCACCCAAAATAGGTCTAAAGGGTGTTTGCCACACACCCTTAAAAAAAAAAAAAACCTTAATGAAAAAATGGCAAACCGAACAGGGTATAAATGATTTACCCAATTTTGATTCCATTAGGTTGACCTGACTGAGTTGAACAAAAAAAACCTAAATAGATTAAACCAAAAAAACATAAAAACTAATAATTTTCTTAAGTAAAACAGATCAAAACACAAAAAAATGAAGAAGGTTAAGACACTTAAACTTAAAACCAACAATGTAAACATCAAACCAAACCAGATTTCAAGCAATAAAAGGCAAGGTTTTATTCAGAATTAAGCGTAGATCAAGAATCAAGTGTTAGTTTGTTTTGATTATTACTCAAACATCATGATTTGTTTGTCAAAAATAAGTGTTGGTTCAAAACTGAAATCCTCAAATTAAAACCCACAAAATCAAACTCAAGTGTAAACTTAAAATATTAGCACAATAATCATCATGTCAATACACTTAAAACATTGCATTTAAACAATAAAAAACAATCTAGCAGATACACAGTAGCCGAATGACACGTCATCTACGCTAAACCCTACAAATTAGGGTTTTTAATTTGATATTTGGCAAACTTCAATTTATTCCCTATTCTTCCAATTTCTTTTAATTTAACTTGTAATTACCTCACAAACCCTTAATTTCATGCAATTTCACCCCTACCAAACTTATTTGCCATCCTTAAATTTGAGCACCTATTACAACTTGGTCCTTGGTTTCTGATTTGTTCAATTGGACCCCTAGATGACCATCAACCTTTCAATTATCTTCAATTTAGCCCCTAATTTCACCAATTTCAAACTTGAAGTATTGCACATCTTACAAGTTGGTCCTTGGTTTTTTATTTGTTCAATTAGGTTCATAATTGCCCATCAAAGTTTGAAATTTATGCAATTAAGCCCTTGATTTGACCAAATTAACTTTTAAAATTTTCAATTCGACCCCCATACTTTAATTTCTTCTAATTAGAGTCTGAATTGACTTCAAAAGGTCAATTTTCTTGCAATTAAACTCTCATTAAATTCAATTAAGCCTTAAATTTTTTTCAATTGAGTTCTTAAACATCTAAGCTTGAATTTTCTTCCTCAAATTGAATTCTTTTTTAATTTTTTTACAATAGGGTCTTCATTAGTCGAAGATATACTGATATGTATTTTTGATTTTCTTCCAACATTTCTTTTAATTTTTTTATTGTTGATTAATTTTGCAAGTGCACGAATCGTAACAAGTAATAAAATGATGAGTAGGGTATCGTCCCATGAGAATTTGTAAAAATTACTACTAATTACAAAAAATCTTTTAAATTATGATCTATTTGAGGAATCTAATGAGATACTTTACAAAAAAAATATTAATGATTAAAAACAAACAACCAACTGATTAAATATTATTGAATTCAATTCTACTGATTCTAGGAGTTCTGAATTTTTTTTTCTAAGTCAAACGATGAAGCAACTCGATATGGTTCAACAAACTCATTAACTTGAAAGACATCATCTCCCATACCTGTGTCTTCGTTCTCATCTTAAACGACCTCGATACGATAACCAATGAACTCTTGAATGATCCTTTCTAAAGAAAGGGGTGTATATGTAATAAATTTACTGGCATTGCTTGACAAAAACAAAGACATTATTTACATTGCAGAGTCTAGCTTTTGAGTTAATTTTGACTAGACCATAGTGGGGATCTACTCTGATTCCTCTATCAATGGTGTCATACTAATAGCATTTGAATACAAAACGTTTTATTCTGCTCGTTATGATATTGCAATTCAACGACCCCTTCTAATTTACCATAATAGTCAATTTTAAACTCACTACAAGTCGATCCCTTAACACAAACACCACTGTTATATGTCTTTCTTCCATGTCCTTATTCTTCAGTACGAAACATATATCCATTGACAAAATGCCCATTGTAGCACTTCACTTTTCTTTCAGGACCCAGGCTTAGTAAAGACAATGAAGCACTAGTATTTATTCCCATTTGATAAACCTTGTACATCAAGTACAATAATAAACAATAAACAAGAATTCTGTAATGAAATTAAGTACCATGATAGATAATGAGTTTATGATAGCACTTGCATGTGTTTTGAACCACGTGGTAAATTGTTCATATTGTAATCGAAAGATTTACTATTCGGTCAGTTTTGAGTTATTAGACAGTAAATATTATCAATGTTGCCTACAAGGTTTTCAAAAATGTTTGAGTTTATGATATTACAATGGATAAATAATCCATTTATAACAAATTTTAAGTAGTATATATATTTAATGAATAAAAGGTCTAAGTTCATTACACTTAAATAACACATAATTATGTGCTTGTTTAAATTCTATTTTGGACAAATATCTTCCTCTTATAGCATTTTTAGGTGTGGGTCGTCCAGGATTGGAGAATATTGACACGTTACCTCTCGAAGGCACTTCACCACCATCATCATGCCATGGAACGCGGTTGATTGTTGTTCTTAAATAAGGCTCGAAATAGTATAAGATAAATGTTTTATAACAAATTTTAAGTAGTATATATATTTAATGAATAAAAGGTCTCAGTTCATTGCACTTAAATAACACATAATTATGTGCTTGTTTAAATTCTATTTTGGACAAATATCTTCCCCTTATAGCATTTTTAGGTGTGGGTAGTCCAAGATTGGAGAATATTGACAAGTTACCTCTCGAAGGCACTTCACCACCATCATCATGCCATGGAACGCGGTTGATTCTTGTTTTTAAATAAGGCTCTAAATAGTATTAGATAAATGTTAAGATCTCCTTATTATGGATTGTGTTAGAATAAGAAATATTATATTATTAATGTATTGACTTATCGTGTTTAGTATGCTACACCGTAACACATGTACTACCCTAATTATATAAATAATAGAGGTGGCTATCTCATTAGGTAATACCTCTCAATTATCACAAACCTTGTTTCAACTTGGTATCAGAGCCAATTTATCTATATATTTATTCTTCAAACGGCAACCTCTCTGCTGCTTCTCTGCAACAAAATCAACTCCTTTGTTTGTTGTCTATTGCTACTCCTCCATCAACTAATTATTCTTCAAACGGCAGCCCCTCTAATTATTTTTTATTACTACTGCTTCAAACAAAATCCATCAGCAACGATACTGCTTCTCTGCAATGCTGACTTTTTGCCTCACAATCAGCGTGTTAATTACTAATTGCTTCATTGTGCTACTGTTTATGCTGTTAATTACTGCATTGTGCTACTGTTAATTAGCCTCATGATCTGAAACGTTGATTCCACTTCTTCTGTTGATTTTCGATTGCTACTACTTCTCTGCTTCAGCCATCAGCATGTTATTGCTGATTTCTGATTACTGTTTTTGCTCCAAAGTCAATGTTTTTTGCTAGTTTCTTTGCTATTGTTTCAGCTTCCCTGTAATTATCTGCTGTCAGCTTCTGTTTCCTACTCATCTTCTGCAATATGGATCCTTCGGTTTTTGCTGCAGCTGGCACCACTGGTAGTCCTTCTTCTCCCAACACCAATGTCAGTGCTTCTTCTCCCAACATCAAAGCAGTCATGCTTCCCTCTACTGGGACAACAACTGTTATTCCCCTCTCAAATACACAGCACGTCATCAACCTCAAACTCACCAATTCATATTATCTATTTTGGCGTATGCAGATGAAGCCATATCTGATTGGCCAAGGGGTGTTCTCGTTTGTCGATGGCTCGCATTTTTGTCCTTCTCTGCTTGATCTGTCCAGTCACTCTACTGTCGACTCTGCCAACATTAATTCTGGTCCTTCCCAAACGTTTCTCATATGGAAATAACAAGATCAACTCATACTGAGTGCTTTACTCTCATCCCTCTCCATTGATGTTCTTCACCTTGTGGTGGACTGCCCAACTTCGGCAAGTGTTTGGAGCACTCTAAAACGTGTCTTTGCCTCTCTATCCAACTATAGGATTATTTAATTACATGGCTCTCTCCAGGATCTTCGTCAAGGTGATGATACTGTCACTCTCTACCTGTAAAAAGCTAAGGGCTTATTTGACAAACTAGCTGCAGCAGGCAGACCTATCTCCCTCACTGACTTCAATCTCTATGTTTTTCGAGGCCTTCGCAGTGAATTTCAAGATTTGGCTGCTAGTCTGTCGACCAAAGCTAAGCCTCTTGTGTGCTCTGAACTCCATAGTCACTTGTTTACACATGAATTTTTACACAGGAGTTCTCTTCAATCCATTCCAGTTGCTGCATCGTTATTGCCCAACCCTCACACCCTCCCTCTACATATGCTACATAACGTGCCTTCGCTGGATTTAATGGTTGTGGCTCCTCTTCTCATCGGGGCAGAGGAAGAAGAGGAGGCTATAGAGGTAACTCTCGCAGCAATTATAACTAGTACTTTGGCCAGCCTTACCGTGGAAACAGTAGGAGCTCCTCCTGTGTAGAAACAATGAGGGCAACACCAATGGCCTCAGCAGATTAGATGCTAACTTTGGAGCAACATCGGACACTCTACACAACAATACTCTCAGCTTGTGCATCATGGGAATCAAGCCTCGGCCAACCTCTCCTTTAGTGATGCTTTGGCAGCAAATCCTGTCACTTGGTTCCCCGATATAGGTGTGAATCAACATGTTATTCTAGACATTACCGGTATGACACATGCAGACCTTTATCTTGGTAATGATCAATTGTATGTTGGTGATGGCAAGGGACTCGTTATATCTAATACAACTCATGAAATTTTGCATACTCCGAAATGAACCTTTACTCTATCTAATATTCTACATATTCCAAAAATTAAGAAAAGACTCTTATCTATTCAACAATTTGTCGTCAAAATTGTGTCTTTTTTTAGTTTCACTTCTTTTTTATGTCAAGGATCTCATAACCAAGGTAGTTCTTCTTTCCGGTGAGAGTAAAGATGGCCTTTATATCCTTATCGAGTCCTCTGCCACGTGTCTTCCCTAGGCTTTTTTGCCCACCTCAGCCGATGTTTGGCATCATCGCCTCGGTCATCCCAGCTCTCGTGTTCTGAGTCTCTTAACGTCAAATAAAAAGGTTATTTTTACTTCTTGTCCTTTAAATTTTCAAAGTCAAGCTTGTCTGTTAGGAAAATCATCTCGTCTATCTTTAGGCTTTACAAGTCATCAAACATCTGCTCCTCTTGCACTTGTTTTTAGTGATGTGTGGGGCCCTGCTCCTATGTTATCTTCAAATAATTTTTGTTATTTTGTTATTTTTGTGGATGTGCATATGAAATTTATTTGGTTTTATCCTCTTGTCCTCAAATCAGATGTCTTCAATGTGTTTCATCAATTTCAAGTCTTTGTCGAACAACAATTCTCTAAAAAAACTAAATATGTTCAAACTGATTGGGGTGGTGAATATCATAAATTAAATTCATTCTTTAAAACCATATTCATTCTTTAAAACCATTGGTATTCATCATCGCCTCATATTCCCACATACGCATGAACAGAATGGTACTGTTGAGCATCGTCATCGTCACATTGTTGAAACTAGTCTTACCCTTTTTGGTCAGTGTAAGGCATCTTTAAAATTTTGGATTTATGCTTTTGAAACCTTTGTTTACCTCATTAATCGTATGCCCACACCAGTTTTGCGCAACAAATCTCATTTTGAATGTCTGCTTCGTCAACCACCTAATTATGATTTTTTACGTACTTTCGGATGTCTATATTTTCCCTTCCTATGACCTTATAATGCTTATAAGTTAGACTATCGCTCTACTCCATGTGTTTTCTTAGGGTATAGTTCATCTCATCTAGGGTATCGTTGTCTTGACTTATTGTCTAAGCGTCTCTACATCTCCTGTCATGTTCAATTTAATAAACACGTGTTTCTGTTTCTCAAGTCTACTCATCTCCCTCCACCCACCAGCCATACCCATCCGCCTCCCACTATCACACACCTTCCCTCGCTCAACATCTTTCTGTCTACCACATCATCAACCCCGCCACCCACTTCCTTTAACCTCGTTGTCCCCTTATCACCATCTGCCTCCATATGTTGATCATTTTGCAGGTACGGGGTCTGCAATACCGATACTATCTGTGTCCGTGTCTTTTTCAGCTGCTGTCTCTCCAGGACGGTCATCTAGCTCTTCCTCTCCATCCAAATCATCTGTCATGTCTTCACCAGGTCTGCACCTCTATGTTGATCTGTCCAGTTATACTTTTCCGCAACAACCATCCCCTGTTCAGACCCCTGCTCCTCCAGCACAGCGACAACACCCCATGGTGCTGCGTCCCAGACATAACAAGACTGCCAACATCACTTCAGCCTCCAGCTTCTTCCTCACAACCTCCAGCTTCACGGCTAATGTCTCCCTCCACTCTCGAACTTCTTACTTTTAAGGATGCCGACTGTTTTATGTGTTGGCATACTGCCATGAAGTAAAAAATTACAGCTTTACATGCCAATTATACTTGGTCCTTGATACCTTTTGATCCCTCCATCAATGTGGTTGGCTGCCGATGGGTGTATAAAATAAAGCGCTGAGCTGATGGTGCTATTGACCGCTATAAGGCTTGCTTAGTTGCACATGGGTTCACTTCATAGGAAGGCATTGATTACTCAGAAACCTTCAGTCATGTTGTTGAACTGACCACTATTCGATTAGTTCTCACTATTGCCATGTCCAAAGGATGGAAAATTTGACAACTTGATGTCCATAATGCCTTCCTTAATGGTTCACTTTGAGTGGTTATATATGTCGCACGTGTGCGGCGTCGCGGCGAAAACATCCACCCTCATAATTTTCTCATTATCTAATGTGGCAAATGTGGGGAGACAAGGAATTCTTGTCTTTTATTAGTGGAAAAATGGAATGGGAGTCGCCACCTAGTATTTTGGTCACTAGGAACCCTAACTGGTCTTAGAGATCGGGTACGGGGACTGGTTGCGTAAAGAGAAGGTATTAGCACCCTAAAAACGCCCTCCCTAAGATAAGCTGCATTGTTTTATTGTCTGATAAAATCTAAAGTCTTGTCGTGTTTTTTAGTTGTTGGTCCGTCTATGGTTTAAGAAAAGTCCTCTTCGGTAAAGAGATCCTTATCTTATTGCGTAAAACCTAACCGTTCTAGCATCAACAAAAGAATTTAATATCCGAAATACGTCTTACATATAAGGTCGTAACCCCAGATATTAAAAGAAAAAAAAATAATTTTTTTAGAATTTTCAAAATATTGGCCTAGTTCTCGTGACTTTAATAAACTGGTTATTAAAGCCAAAATGCATGCTAATATATATTTTTGAAATTTTCTTTGTTATATAAAAATACAATATGATTTTTTTTTATTTTTTGAGAGACTTGGCCGTATGCATGAAAAAAAAACATTTTTTTATTATTTTTTTAAAAAAATATCTTGACGAAAACCAAGTATTTTAATACCGGATTTGTATCTTTACAGTATAAAAATACAAACCAGTATTGATTAAAATGGAGTAAAATAGTTTGCAGAAAATCACAGATTTTTTGAAATAATTTTTGAAGAATTTATTTATTTTTCTTTTTTTTGGTGGCTGGGCCGGACCCGGCCCAAAAGAAAATCGGGCCAAAACCAGCCGAAAATGAAATCAAACCTACTTTCTACAGGGCTGGACTCAGCCCAACCATGTGGGTTGGGCTATCCAGCCCGAAGGAACAATTTGCTGGTTACTGTGCACAACACAGTAACTAGCTAATTATATTTCCTTCACTGCAGAACGTGAATTGCTCACGTTCTGCATGCAAAGGAAAACAACAGGGAAGAGGTGACAGAGAAGGAGAGAGGTACCTGGAATGAGTGATCGTGGTTGCTGTCTCTGGTGATTGCTCACGGTGGCGCTGGGTGGCGACAGGCGGTGGCTGTTTTTTTCTTTTTCTCCTCTGCTTCTCCCTACTTCTTCTTCCTCTGGCTTTTCGCTTATTCTACTGCTCCTCTAGTTTCTTTCCTTTCTCTCCTCTGGTGCTGGGGAAGGAGAAACCGATGGTGATGCTGAGTTTCGTATGTTGGTTTCTTGCTTCCTTGACCTTCTCTTCGTCTCTTTTCTTGTTACCGATTCCTTGTTCTGCTGCCTCTGGTTCTTGCGGATGGTGCTGTAGAAAGGTGAAGCTGATGGTGATTTGTTTTTTTTTTGCTCTGCTGGGTGGACCTTCTCACGCTGGGTTCTTCTTGCTTGGTCTGGCTCTTGTGTGATTTTCCAGATTTTATTCCCTCCTGTTGCCCCTGTTCCTCCTTTTTCTTGTTCGTTCTTCCTTTGTTTTTGTTTGTGTTTTCCTTTCCCTTCTGCCTCCTGTCTCTATCGCCTCCCCCTCTGTTTTTTTCGTTCGTCTATCTCTCCCCTCTTCTATCTGTCTCTCCTCTTGTGTTTCCTCACTGTCACCTCTCCTCTCTCGTTTCTTTTCTCCTTTGTAGTTCTTTTTTCTGTCTTTTCCTCCTCCCTTTTCATCGTCTTTCTCTGGCTTTTATAAGCCAAAGAAATGCCCTGCGGTGCAACGTTCGGCTTGGTAACGGCATGTAGAGGAATAGTAGCCGTGAAACATTCCCCATAATTGAAGCAATCTGCTGTTTTTGTTGCTGAAATGGCTCCACTGTCTGCTGAAACAGCTGTGAAGAAAGGTGATGAAATAGTGCTCTGAAACGGCGCCGTCTTCCTATCAAAATGGATATTTCTGATTTGGTCCTTGGATGTCCTTACAATTTTGTAATCAAGCCCTCCGGATAAATTATAATTGGATCTCTTGATTTTAATGCCTTTTCCGGTTTGGTCCTTCGTTTCAGATTGTTTCAATCAAGTCCCTAATTGACCACCAAACTTCAATACTTATGCACTTAAACCCCTGATTTGACCAAATCAACTCTTTAAAATTATAATTACACCCCAGAACTTTAATTTCTTCCAATAAAAACCTAAATTGACTTAAAAATTAATTTTTTCTTGTAATCAAACCCTCCATAAATTCAATTAAACCTTAGATAAAATTTAATTGAGTCTATAAACATCTGATTTTAGACTTTTCTTTCTCAACTTGAATTTTCTTTGTCAACAGGGCTCTCACCAGTTAAAAATATACTATCAAATTTCAATATTTTGCATTTTTGAACATTCTCAACCAATTTTGTCCCTTTTTCAGCATTTCAGCATCCTTTTCTCGCTCCTATTATTTTTTGGATTTCTTTCGAATATTTTTTTGATATATTTTTTGTATTTTCTCATTTTCATTTTTTGTTTTTTTTTTTGGAAACCCAAAAATGGGTAACAACAATATACATGGCACAACCCACAGGTTTTGTAGACTCTACTCTGCCAGATTATGTTTGTCTTCTTCACAGGTCTCTGTATGGTCTAAAACAAGCCCCTCGGGCTTGGTACGCCCGCCTGAGTGACTTCATTCAGACTACTGGTTTTCGAGCTTCCAAGGTTGATACCTTTCTCTCTGTTCTGACAAGGAATCATGATATTTGCTATCTGCTTGTCTATGTCGATGAAATCCTGCTTAGTGGTAACAACTCTGCCTTAATTCATCGCCTTATTACCTTACTAAGTTCAAAATTTAAGCTCCGCGACTTGGGTAATGCTCATTATTTTTTAGGAGTTGAGATCACTCCTACCAGTATGGGACTCATGCTGAGTTAACATAAGTATGTTCTTGATATTCTCTCTCGTGCTGGTATGTCATCCTATAAACCTGTCGATACACCAGCCTCTATTTCCAAGTTTGATCTGTCGTCTACTGTGTTATTCTTGGATCTCACTCGCTTTTGATAAATTATTGGTGCTCTTCAATATCTCACGTTTACTAGACCGGACATCTGCTATGCTATCGACAAGGTCTATCAGTTTATGCATACTCTTGTTGAGAGTCATTGGGCTGCTGTTAAACGTATCTTACGCTACTTGAAAGGTACGTCATCTTATAGGATCCACCTTACTCGTGGCTCCTCTTTATCACTTTATAGGTTCACTGACGCCGATTGGGCGGTGAGTGTTGATGATCGAAAATCTACTGGAGGATATATTGTTTTTCTTGGTACCACACCTGTTGTCACACGTGTGTGGCGTCGTAGAGTTCGTCCTCCACTCTCATATGTGTGTATCTATCTGGCAAATATGGAGAGATAAGGAATTCTTGTCTCTTATCAGTTGAAAATGGAATGAGAGTCGCCACCTAGTAATCTGGTCACTAGGAACCCTAACTAGTCTCAAAGATCAGGTATGGAGACTGGTTTCCTTAAAGGCAAGGTATTAGCACCCCAAATACGCCCTACCTAAGGTAAGCTGCATTGTTTTATTGTCTGATAAAAATCTAAGGTCTCATCATGTTGGTCCATCTATGCTTCAAGAAAAGCTCTCCTCAGTAAGGAGGTTCTTATCTTATGGGGTAGAACCTAACCGTTCTAATGTCTATAAAAGAACTATTGTTTTAATATCGGGAATATGTTTTATGTGTAAATTCATAATCCCTTATATAAAAAGAAAACAAAATAATTTTTTTGGATTTTTTTGAAATATTAGCCAAGTTCTCGTGACTTTAATAAACTGGTTATTAAATCCAAAATGCATGCTAAAACATTTTTTTTTGAAGTTTTCTTCATTGTATGAAAATATGATGTGATTTTTTCTTTGAGAGACTTGACTGTATGCATGAAAACAAAAACATGTTTTTTCAAAGTTTTGACGAAAACTGGGTATTTAAATACCGGATTTGTATTTTTTACAATATAAAAATATAAACCAATATTAAGCAAAATTTAGATACCGGAAATCACAAATTTTTCTTAAAATATTTTTTTGAATTTTTTTTTGGACAGAGCCGGACCCGACCCACTCATTTTGGGCTGGGACCGACCCAAATAAAATACAAAGTACCTTATATTGGGCTGGACTCAGCCCAGCCACGTGGACTGGGCTGATGATCCAACCAGTAGCCACCATGATTGGTTACTGTGCTTGCACGTACAGTAACCCATCAAATATAATTAGCCGGTTATTGTGCTGATGCACGGTAACCGGTTAATTATTTTGCTTGCTTGCAGAAACGTGCACAGTGCACGTTCTGCATGCAAGCAAAGAAATGAAGAAACAGAGATGAGGGGAGGGTGTTACCTGGAACAGAAGACTATGAGCTGGCGGTGGAGAGGTGACGGTGGTGTTGCTGCAACAGCAGATGGCGACTGCTTCTTCTTCTTCCTGCAGCCTTTTGCTTTCTCTACCCCTCTCATGTGTTTATTCTGTTCTTCATTGTTTAATCTCTGGCGGTGGCGGTGCTGTCGGTGGTGGCTGGGAGGAACGGTGGAGGCGCTGGTGACGATGCAACGGTGGCTCTTCTCCTCCCTCTTCTTTTTCTTTTGTCTTTCTGCTCTTTCACGCTCCTTTCCGTCTCTTTCTGTTCTTCTCTTTTTCCGAAAGTTTTTCCCCTTTGTTTTGTTCTTTTGGCTTCAGTTTTTCTGTTCCTTCACTCTGCTCGGTCTCCCCTCTCAAACCGTCCTCTCTCGTTCCTTTTCTCTGTTTCTTTTAACTCCAAAAACCTCCATGTTGTTTCGTTCTCTCTCCTTCCTATTTTCTATTCTTCCCTTCTTCTCTGTCTTTCGCTCATTTTCTTCTGGTTTTCCCGAGCTTCCCCCCCTTTGAATCTGTCATTTGCTTCTCTCCTTCTCCAAAATTCCCCCCCCCTTTTACTGTGGTTCCTCCTCTGGTATTTATAAGCAAGAGGAGGAGAGGGTCACCTTACCCCTGCCCTGGCGCAGGGTAAGGTGGGCGACGGGAGATGCTTGCAGGGGATGGTGGCTGAGGCATGGGTGTCCTGTTTTTTCATCCTGATGGCAGGGTATATGTGGGTATGGGTAGTGTCGGGTTTCTTGGGCAAGTGGGGTGGAAAGAGAGAGCGGGAAAAAAACATTTCAAAAATCTTCTTCGGGAGAAGAAGCAGCACAGTACTGTTCAAAACGGTACCGTGCAGTTTTTTTTTAAGAAAATAAAAATGAATTTAGGAGTGACCCAAAAATGGGTTACGACACCTGTTTCATGGAAATCTGGGAAGCAACACACTATTGCTCGCTCCTCCACTAAAGCAGAGTATAAAACTTTGGCTGATGGTACTACTGAGGTTCTTTGGTTCACTATCTTCTGACATATCTGTGCTTCTCTCTTAGTTCTGTTACTACTATCTGGTGCGATAATTTGGGTGCTACTTATCTGTCTGCTAATCCGATCTTTCATGCTCGAACAAAACATGTTGAAGTTGATTATCACTTTGTTTGTGACCGGGTGGAAAAAAAGGAGATTCAGATTCACTTCATCTCCTCCGAAGATCAATTAGCAAATGTTCTTAATAAGCCACTCACCTACTCTACATTTGCTCTTTTACGTTCCAAGCTTCAAGTGGATAACCCACCTTCAGCTTAAGGGGGTGTATTATGGAATGTGTTAGAATAGGAAATATTGTATTATTAATGTATTTACTTATCGTGTGTAGTATGCTACACCGTAACACATGTACTGCCCTAATTATATAAATAGCAGAGGTGGCTATCTCATTAGATCAAGCCTCTCAATTATCACAAACCTTGATTCAACTCTCCTCAACAATATAGACCTTACATATTAAAGTCTCAACATGTACCTTGTTTTTAAAAAAACAAAATTATAAGTTTTGAATTCTTTTAGGAAGACACTGAAAATATCAAAAACAAAACACATGTATCAAGAACATCATTTTTGGATTGTTGTATTTTGCAATTGTTTTGGTTTTCAAAAAAATAAAAAATAGAAAAAGGTCAAAAAATGTGGTTATGACATTCTCATTATTTCACCTTCTAGTTCATGTGTTGAACGAGTGCAAAGATTTGGAATATTTGTTACATTTCATTAAGCGTGCTCATCTTGTTCGACAAAACTACAAATTATTGTCCTATGGCAAAGAGTTTTTGTATAGGTTAAAAGCTTCGGGACCACATTGCTTAGTTAGCCATCCCACAAAACATGTTTTAATCGTGCTGATCAAATAGGTTAAAAGCTTCGGGGCCACTTGGCGGACAGAATGCGTGTTTGCCAAATGGTTGTGATTGTGAATAATTATATCTAGGAATAAAAGCATATAGACACACATATTCCGTATTTTTTCTTCATGAATTGCCCCATGCAAGCATTAGTAAGAGAAATATAGGACAGTTCATTTCTACCATATATATTCATACCTTATTATTGTCATATCAAACTTAAAAAGATTGAGAACCATGGAACCCACAAAATTGTCCTGTAAAAATCTAACAGCTCACTATAAGTAATCGGTATGGTGATTATTGTTGTTACACTTTTTTTTCTGGCCCCACATTAACAAAAAAAAAGGAGAAAATACAAAAAAATTAAAAATATGATGGAAGAATATCAAAAAAATTTACCAGTAAGAAGAGTATATTTGAATGCCCAGAGAATTGTCAAAGATTGGTTGAGGAGGATCATATAAAATTAAAATATTTAATAGTGTATTTTTTATTGATGAAAGCCCTATTGACAAAGAAAATTCAACTTAAAGAGAGAAATTTAAAATTAGATGTTTAAGGGCTCAATTAGATTTTTTCAAGGTTTAATTGAATTTATTGAGGGCTTAGTTGCAAGAAAAATTAATTTGTTAATCAATTTAGGCTCTCATTGGAAGAAATTAAAGTCTAGGGGTTGAATTAAAAATTTTAAGAGTTAATTTGGTCAAATCAGGGGCTTAATTACATAAATATAGAAGTTTGATAGGCAATTAGGGACTTGATTGAAGAAATAAAAAACCAAGGACCAAACTAGAAAAGGCACATGAATATTTTAAAAAATATTTTAAATTTTTTTGGCAAGAAAATATTATTCACTTTTAATATAAGGATAAAAAAACCTTTAAGGGGTTATTATCCAAAATATTATTAGGGATAATAATATAATTTACTTTTAATAAAAGAAAAAAATACCTAAAAGGAGTTAATATTCCAAATATTATTAGGGATAATAATTTAATTACTCACTTTAATATAAGGATAAGAAACTTGTATGATGTTAACATTCAAAATATTATTATGAATAATACAACTCATTTCCTTCTAATATAAAGATAAAATCCGGAGGGAATTTTATCTGAAATATTATTAGGAATGATGCGACAACCAAAAAACTGAATTTCAGTTTCCCCACGAAAAAAACCTCAACAATAATTAAGGATATTGCACCTTTCCAGACCAAGTTCTTGACTTAGAAAATTATGATTTGTTCATCATAGCATACCTGTCATAGTAAGTCAGTAAAGATAGACTTCATTAGACCATAGTAAACAAATAAAAACTGATGTACCTTACCTCAGATAAGTCATATTAGGAGTGTTAATATATTTCCTTTACGTAACCAGTATCTTGCCTAGAATCTCTTAAAATAAATAATTAGGTTTCTTAGTAGCTGCAATACTAGGCGGCGACTCCCCAACCAAACCAAAGACCATTCCAAAAGACACTACTCGAGAATTGTCGCTGTGACATTGCTCCGGTGAGGAGGGTACAACAATAATAGTAATCAAATCTAATAAAAATCAAACATGATCAATGCACCTAAAAATGCGAGCAATAATCACGTATTTGACAACCTACAAGGCAACAAATATAAACCTATTTCTTGAAACAATGTAAATCATCGAGCCAAAAAATATTCATGCTCTCAGTAGAATCGAATCCAAAACCAATCCAAGTTCCAAATTGTAGATGCATTACTGTTTCAAAAAATTAATCAAGCTACATCATAAGAGCTTACAAGTACGGTCAAGGTCACAGGTGATAAAGTAGGTGAGCATGAGATGGTTTATTACTTGTGTTTGGTAATGATAATTAGGTAGTAGATTGTAACAATATTTTTCTGACTGATGACTCAGATAATACTGACCCGGTCTGCAAAACAAGACCAACGAATCCTATCATTAATCTATTCAAATAATTATGAGTTTGAATTTTATTATTTATATTTTATTTGATAAAAAATAAAGCAAAAGGTAGTATAGATCTATACAAGTTTTAAGCCTAAATAATTTTAATTCAAAGAATATATTAAAGAATAATATAAAATTATTCTTGTATCTCATCTAACATCTTTAACCTTTTAGGTTGAAATTATTTGATAGCATTATACTCACAAAAATCACAAAAATCATTGTAGCAGCAGAATCCCCTTCCACGGCAGCGACAGCCCCTTCCACGCCAGCAGCAGCAGCTTGTAGCAGACCTCTCCAACAGCAGCAGCTTCTTTGAAACTACAGCAGCAACTTCTTTCAAACCATTATCCTCATCACCACCGTATTACCACCCCTATCTAAGACCCTAGATTCCGACCTTCACAAAAAGATCAGCTTTCACCTACCAACCCATGTTTTGAATCTGTGAAGATATACTTTGAAAGATTTCCTTGCTAGCTTCAGTATCAATCCCTAAGAAGATCCTTCATTAAATTTGGAGAGGTTAAGGACTTGTTCATTTCTCGCAAAAGGAACCGAGTGGGAGAAGGTTTGTGTACATCAAAATATGTCGATTTTAATAAATTTCAGATATTCGTTAAAATTGATTAATTGACCAATCACACTTGAGAAATAAAAAAATAGTGGTAACTCATATTCTTTATTTCGAACCTATTTTTGTCAGATACCCTTTCCTATTGAAAATAACTATTATCACTTTCTAGGCCAATATATAAATAGGACCTAAAACCCACTAAAATATGCCAAAAAAAATAGCCTGTACTGACATTTGTTTCCGAACATTTAGATGATATCAACCAATGATTGTAGCAACCAGATGTTTTTCTAGTGACAAGATCAAGCAACAAACGAAGTATAAATATGAAGACGCCATGAAAACTAAGGAAAAGCCAAAGCTAAAAAGCTTCTTATTTATTTTAGTTTTATTTATGCCCAATACATGATAGTAGGCAATCGTACTCCCTCATACAGAATTGCAGCAGATAATATCAATATGCATCTGGTTCGAACATCACAAGAAGAGGGCCGACATTGGGAGCCAAGTGCTTGTCACTGTTGACGCCAACTGGGACGCATGAGCATTCGCAGAAGGGTTCGGACATTGGACAAAAAGAAAGCTGATAAAAACTATTATCACCTTCATACTTGGTGATCTTAAACCGATTCAATCTATCAACACCTCCGGTGGTCAGAATGTATCCTTCCGTTGTTGGACTCAATTCAACCATCCACATCGTTGTCACGCCCCACATCAGACACATGGGTGCATCAAAGTTCACATTTAGATAAGAACCTTCACGGATGACACCATCGTTGGATTTTATAGCTGGTGAAAATGTTATTGGGAGGCTCTCGTTCAAAGTGGAAAGTATAACATCTGAATTGCATATGATCTTGCTAGTCGCAGTGACCGCAAGAGTTGTTGTATTGTCATTCGAGGGGGCTACGATTATATAACGAGCACCAGCTTGCACCTCATTACCGAAGACATCGAGCACTGCTGCAGCATCTTTGGCATGAACGGCCTCAGGAAATGAAGCTGCCGCGAAGGCAAAGAGAAGGAAGGAGAACCCTAGAAATTTAGTGATCTCCATATTTTTTGAATATGAGTATTAGTTATCTCAATATTGTGTCTTGTTGATCTTGTGTTGAAACAACGCATGGAGAGCATATATTTATATGGAGCAAGCATTTGGATTATTTGTTACAATTAATTAAAAAATTCCACAAAAATATAAATTATAGTGTTTTACTCGTGCCGACCTTCGACAAAACTACAAATTATAGTCCTTTAGCAAAGAGTTGTCGTGTAGGTTTTGAGCTCTTGCCTCTTGCTTACTTGATTTATCCCACAATAGTGTTTTACTCGTGCTGAATAGAAATTATAGTCCTATGGCAAGGAGTTGTCGTATAGATTTTGAGTTCTTTTCGCTGGCACCACTTGCTTAAAATGTTATAATTGATCGCAGGACTATAATTTTTTTAAGTTCATTGATCTGATCAATGAACTTAAAAAAATTATAGTCCTGCGGCAAGGAGTTGTCGTATAGATTTTGAGCTCTTTTCGCTGGCACCACTTGCTTAAAATGTTATAATTGATCTGATCAATGAACTTAAAAAAATTATAGTCCTGCGGCAAGGAGTTGTCGTTCAGGTTTTGGACTTTTGGACCACTTTAATTTATAAGATTCCATCAATTAAAATATTTCCTCATCTCATTCTCGAAGAAAATAATAAATATTTCTCATCTTATTTTAAGATAGGTACTGCTAAATTCACTACAAAAACATAAAAGCTAATTATTTTCTTAAACAAAACAGCTCAAAACACAAAAAATAAAGAACACGAAGACACTCAAACTTAAACCCAGCAATGTGAACATCAAACTAGACCAAATTTCAAGCAATAAAATGCAAGATTTTATTCACAATTAAGCATAGATGAAGAATTAAGTGTTATTTTGCTTCAATTATTAATCAAACATTATGATTATTTTGTCAAAAATAAGTTTCGGTTCAAAATTAAAATCCTAAGATTAAAACCCATAAAAACATATTATTAATTCATGAAAACCCTAGATTATTTACTAATAATGATACGAACTTGCAGAAACCAAAATTGAATCAAAATGAGACCTAAAACTAGCACCCAAAACAATATTCTTTCAATCAACATAAAGAACATCAACGAAGATTGCCTAAAAACCCAACATACACTGTCAACAATGCATATTATTGTAACCAAATATACTTGAATAAAAAAAACTAATAAAAACAATAAATAATCAAAATCATGCAAAAGATTCTAAGCTTCAAAGTTGTCAACTTAAAACAGTCTATATATTCATGCAATTTAGATTCAAAATGTCTTCCTAAACCTTTAACAAGAACCAAACAAAACTCAGAAACCCAGAAACATGTATCAACCAACATAGAAAAAAATTCATAAACTTGCTACCATATTTGGCAAATTTCAAATCAAACTAAAGTGTACACTTAACATATTAAGGCAATAATCATCATGTTAATACACTTAAAACATTGCATTTAAATAATAAGAAACAATCCAACAGTTACATAGTAACTGAACGACACGTTGTCTAAGCTTAACCCTACAAATTAGGGTTTTAATTTGGGAATTGGCAAACTTCAATTTAATCTCTATTTTTCCAGTTTCTTTTAATTTCACTCGTAATTGCATCATGAACCCTTAATTTCATGCAATTTCACCTCTGCCAGACTTAATTGCCAGCCCCAAATTTGAGCGTCTTTTACAACTTGGTCCTTGGTTGCTGATTTGTTTAATTGGACCGCTAGATGACCATCAAACCTTCAATTATCCTCAATTTGACCCCTGATTTCATTAATTTCAAACTTGAAGTCATGTGTGTCTTAAAAGTTGGTCCTTAGTTTTTGATTTGTTCAATTAGATCCCTAATTGCCCATCATACTTTGAAATTTATGCAATTAAGCACTTGATTTGATTAATTTAACTTTTAAAAATTGCAATTTAACCCCAACTTTTATTTCTTCTATTTAGAGTCTAAATTAACTTCAAAGGGTTAATTTTCTTGTAATTAAACCCTCATTTAATTCAATTAAACCTTTAAAAAATTTTCAATTGAGTCCTTAAAAATCCAAGCTTGAATTTTCCTCCTTAAATTGAATTTTCTTTGTTCATAGGGAGACCTCATTAGTCAAAGATATGTTGTCAAATCCAATTTTAATGTTCCTCAAATAGTCTTTTGGAAATTTCTTGGGCATTCTAGTATGTTTTTTTCAATTGATATTTTTTTTTATTTTCTTCCAACATTTCTTTCGATTTTTTATATTTTGTCTTTTTTCCCGCTTTTTTTTATTTTTTGTTTATGTGGGCCCCAAAAAAACCCACTAAAATAGGCAAGAAAAAAAAATAGCATGTACATACAAAATTAAGCTTTTGGGGTCTCACCTCACAATTTAAACTTTTAGGTTGAGATGATTTTTTGATATTGTATCATAGTCTTGTTGATCAAGTGGTCACAAGTTCGAATCTCACAACTCTCATTTCATTTGATAAAAATTAAGTATAAATAAGTGTGAAATTGTGCAAGTTTGAATCCCATACAATTTTCAATTGATTGTAAGAACCAGATGATTTTCTAGTGACAATATCAAGCAACAAACGAAGTTTGTGTGTGTGTGGAGACAACTCCACACATGAAAATTAAGGAAAAGCCAAAGCTAAAAAGCTTCTTATTTATTTAAGTTTTATTTATGCCCACCACATGATAGTAGGCAGTCGAGATCCTTCATACAGGATTGCAGTAGATAATAGTTCTGGTTCAAAAATGATAATAGGCAATCGACTTCCCTCGATATCATTCTGACACCATTTTATTCTCGATTTTTGGTGCTCTCTATTCATCTGGTTCAAACATAACAAGAATAGGGCCGGCCCCGGGAACCAAGTTCTTGTCACCGTTGACGCCAAGTGGGACGCATGAGCATTCACAGAAGGGTTCGGAAATTGGACAAAAAGAAAGCTGGTAAAAACTATTATCACCTTCAGACTTGGTGATCATAAACCGATTCAATCGATCAACACCTCCAGTGGTCACAATGAATCCTTTTGCTGTTGTACTGAATCGGATTTTCCACATGGGTGTCACGCCTGCCATGAAGCACGTGACTATTGGCCCTGCAAAGTTCACATTTAGATGAGTTCCTTCGCGGATGACACTATCGGTGGATTGTATTACTGGTGAAAATGTTATTGGGAGGCTCTCGTTCAAAGTGGAAAGTATAACATCTGAATTGCATAAGACCTGGCCATTGATAGTGACTGCAAGAGTTGTTGTATTGTCAGTCGAGGGGGCTACGACTAAATAACGAGCACCAGCTTGCACCTCATGACCGAAGACATCGAGCACTGCTGCAGCATCTTTGGCATGAACTGCCTCTGGAAATGAAGTTCCTATGAAGGCAAAGAGAAGGAAAGAGAGCCCTAGAACTTTAGTGATCTTCATATTTGTTGAATATGAGTATTAGTTATCTCAATATTGTGTCTTGTTGATCTTGTGTCGAAACAACGCATGGAGAGCATATATTTATATGGAGCAAACATATGGATTATTTGTTAGAATTAATTAAAAAATTCCACAAAAATATAAATTGTAGTGTTTTACTCGTGCTGATTTATGACAAAACTAGAAATTATAGCCCTGTGGCGACGAGTTGTCGTATAGGTTTTGAGCTCTTGCCTCTTGCTTACTTGATTTATCCCACAAAAGTGTTTTACTCGTGCTTAAAATTGATCTGATCAATGAACTCTATGGATAACTTCAATTAAAACTACTAATTAAATCTTCGAAATCAAATTCAAGTTGTCAAGCTAAAATGAGATTGCATGTCCAAGTATTCTAAAAAGTTTTGGTCCATTTTTTTGCACTAGACACTTCGGGAAACTTGATTAATTAATAATCTAGGTTAGTTTGCTTCAATAACTGTTTTTTTTAGTTTTAATTGTAGAGTTTTGTTTTTGTACCAAAATATATTTTGATCAAATTGTGATTATTTAGTGATAATCGCTGATGTTGGAAGCTTGATTATGATTTAGTGAATGATTCTTATCATGCCTATGCCTTAGATTTCGTTGTATATGGTCAGATTTGAAATTCACATTGTTGTGTTTACTTTTAATGTTCTTCTTGTTCTTGAGTTTTCTGGGTTTTGATTCATTTTTGACAAACAAAAATCTTGTGTTTTTATGTTTTTTCGCAAGTTTAATCTATTTTGAGTTTTGGTTTTGGTTTTGGGTTTTTTTTTCGGGTCAAACTAGTGATCTTCGGATCGATTTATGGTCGAATTAAAGATTTCAGGTCAACCTGATTTGGTCAAATTCGAGTTAGATGTCCAAGGCCTTGTTTGGTTTTTAACCTTTTTGATAAAGAAATTTTTGGCTTAAAGGTGTGTTTAGAAAACACGTCCTTAAGCTTATTTTGGTAGTTTTACATAAATAAAAAAAGGGTTTTGCCAAATAAATCATCTAAAAAATAATATTTGTTTTTAAAAAAATATAAGAATTTTTTTGGTATATAGCCAAAAATCTTCAAAAAATATTTGAGCATTTTTATAATAAAAAAATTCAATACTTTAGCATGTTTTAAAAACTATTACATGGATTTCACAACAAGTTTGTAAAATTCCAAATGATTTTGTCCTTAATTTAAAAAATATTAAAAACTTATTTAGGCAAAAAAAAAAACATATATTATTCACTTTTGATATAAAGGATAAAAAAACCTACAAAAGAGTTAATACCAAAAATATTATTAGAGATAGTAATTTACCTATTACTCACCTTTAATATAAGGATAAAAAAATTGTATGAGGTCAATATCAAAAATATTACTAGAAGCAATACAATTCATTCATTTCTAATATAGGATACTGCAAGGAATTTTATCTGAAATATTATTTGGGAATGACGCGACAACCAAAAAACAGATTTCCAGTTTTCCGTTGAAAGAAGCCTCAACAATAATTGATGATATTTCACCTTACCAAACAAAGTTCCTGGCCTAGAAAATTAGGATTCGTTTATTGTAGCAGACTTGTCATAGTAAGTCAGTAGAGATAGACTTCATCAAACCATAACAAACAAATAAAAAATGATGCAGCTTACCTCAGGTATGACATGTTAGGGGTGTTAATATATTTCATTTACACAACCAGTCCTTTACCTAGAATTTCTATAAAAAAAACTTTGATCAATGCAGCTAAAATGCGAGCAATAATCACACATTTGTCAATCTATAACACAACAAATATAAACGTATTTCTTAAATCAATGTAAAACATCATGCTAAAAAATGTTAAGCTATGTCAATTGATTAACATGATCTATAATTCTGCAGAAAGAAAGAAGAAACAGAGAGATAGGAGCAGCAAAGAATACTTGATAATAGTTCTTATTTTGCATTAAACCATATATCACGAGATAGTTGTGTTTATATATCTGTTTTTAACAGACTAACAGACTTGGGCTAATTAACTAACTATCCACTATATTAAGATTGTGACAAGTGTCACAATCTAAAGCAATGTACTCTAATATACTCTAACATCCCCCCGCAAGATCAGGCGGTGAGGAACCAAGCATGAGATTGCAACAATGAGTGTGGAAAAGAGGAGCACTCAGCGCCTTTGTAAGGATATCAGCAAATTGCTCCTGGGAGGACACAAACTGCACTGAGAGTTGTTGACGTGATACTCTTTTGCGGACAAAATGAACATCCACTTCGATATGCTTAGTCTTTTGATGCTGAACAGGATTGAAAGACAAAGCAATGGCAGACAGATGATCACAAAATAGAACAGGCACACCAAGCAACGAAATGTGCAGAAAGGCTAATAATTGTTTTATCCATTCCAACTCAGCTAAGGTGAAGGATAAGGCACGATACTCAGCTTCGGTGGAAGATCGAGAAAGAGTTTGTTGCTTCTTAGAGGACCATGAAATGGGATTGTTACCCAAGAAGACCACCAAACCAGTAGTAGATCTCCTGTCATTAGGATCCCCTGCCCAATCAGCATCACTAAATGCCTTTAACTGTAAATCGCCTCGACTATATGAGAGACCAAACTTAAGAGTGCCTTTTAGGTATCATAGGATTCTTTTAACAGCAGTAAAGTGAGACATCATAGGGTGCTGCATAAACTGGCAGACCTGATGTACAGAGAAAGCAATATCCGGCCTGGTGAAAGTGAGGTATTGCAGAGCTCCTACAAGACTTCTGTACAGCTGAGGATTTGGATAAGGCTCCCCATCGTCTTTGAGGAGTCGATGATAAGGTAGACAAGGAGTATCACACGGTTTAGCCTCACTCATTTCAGATTTAGCTAACAAGTCTTCAACGTATTTGGTTGGGACAAAAATAAACCAGCAGCAATGTGAGTAATTTGGATGTCCAAGAAATAATGGAGGGAGCCTAAATCTGTGAGATCAAATTCAGAAGTAAGAGCACTAATGACTTGTTGAATCACTCTAGACGCACTCCCAGTGATAATGATATCATCCACGTAGAGAAGCAGAACCATAATCTCATGACCAGCATGTTTGACAAATAACGAAGAATCAGAATAAGTGGTTTCAAAACCCAAAGAAGGAAGGAACTGAGTAAACCTGTCATTCCAAGCGCGAGGAGCCTGTTTGAGGCCATACAGGGATTTATGCAGTTTACAAACGAGTTGAGGATGATTGAGATCTTCAAAACCAGGATGTTGAGACATGTAGACTTCCTCTTGGAGAATACCATGCAAAAATGCATTTTTGACATCTAACTGTCGTAGAGACCAGTTAAAATGTGCAGCAAGAGCCAAAACTAACCAGACTGTGGTAGGTTTCACCACAGGACTAAAAGTCTCCCCATAGTCCAATCCAGGTTCCTGACTGAAGCCCTTAGCAACTAACCTTGCTTTGTGCCTGGCAAGAGAACCATCAGAATGTCTCTTGATCTTAAAAATCCACTTACAGCCAACAAGGTTCCTATTTGCTGGCAATGAAACTAAACTCCAAGTGCCTTGATTATGTAAGGCATCAACTTCTTCTTTCATGGCCTGTAGCCACACAGGAATTTTAAGGGCAGCCTTGTAATTGGTTGGTTCAACCAACTGCATTTCAAGGGTCGCAGGAACCTGGATAGTGGCTAAGAGAGCCTTCCGTTTTATAATCCCACTCTTGCTTCGAGTCTGCATCGAATGAAGATTAAGTGGAGGAATGGACAACACCACTTGTAGATTATCAGGAATAAAGCCATGAGAATCTAAATCAGATTGCATACTAATATCAGGTGCCACAGGGAGCAGAGGAGAGGCTGAAAGTGGAGCAATAATGGACTGTGGACTAACAGAGTCTGTAGATGGGGCAGGTGTTTGAGTGGTAGAGGGGTGAGAAGGAGACACTGAGCTGGTGGAGACAATGGAATTTGCTGTATTGACAATAGTCACAGGACAAGAAGACAGTGGACTGGATTTGAGTGTGCTTAAAGGTGTAGAAACTAAATCTGAGTATGGAAACTGGTGCTCATCAAATATAACATGCCTAGACACAAACATTCTCATTATTGGTACATGATAGCATAGATAACCTTTATATTTTGTGGCATATCCAAGAAACACACATTTTTTAGTTTTGGCCTGCAATTTGGTGCTATTATAAGGCTTGAGAAGAGGAAAACAAGCACATCCAAAAATTCAAAGGTGTGTAATAGCTGGAGAGGATCCAAATAACATCTCAAATGGTGAGCTATTATGAAGAACAATAGTAGGCATACGATTGATTAGATAAGTGGCTGTTTGACAGGCATAAAACCAAAATTTGGATGCCAATTTAGCAGTTTGTAATAAGGTGATAGTGGTTTCAATTATATGTCTATGTTTCCTCTCTGCAACCCCATTTTGTTCAGAAGTATATGGACAAGAAAGGCGATGGGAAATGCCCTTGTTAAGAAGAAAAAGTTTCAATCGATTGCTGGTATACTCACCCCCCCCCCCCCCAATCAGTTTGAAGAGTTTTAATGGTAGAGGCAAATTGAGTAGAAACAAAGGAATGAAAATCAACAAAGGTAGAAAACAAATCATATTTATTTACTAAAGGGAAAATCCAGCAATATCTGGTACATTCATCAACAAAGATAGTGTAGTATCTATAACCATCAACTGAAATAGATGGTGCAGGACCCCACAAATCAGTATAAATAGTATGAAATGGAATTACAGACTTATTGACATGCTGTGGAAAAGGTAGTTTACTAAACTTTCCTTCAAGACATGGATGACACATGAGAGGTGTAGGTGTTTTGGAGACATGTACGTGAGCTTTATTTAATATCAAGGAAACAATATTATTTGTAGGATGACCTAACCTATGATGCCACAAGGTGGACTGAACGAGTTGACCAAGATAAGTTGTAGCTTGATAAGGCTGTTGGGAGGTTGTAGGCGAGAAAGAGTGGATAGGATACAATCCATTACTGCACATCCCTTTGTAAAGGATCCTCCCTGTGGCTTTGTCCAGAATCCAAAAACAGAGAGCATCAAATATGAGCCGATGGTTATTATCAAGACAAAGACGGTGTACTGATAACAAATTCTGAGTAATTTGAGGAACACAAAGCACAGAATGCAATTTAATTGGAGAAATGGATGAATGAAGAGTAGAATGACCAATGTGGGATACTGTCAAACCTTCACCATTGGCAGTATGAATGGTTTCAGTGGATGGATATGGGGAGGCCATCGATAAATTCACCAAATCAGCCGTCATATGATTCGTGGCACCAGAATCGGTGGGCCACACTTGAGAAGATCCTGAGGAACAAGATGCTGGAGAGGCAGAGTGAATCAATGTATGCATAGCTTGCATAGGAGATCGTTGTACTTCCCGGTTCTGTGAGGATGACACCTGATATGGAGTATATTGCTGCATAACTTGCATAGGAGATTGATGTACTTCCCTGTTCTGTGAAAAGGGAGCCGGATATGAAGGATACTGCAGAGACTGTGGCTGCAGAGAAAAGGATGACTGTGGAGAATACGAAGTACTGTAATTTGGACCCTTATCATTATAGAAGCAATACCAAGAGGTATGATTGCTTCTACCACAGATGTTGCATCTGGTTCTATTAGGAGGAGAAGCTCCACAGAAGGGAGCAGTGTGTCCCTCAGAGTTGCATAGCTGACAGATTGGAACCATGAGTGCAGAAGGATGTCGAAATTGCTGAGCAGGGGATTGACCAAGGAGTCCAGAATTTGAGTTGGGAAGCACAGGTGCTATGGAGGAAAAACCTGGTCTAGAAGCAAAGAATCGAGAGCCCTGAGTAAATCGACCTTTACCCCTATTCTTGTTTCCATTATATGGCTGAAACTGTCTAGCAGGCATCTGAGACTGCCCATGATGTGGAGAGAAACTCCCTTGTGTGTATGTATCACATGTACTAGCAACCATAGCTGACAGGAACGGAGAATTAACTAAAGTGTCAATAATCACTTCCTCTGCAAGCAATTGTGAGCGAAAGTCCTTCAATGAGATCACACTTTCTCTTCCCCTTATAAAACATCTAAAAGTATTATACTCAGCAGGTAAGCCATTCAAGGCAAGAATCACAATGTCTTCATCTGCAAAATATACCCCAGCAGCAGAGAAGTAGTCCCTAGCCTCTTTAATTCAATGAAGATACTGTGAAACTGAATCTGAACCATTTTTAATGGTTTGTAGATTGGATTTCATCTGAAAAATACTAGTCCTAGACACAGTGGAAAATTGTTCCTTTAATCTAATCCACAAATCTTTAGAGCTAGTGCTACCAATTGCACATGACATAGCAATCGGTGATAATGTAGCAGTAATCAATTGCATAATTGCTCTATCATGCATTTTCCATACTATATATTCATCAGATTGAGAGGAAGAAGAGGTAATACCAGATTTAGCTGAGATTGAACAATGTTGAGGTGGATAGGGGAGCAAACCATCAACATACCCCATAATTCCATTACTTTCAAGTAAAAGTTGCATCTGGAAGTTCCAATTGAGGTAATTCAATTCATCAAGTTTGACATTGACTGATGTAGGAATGGAGGAAATGAGAGCTGTAACTGGAGATTGAAGCAACTGGAGTTGCGAAGCAGTCACCATCAAGATTTCAAGTTTAATCTGTGGATGAGACAATACACCAAACACTTGCTGTGCAAGTTGTAGAAAGAAATACAACTCAAGATGAAGATCACAACGAAGCACTATATACTCCAAATATGAAGAACAATATGTGATTGCAGAGAAAATAACAGTAAAATGCGGAAGCAACAGAGGATCAAGAAATTTCAAGCGTGAGCAATAATAAGCTCTGATACCATGTTAAGCTATGTCAATTGATTAACATGATCTATAATTCTGCAGAAAGAAAGAAGAAACGGAGAGATAGGAGCAGCAGAGAATACTTGATAATAGTTCTTATTTTACATTAAACCATATATCACAAGATAGTTGTGTTTATATATCTATTTCTAACATACTAACAGACTTGGGCTAATTAACTAACTATCCACTATATTAAGATTGTGACAAGTGTCACAATCTGAAGCAATGTACTCTAATATACTTTAACAAAAAAATATGCATGCTCGCAATAGAATCGAATCCAAAACCAATCCAAGTTATATTCCAAATTGTAGATACATTATTGTTTAAAATAATAATCTGGCTACATCTTAAGAGCTTACGCAATCAAAGGAACCAAAGATGAATGAGATGATGAAGTAGGTGAGCATGAGATGGTTGATTTCTTGTGTTTGGTAATGATATTTAGGTAGCATATGGTAACAATATTTTTTTCGACTAACGACTCAGATCCTACTGAATAGTTATTTGTTGATATATAAGCCATAATTTAGAGATGAATCGTCTCCTAACCCGGTCTGCCAAAAAAAAAAAAACCAGCGGAAAAAATCAATTCATTCCACTGCCCCGATCTGCAAAACAACCTCTATCATTTCAAAACATGTTCCTGAACGAGCATACTCACTAACATCCTTATTATCATTTGTTAGAGAGTAATATAAAATTATTATTGGGACTTCATTTAATAACTTAAGTTATTGGGTTGAGATGATTTTTTTATATGATATCAGAGCTTTCTTCATCAAGTAGTTATGAGTTCGAATCTCACCACCTTCTTTTTAATTGATAAAAAATTATGCACAACGTAGTGTGGATTTGTGTAAGTTTTAAGGTCAAAAGACTTTCACTTGAGAAGGTATGTTAAAGAGTAATATAAAATTATTTTTAAGACCTCACTTAATAACTTAACTTCTTGAGTTGAGATGGTTATTTGATGGCATTATACTCACTAAATCATTGTAGCAGCAGCATCCCCTTCCACGGCAGCAACAGCCCCTCCCACGCCAGCAGCAGCAGCTTGTACCAGACCTCTCCAACAGCAGCAACTTCTTTGAAACTACAGCAGCAACTTCTTTCAAACCCTTATCCTTAGCACCATATTACCACCCCTATCTAAGACCCTAGATTCCAATCAGCTTTCACCTACCAATACCAATCATAACCACGTTTTGAATCTGTGAAGATATACTTTGAAAGATTTCCTTGATAGCTTCAGTATCAACCCCTAAGAAGATCCTTCATTAAATTTGGAGAGGTTAAGGACTTGTTCATTTCTCGCAAAAGGAACCGAGTGGGAGAAGGTTTGTGGACATCAAAATATGTCGATTTTAATAAATTTCCGATATTTGTTAAAATTGATTAATTGACCAATATATAAATAGGACCTAAAAACCCACTAAAATATGCAAAAAACAATAGCCATGAAAACTGACATTTGGTTCCGAACATTTAGATGATATCAACCAATGATTGTACCAACCAGATGATTTTCTAGTGACAAGATCAAGCAACAAACGAAGTATAAATATGGAAACGCCATGAAAACTAAGGAAAAGCCAAAGCTAAAAAGCTTCTTATTTATTTTAGTTTTATTTATGCCCAACACATGATAGTAGGCAATCGAACTCCCTCATACTGGATTGCAGCAGATAATATTACTGATCAATATCATTCTGACACCATTTTCGGTGCTCTCTATGCATCTGGTTCAAACATCACAAGAACAGGGTCGACATTGGGAGCCAAGTGCTTGTCACTGTTGACGCCAACTGGGACGCATGAGCATTCACAGAAGGTTTCGGACATTGGACAAAAAGAAAGTTGATAAAAAACTATTATCACCTTCATACTTGGTGATCTTAAACCAATTCAATCTATCAACACCTCCTGTGGTCACAATGAATCCTTCCCGATTCGATCATCCCAATAGTATGTTACTCGTGCCGACCTTCGACAAAACTACAAATTATAGTCCTTTAGCGAAGAGTGTCGTATAGGTTTTGAGCTCTTGCCTCTTGCTTACTTGATTTATCCCAAAAAAGTGTTTTACTCGTGCTTTATAGGTTATATAATTGATCCTATCAATTAACTTAAAATTTAAATCTTTTAAATATAAATAAATAAACTATATTCTTTTGAAACGACAGTTGTTTTAATCATTAATAGTGTAATAATTGGTGAGCTTGACAACTCGAAAATAAACAAAATAGTCTACTCTATAAATAACTTCAATTAAAACTACTAATTAACCTTCCAAATAAAATTCAAGATAAAATAGTCTACTCTATTTTCTTGCACGAAAAACTATTTTATAAATTGTCAAAAAAAATGATATCTAAAAATATATTGATTTGATAGAAGTTTAGTGATCTTCATTGTTGAGATCATTATTAATTAGTTATCCTAATATTTTGTCTTCTAGTTCATGTGTTGAAAGAGTGCAACATTTGGATTACGTGTTGAAAGAATGCATGCATTTGTAGATGTTCGACAAAACTACAAATTATAGTCCTGCGGCAAAGAGTTGTCGTTTAGGTTTTGAGCTTTTGGACCACTTTATTTACTCGTGCTTAATAGTTTAAAAGATTCCATCAATTAAAATATTTCATCATCTCATTCTCGAAGAAAATAATAAATATTTCTCATCTTATTTTAAGATAAGTATTGCTAAATTCACTACAATTATTTTATTGATGAGTTGAAAGAATGCGCAGAGCGCATAGATTTGAGTCCCCGGTGTGCATCGAAAGAATGACAGATTTTGTCTGCATTCGCTGTATATCCTTCCTATAAATATTTAAATTGAAAGTGGCACGCACAACACAAAAACAACAGTTCATATAAAAATTATAAAATAAATATTTTTTTGTACGTAATTTCATCCATAAATATTAGATTATAAAAAGTTGCATTACACTTTTATGTTCTAATAGTTAGTCAGAATTATCTTCTTCTTCAATTAAATCAACATTAGCTCCATCGCAATTTTCAACTTTGATAACATTGTTATCATCATTTTAATCGACTTATACTTGTCTGCTGGAGATTAAAACAACAACTAACTCCTTAGCTTCAACATCATCAAAACTATTATCGAAGACATGAAAATTTAAATTTTTTTTAAGTCAATCGATGGAGTAACTCGATATGGTTCAACCAACTTATTAACTTGAAAGACATCATCTCCCACACTTGTTTCTTCATTTCATCTTAAACAACCTCGACACGACCCTTGAATTTTGTTTTTGAAACAGATAATCAATCAACTATTGAACGATTCTTTCTAAAAAAAGGGGTGTATGTGTAATAAATTTGCTGGCATTGCTTGACAATAACAAAGACATCATTTACATTGCGAAGTCTAGCATTTGAGTTAATTTTGATCAGAACATAGTGGGAATCTACTCTGATTTCTCTATTAGTGATGTCATACCAATAACATTTAAATAAATTTTTTTTTATTATGCTCGCTATGATATTGCAATAATTCAACTACCCCTTCTAATTTACCATCATACTCGATTTCAAACTCACTACAAGTTGATCTCTTAATACAAACACCACTGTTATCCCGATACAGATTGTTAGGACCGAGTAAATCCGTATATAAAAACATGAACTCTGATCTCATACGCATCTCTGGTGGCAAGTTGTAAACTATGAGTATAACTGCCCAACAAGAATAAGGAGCAGCAAATGACCCGAATAGGTTGAATCCGTTATACATAACCGAGGACGCACATTCCTTGATTGAGTTAAAAAAGTAATCAATAATTTTAAAATGGACTTGTTAGTAGCTGAACATGTTGGAAACAAAAATTTTAGTTTTGAATTCTTTTAGGAATACACCGGAAATATAAAAAATAAAACACATATATCAAGAACATCTTTTTTGGATTTTTTTTTGTTGTATTTTGCAATTGTTTTGGTTGTCAAAAAAATAAAAAAGGTAAAAAAATATGGTTATGACATTCTCATTATTTCACCTTCTTGTTCATGTGTTGAACGAGTGCATAGATTTGGAATATTTGTTACATTTCATTAAGCGTGCTCATCTTGTCCGACAAAACTACAAATTATTGTCCTATGGCAAAGAGTTTTTGTATAGGTTAAAAGCTTCGGGACCACTTTGCTTAGTTAGCCATCCCGCAAAACTTGTTTTAATCGTGCTGATCAAATAGGTTAATAGCTTCGGGACCACTTGGCGGACAGAATGCGTGTTTGCCAAATGGTTGTGATTGTGAATAATTATATCTAGGAATAAAAGCATATAGACACACATATTCCATATTTTTTCTTCATGAATTGCCCAATGCAAGCATTAGTAAGACAAATATACGACAGTTCATTTCGACCATATATATTCATACCTTATTATTGTCATATCAAACTTAAAATGATTGAGAACCATGGAACCTATAAAATTGTCCTGTAATAATCCAACAGCTCACTATAAGTACTAAATTTAAAAGATTATTGTTGTTAGTCTTTTCTTTAATTTGGCCCCACATAAAAAAAAAAAAGAGGAAAGAGAAAATACAAAAAAAAATTAAAAATATGTTGGAAGAATATAAAAAAATTTACTAGTAAGAAGAGTATATTTAAATACGGAGAGAATTGCCAAAGATTGTTCGAGGAGGATCAAGCATGTAAAATAAAAAAAATTTAACAGTATATTTTTTATTAATGAAGGCTCTATGATAAAGAAAATTCAACTTGAGGATAGAAATTTAAAATTAGATGTTTAAGGGCTCAATTAGATTTTTTTTCAAGGTTTAATTGAATTTATTGAGGGCTTAGTTGCAAGAAAAATTGATTTGTTAATCAATTTAGGTTTTAATTGGAAGACATTAAAGTCTACGGGTTGAATTGAAATTTTTAAGACTTAATTTGATCAAATCAGGGGCTTAATTGCATAAATATGAAAGTTTGATAGGCAATTAGGGACTTAATTAAATAAATAAAAAACCAAGGACCAAGCTAGAAAGGAAACATGAATGCAGGAGTTGAAATTTATCAAATTAGGAGCCAAATTGAACAGATTGAAAGTGTGTTGGTCAATTGAGGGTCAAAATATAAAAATTCAGAACCAGAGTACCAAAATAAAAGAGGGGCCAGCCCAGCCTATAATGGGTTATATTTTTACACTATAAGATACAAACCCTGTATTAAAACACCTGACTTTCTCCAAAAATTTTCAAAAAAAATTTTCAAAACTTTTAAATTAATTTTTCTTTTGAGAAAAAAAAATGTTTTGTTACATATGGTTAAATCCTAAAAAATTTCCAAGCATATCTTCATGGGAAAAAAAATTGCATCTTTCTCATGTTTTAAAATGCAAAATGAATATTGTAACTAGTTTATGATTATCTATTAGGGTTCGATTAAAATATCAAAAACGCTTTTCCAAATTTTTTTTTAGGGTTTAAATATAGATTTGAATAATTTGTGGGGTGTAAGAATACATGATAGAGTACACTCTTAGGTATTAAAGATACAAAATGTAAAATAAATGTGATGTTAAAATTAAGACTTTAGAACGATTATAATTTAACTCGATAAGGTTGTTGCTACCCAATTTTTGACACATGTTTTGATAAATTTTCAGAAAAAATCCAAAAATAGCTAAAAACAACGAAAATCCAAAAACAAATACGTTTTTAAATATATTTGCATTATTTTTAGCATTTTTTAGCATCGTCTCAAAAGAATTTAAATTTTCAAAGGTTTTTAGAACGCGTTCGACTTTTAACGCGTTATTTTTAAAATCACCGATTTTTCTCATTCGAGTCGATGTTGATAAGAAAAATAAAAAAAATAAGAAAAATCAAATTTACAAAAAACGAAAGAAGTTGAGGGACCAAGTTTGGAAACCTAGCAATATTTTTACCTATAAATACTAGTCTCTTCAACACACATAAAGGGGAGGGCAATTTTGCACAATTTGAGGAACCACAAAAAACCATAAACCTAAACCCATCTATAGAGGAGCCACTGTTCTTCCTCTTGATCAAAAGAAGCCGCAGCTCCCACTTCGTTTTTTTTTTTTTTGGAAACAAAGTCACCGTCCCCCGGGGTCCTTGGTGGTTGCTCTCTCAGAACAGAGCAAAGGACCCCCTGTCATTTCAGCTCTCCGTCTTTTCTCTTCCCCGATTTGACTTCTCTCCTTTCATCCCCATCGCCTCCATTTCTTCTCATCTTCATCAAAGCCGCAACAACCCTAGCTAACCAAAGATCCCTACCTCCATCGTCCTCACTCTCCTCGTTGCTCTTCAGCCTTCCTTTCCTCCACAGACCGGCCAAGACACTCCGTCACTCTCCTCTCAGCCGGTCTTCGGCGTCAGCAACAGCATCCCCCATTGACCCAGATCAGTCCGCCGCCCCTTCCTCCCAGCTCCTAACAGCAGCTCATTGCAGAGAAGATGGAGAAATAAGAAGGGAGGCCGGAGGACATTAAAGAAGGAGCAGAAAACCAAGACTTTAAGGGCGCCGATCTCCCAACCATGGTAGCGGTGGACGACACCACTAGAATAGAAATAACGTAGGAGGAAGAAAGTTGCCAATCCAATCATCCACACGTCTGGTCTGGCGGCGGTGTGTGCAATGAAACTCGGCTCCAGATTCGGCAGATATGAAGAAAGAGAGGAGCAGATCATAAGAAAGAGAAGGAAAAGCTAAAATCAACTGTTTGTTGTGTTTTTTTTGTGTTATGTAGGTCACCGCCGACGAGGAAGGTAAGAAGCCGTTTTAGACCCCTTTGGTTGCCTCGATTTTCTTGTAGCGACGCGTGAACCCACGCGCCGCCAGTGGCGGGGGCGCGTGGAGGAGACGTGCCGCCACTATTCTGGTGGTGCAGAAGGCCTTCCCTGTAATTCCAAATTGTTTTGGGGCTATTTTTGTAATTTTAAAATTATTTAATGTATTTTTTGTTTAGTTTTGAATTTTTATAATTTGTAGTGTGCAAATATGGATGTAAAAAAGGAAAAACACAATATATATATATATATATATATATATATATATATATAGTGAAAGTGAAGGTGTTCTTTGTATTTTTTTTATGAATGTTTTTTTTTTATGATAAAAATTGCAAAGAATAAAAAAGAATTTTATGTTTTGATTGCTCACGGTGAAGGATTATAAATTTATACGTAAGTCGTATTCCTAATATCCGATGAAAAGACTAAATTTTTAAAACTTCTTTAATACATCAAAGCCACGAAGCAGCTTACCTCAGGTAGGGTGTGTTAGGGGTGCTAACACCTTCCCTAACCACAACCAGTCCCTTACTCGTGAATCTCTGACAAGACCAGTACATCCGGGTTTCCTAGTAACCCTCAATGAAATACTAGGTGGCGACTCCCAAGAACAAAGCAAACAAACAAACAAAAAATCACTAACCGACGTCGCGCAGGTGATGTGCGACAAAGGTAGAGACTCTCTCATGAAGGGAGATCTACCTCGAACTGTAGATGAGACCAACAAATAGAAAATTGACCTAGAAAAACAATCAAACAATAATGTAACTTACCTTAAATAGGGTGCACTAGGGTGATGCGTCTTACCCTTGTACAAATAGTCCCTTACCTAGACTCTCGTAGACCATAGGTTCCTAGTAATCATAATACTAGGTTGTGACTCTTGAACTTTAATCATAATTTTATGATTAAACCCAAACCCATTTCTTTTCCCAACAACAATCTTTTGGTAATTTCTTGAGCGTTTTGGTATGTTCTTCTCAACTGATATGTATTTTTTATTTATTTCAACATTTCTTTTAGTTTTTTTTTATTTTTTCTTTTCCCCTTTTTTTTATATTTTATATTTTTTGTTTATGTGGGGCCTCAAAATGGATAAAAGAGGAATAATTGATGTACTGGTGAAAGTGGGCAAGTTCATCTTTCTAGCAAACTTCATCATACTGAATATGGAAGGGGATAATGAGATTCCTATCTTGCTTTTGGCCAGCCATTCTTGACCACTGGAGGTGCGTTAATTAATGTGAAGAAAGGGGAGTTGCGGTTAAGGATGAATGAAGAGGAGGTGATTTTCAATGTGTTGAAAGTCATCAAACAACCCGATATGGGGGAGTATGGGGGAGAGCTGCTTCAGCATACAAGTGGTGGACTCCTTAATTAACAATAAAGTCAAGCATCCAAATGACCTGTTTCAAGCATGTCTGGTAAATAATGTAATGGAGGAGGATGCTGAGATAACATAATATAGATGTTGGATGGACTCTTTTGAACCTAACCGCAGAAGATACTTTGAAGATTTGGGACAGGCAATACCAAAAATAAAATCAACCAATGAACAAGCACCGGTTATGGAATTGCAACCTCTGCCAGAGCACCTTCGGTATGCATATCTTAGAGAAGCTTCCACTTATCCTGTGATAGTCTCTACAAAGCTATCCAAAATAATGGAAGAAATATTGCTGGGGGGTGTTGAGAAAACATAAGGCAGCTCTCAGGTGGGTATTGGCAGATATCAAAGGCATCAGTCCCTTCATTTGCACGCATAAAATTTTGTTAGAGGATGAAGTCAAGCCAATAGTAGAGCATCAGAGATGGCTTAACCCTGTCGCACGTCCCCGCCCGGCGTCGATGGCGATTTTCATTTGTTTGTTTGTTCTTAGGAGTCGCCACCTAATTTGGTTCAGGGTCACTAGGAAACCTGACTGTGCTGGTCTTTATCAGAGATTCACGGGTAAGGGACTGGTTGTGGCTAGTGAAGGGATAGCAGCCGTGAGACGTGCCCCCTGATTGAAGTAGTTCCACTGTTCTTTACTGCTAACATCTTTACTGCCTTTACTGCCGAAACCATTATTGATGAAGAAGGCAATGAATAGTTGTCAAGGAAACGACACCATTTCAAAATTCAAAATGAATATTTCCGATTCAGTCATTGAATTGTTTTGTAATTTTGTAATCAAGCCCCTGGATAAATTGTAATTGGATTCCTTATTTTAACATCATTTACAAGACAGTCTTTGGTTTTGGATTCATGTGATTTGACCCTTAATTGATCAATAAACTTCTGATTTCTTCAATTTAGCCCTTGACTTGGTCAATTTCAGCCCCTTTATTTACAATTCTCTTCCAGTTTGGTCCTTGGTTTTGGATTTTATCAATCAAGTCCCTAATTCGCCATCAAACTTCAATAATTATGCAATTGAGCCCCTGATTTGACCAAATCAACTCTTCAAAATTGTACTGCTTAAATTTATACTACTTCAAGATGGCATCTACCAAGTCTTTCCATGTCTTGGATCTTGATATTGTCTAGTCTCATGTATCAGCTCAAAGCGGATCCAGTGAGACTATCTTGGAAAAAGTATATCAGCATCTTTTCATTATGGATCATTTCAGCCATCTTGTTATGGTATGACTGGAGATGGATGTATGGGCATTGTAGTCTGGTATACTTGATGAAGTCTGGCACTCTAAACTCCATCAGCACCAAAATATTTGGAACCAAACAAACTTCAACTACTATCACAGGGTGAATTAGATTATTTCCTTCAACTGATCTCAATCTTTCTTATAGGGCAACCCATTTATCATGGGCCGTGAGATTGGTAAATCTATTGTCAGAAGGTCCTATCATTGTTGGATTCACGGTGATCTGAGCTTGATTTGGATAGATAATAGCGAAAAGGACAAAATGATTCCCAGTTATTGAGTCTGCCCCCAAGTTCTGAGATGTGTGAGGGATGTGGATTGATGGTGTTTTCACAGGAGGCTATGCAGATGTTTCCTTTCCTTTCTTGAAACTCAACACTTGTTCAAGCAGATCTATGAGTCTAGCTACTTCATATTTGATGCTCTCAATTTCCTTTTGGTAATGGGCCTCCAATTGGGATTTTCCTTCATTATCCATTAGTCTTTTTTTTTGCAATCGAGTGTTATAGACGAGTTTCAACGGGAAGCCTATATTTCAACCTGCTAAATGAAAATCATTCAATTATGCAAAAATGTTGATTCAATAAGAAAAATACATATGAAATGTGGGCTCACCCTTCACGGGGTGACAAAGGTCTTTTAGTGCATCAAGGGGTAGGTTACTATCTAGTCTCAAATGGTCTATCACATGCTCAGTGATCGTCCTCGAAAGGTTGATATGAGGCTTGCAAGTAGTGTGAAGATAGAGGCCTTAAGTAATATCAGTTTGGCATATCAACCACTTCCAAATAAACAATCAAGCGAGAGTTGAATGGTTTCACGAGTTTTACCCAGGCTAAAGCCATTGGGGTACTGTTACTTCCCCACCTATCCTAGATTTTAAGGTGTGTGGTCTCAAAATGATGCGTGACATGACATTATAAAAAAGATGCATGCTAAAGTAGTAAAAAGTGATAACCATATAAACACAACATAACAAACATCATAACAATTATCAAACAAAAGGCAAAGCTTAGTCCTAAAGGTCCTTAGTGGAGTTGTCATTCTGTCGTACGTCCCCGAACGGTGTCGATAACGATTTTCATTTGTTTGTTTGTTGTTAAGAGTCGCCACTTAGTATTTGGTTCAGGGTCACTAGGAGACCCGAGTGTGATGGTCTTTGTTAGAGATTCACAGGTAAGGGACTGGTTGTGCTAGGGAAGGTATTAGCACCCCTAGCACACCCTACCTAAGGTAAGCTGCATTGCTGGTTTTGTCTTAAATTGCTAAGAGTTTGTTAATTTATGCTATGATAGTTTACTTATAATATTGTTGACTCTGGCGTTAGTGAATATTCGACTACGAATAATTCCAACTCTGGCGTTGGTAAATTTTACGTAGCAAAAAAACAAAATAAATGATATTCCTGACTCTAGCGTCAGTGAATAAATCAATAAAATGAATTTAAATCTATGCATACATATTTTATTTTATTTTTATTTTTAGGTTGGGTCCAGCTTAGCCCATGTAGCTAAGTTGTACCCAGCAGGCCTAGCCGGGTCACTAGCCCAAGCCACTGACCCTGCTGACTAAGGCCTGCATGCATGAACTATTCACGCACGTAGTGCATAGTGTGAAGGTAATTGAAATTACCTTCGCATAGTGTTATATAACTACAAAAGACGAAATGAAAAAAAGAACTTACCAGGTGCGGGGAGGTAGAGCCAAAGACAATGGCTGGACGATTCTCCTCTCTTTCTTTTTGTTTTCTATTTGCTTCTTCTCTGGTTTCTGGTCTCCTGTTCTCTCTGTTTCTATTTTATGTTCTTCTTGCGGCCTTGTTCCTTCCCTTTCGTCTCTGTCTTCTCCTCCCTCCTGGTATTCTTCTGCGTGTTTTTTCCTTTCTGTTTCTGTTTGTTTGCTTCTCTCTCTACTCGTTTATTTTTGGTTTTCCTCTTCCCCTGTATTTTCTCCTCGTGAATTTCCTTCTGTTTTGTGCCTCTGTCTTACTCTTTCGCATCTCTATTCCCAGGCTTCCTCTGTTCGTCCCTGTTCTCTCTTTTCTGTTCTTTCCTTGTTCGTTCTTCCCTTGGTTTTTTTAGTTCTGTGTGCTGTGTAATTTCATTTCTATCGTTTGGGATTTTTGGTTTCTCTTAGTGCTCTCTGTTTGCCTCTATTCTCCCGTGTCTGTCTGCGTCTTCACTAGTCTTCTTCTCTTTTTTCTCCTTATTTTTTTTCGTGGCCTTTCTCTAGCTTTTATAAGGCTAGAGAATGCCATGACGTTGTAACGGCAGGCGTGCATCATGGAGGCGAGGGATATCAGCCATGAGACGTGCTCTCTAGATTGAAGCAACTCCACTGTTCTTTACTGCTAACGCCTTTGCTGCCGAAACCGTTGTTGATGAAGAAGGCAATGAACAGTTGTCAAGGACATGGCACCATTTAAAAATTCAAAATGAATATTTCTGATTCGGTCATTGGATTGTTTTGCAATTTTGGAATCAGGCCCCTGGATATATTGTAATTGGATCCCTTGATTTTAGCGCCATTTACAAGACAGTCTTTGGTTTTGGATTCATACAATTTGACCTTCAATTGATCAATAAACTTTTGATTTCTTCAATTTAGCCCCTGCCTTGGTCAATTTCAGCCCCTCTATTTACGCGTCTTTTCTAGTTTGGTCCTTGGTTTTGGATTTTATCAATCAAGTTCCTAATTGACCATCAAACTTTAATAATTATGCAATTGAGCCCCTGATTTGACCAAATCAACTCTTCAAAATTGTAATTTGACCTTAAAACTTTAATTTCTTCCAATAAAATCCTAAATTGACTTAAAAATCATTTTTTCTTACAATCAAACCCTCCATAAATTCAATTAAACCTTAGATAGAATTTAATTGAGTCCATAAACATTAAATTTTCATGGATACTCTATCGGTCTAAATTGATTTTGGATATTTTTTTCAAATTGAATTTTTTTTTGTCAATAGGGCTCTCATTAGTCAACGATATACTGTCAAAATTCAATCTTTGCATTTTTAACCTCCTCAACCAATTTTTGGCTATTTTTTAGGCACTCCAGCATCTTTTCTCACTGCTACATATTTTTTTATTTTCTTTTTTTCTGAATTTTTTTCAACTCTTTTTTTTTTGTATTTTCTCTTTTTTGTGTGGGGACCCAAAAATGGATAACAACAAATCCGACAATGAAAGAGGTAGTCCGGAAAAAAGTTCTGAAATGGTTAGATGCTGGTGTTATTTATCTAATCTCTGATAGCTCATGAATGAGCCCAGTTCAAGTTGTGCCAAAGAAAGGAGGAATGACAGTGGTAAGGGATGTAGATAACAAACTGATACCTACTAGAATGGTAACTGGATGAAGGATTTTCATGGATTACTGAAAGCTCAACAAGGCAACTCGCAAAGATCACTTCCCCCTACCATTCATTGATCAGATGTTGGACAGGTTAGCCGGGCATGAATACTAATGTTTTCTAGATGGTTATTCAGGATACAACCAAATAGCCATCGCACCTGAGGACTAAGAGAAGACCACTTTCACTACCCTTATGGTACTTTTGCTTTCAGAAGAATGCCTTTTGGGTTGTGTAATGCACTAGCTACCTTTCAGAGGTGCATGATGGCTATGTTTTCAGATATGGTGAAGCAGATCATTTAGGTCTTCATGGATGACTCTTATGTATTTGGAACTTCTTTCGATGACTGCATTGCAAAGTTGGCATTGGTTTGGGAAGACAAACTTGATATTGAATTAGGAAAAATATCACTTCATGGTAAAGAAAGGTATAGTGTTGGGGCACTGGATTTCAGAAAAAGGAATAGAGGTAGGCATAGCTAAAATTGAGGCAATAGACAAGCTTCTGCCGCCAACTACAGTAAAAGAGGTTAGGAGTTTCCTTGGCCATGCAGGATTTTATAGGAAGTTCATCAAAGACTTCTGTAAAATATCCAAACCACTATGCAATCTGCTGCTAAAAGACATGAAGTTTCAATTTGACGAACAATGCATGACAGCCTTTATGCTATTGAAAGAGAAAGTGACAACTCCTATTGTAAGTACACCGGATTGGGAGAAACCATTTGAGTAGATGTATGATGCAAGTGATTATGCAATTGGGGCAGTGCTGAGACAGTGAAAAAAATAACATGTTTCACACCATATACTATGCCAGCAGAACATTCAATGATGCCCAGCTTAATTATGCCACAACTAAAAAAGAGTTGCTTGTTCTGGTCTATGCCTTTGATAAGTTTTAGCCTTATCTGATGGGAAACAAGGTGCTGGTGTATACTGATCATATTACAATTAGACACCTAGTTTCCAAGAAAGATGCCAAGCCTAGACTTATCTGTCGGATCCTGTTACTACAAGAATTTGATGTAGAAATTAAAGATAAAAAGGGGACTGAGAACGTGGTGGCAGATCATCTTTCACGGCTGGAATTGGCACAACAACTAGAGCCTAAATTCATGGTGATTATCCATTATCGTTAATATCGGTTTGTATTTTTATACCGTAAAGATACAAATCCAGTATTAAAATACCTGGTTTTCGTCGAAAGAAAAAAAATTTGTTTCATGCATACGACCAAGTCTCTCAAAGCTAAAAAAATCATATTGTATTTTCATACAACAAAGAAAACTTCAAAAAAATATGTTTTAGCATGCATTTTGGCTTTAATAACTAGTTTATTAAAGACACGAGAACTTGACCAATATTTCAAAAAATCCAAATTTTTTTTTTTTTGCTTTAGTATTAGGGATTATGAATTTATATGTAAAACATATTTCCGATATTAAAAAGGTAGTTCTTTTGCTGACATTAGAACGAATAGGTTTTACCTGATAAGATAAAGATCTCCTTACCGAGGAGAACTTTTCTTAAACCATAGACGGACCAACAATTAGAAATACGATGAAGCCTTAGCATATATCAGACAATAAAACAATGCAGCTTACCTTAGGTAGGGTGTAGTTGGGGTTTCTAGTGACCAAATACTAGGTGACGACTCCCATTCCATTTTCCACTGATAAAAGATAAAAATTCCTTTTCTTTTCATATTTGCTAGATAGATACCATATACATACCTGAGGGTGAACAATCATCGGGACGCCGTACACGTGCGACACAAGGTTCATTGTAATTTCTATGGAAATTTCAACACAGTCTCCCTATACTGGGAAGTCTCAAGTTATCGACCAATAACCTGTACACTTCTATTAATCATTATCCAATCACGACCCAATTGTCCTGGGTTTTAATCCAATATTTATCGCTCCAACCACAATTTCTCAATTATCTATATTTTAAGAATAAGTAAATAAGAAAAACACACATGCATGACAAGTATGAATACATGATAGTATAAATTACATTCAAAAATTCAATTTAAAAGATATTATTACAATCCAAGTCATAATAGTTTCTTGAGATATAAAATACATGAGCACTTGTTTAGTTCTAAATGACACAAAAGATAGAGAACCTAAAATATTAATCTTGTTGTGAATATGATGGACCTGAAACAAACATAACATTGAAAAATAATTATGATGAAAAGCAATACAAACATTAGTAATCAAACAATATATATTCAAGGCTACATGCTATCATATTCTTTACAATTTTTCATCTGATTCCATTTTTAATACTTCTGGTATTATCCCTTCTGGGTTCATTAACATTTTCCTTTCCATCCCTAAATTTTCCGACCAATATCATATGTTAATGTTGAAAGACAATTCCTTCAAAAATGCTAATACCAATTTGTTGATATCATCAACTATCCTCCACAGGATTACTAATCAAACCTTTTCTTTCCAAAACCTAAAAATATGTAATTCTTTTTTTGTATATGACCAAAAATACTAAATTTATTTTGAGCATCTTTTTAAAGAAAATTTTAAACACTTTTGGCATTGTTTAAAAAAATATATTGCATTAGATTTGACAACAAGTGCATAAAATTCCAATGAATTTTGACTTATCTTTAAAAATATTTTTAATTTTTTTAGCAAGAACATTTTATTTACTTTTAATATAAGGATAAAAAATACCGTTAGGGGGTTATTATTAGGGATAATAATATTAATAACTTTTAATAAAGGAAAAAAAACATAAAAGATGTTAATATTCCAAATATTATTAGGGATAATAATTTTATTACTCACTTTAATATAAGGATAAGAAACTTATATGAGGTTAATATCCAACATATTATTATGAATAATACAACTCATTTACTTCTAATATAAGGATAAAATCCAAAAATAATTTTATTTGAAATATTATTAGGAATGATGCGACAACTAGAAAACATAATTTTATTTTTCCCTGGAAAGAAGCCTCAGCAATAATTGAGGATGTAAAACAATGCACCTATTTCTTAGGTTAATGCCATTGATCAATGCACCTAAAAATGCGAGCAATAATCACATATTTGTCAACCTATAACACATCAAATATAAACCTATTTCTTGAATCAATGTAAAACATCGAGCCAAAAAATAATCATGCTCGGAATAGAATCGAATCCAAAACCAATCCAAATTATATTCCAAAATCTAAATGCATTACTGTTTCAAAACATTAATCAGGCTACATCATAAGAGCTTATGCGATCAAAGGAACCAAAGAAGTCAAGGTCAGAGATGATGAAGCAGGTGAGCTTGAGATGGTTTATTTCTTGTGTTTGGTAATGATAATTAGGTAGTAGATGGTAACAATATTTTTCTGGACTGATGACTGGAATACTACTGACTAGTTATTTGTTGATATATAAACCATAATTTAGAGGTGAGCCGTCTCCTGACCCGGTCTGCAAAACAAGACCAACGGATCTTACCACTAATCTACTTAAATGATTACGAGTTCGAATCTCATCATTTCTTTTTTATTTGATAAAAAAAAACGCAGAAAGTAGTATGGATCTATACAAGTTTTAAGCCCAAAGAATTTTCATTTTAAGGGATGTATTAGAGAGTAATATAAAATTATTCTTGAACCTATCTGACATCTTAACCTTTTGGGTTGAGATGCTTTTTTATACTCACTAAAATCATTGTTGCAGCAGCATCTCCACGGCAGAAACAGCCCCTTCCACGCCATCAGCAGCAGCTTGTAGCAGACCTCTCCAACAGCAGCAACTTCTTTGAAACTACAGCAGCAACTTCTTTCAAGCCATTAACCTCATCACCACCATATTACCACCCCTATCTAAGACCCTAGACTCCAACCTTCACAAAAAGATCACCTTTCACCTACCAACACCAATCCAAACCATGTTTTGAATCTGTGAAGATATACTTTGAAAGATTTCCTTGCTAGCTTCAGTATCAACCCCTAAGAAGATCCTTCATTAAATTTGGAGAGGTTAAGGACTTGTTCATTTCTCGCAAAAAGAACCGAGTGGGAGAAGGTTTGTGGACATCAAAATATGTCAATTTCAATAAATTTCAGATATTGGTTAAAATTGATTAATTGACCAGTCACTTGAGAAATAAAAAATTAGTGGTGAATCATATTCTTTAGTGAGACGCCATGAAAACTAAGGAAAAGCCAAAGCTAAAAAGCTTCTTATTTATTTTAGTTTTATTTATGCCCAATACATGATAGTAGGCACTCGTACTCCCTCATACAGAATTGCAGTAGATAATATCAATACGCATCTGGTTCGAACATCACAACAAGAGGGCCGACATTGGGAGCCAAGTGCTTGTCACTGTTGACGCCGACTGGGACGCATGAGCATTCACAGAAGGGTTCGGACATTGGACAAAAAGAAAGCTGATAAAAACTATTATCACCTTCATACTTGGTGATCTTAAACCGATTCAATCTATCAACACCTCCTGTGGTCACAGTCAATCCTTCCGATTCAATCATCCACATCGTTGTCACGCCCCCCATCCTACATGAGGGTGCATCAAAGTTCACATTTAGATAAGAGCCTTCACGGATGACACCATCGTTGGATTTTATAGCAGGTGAAAATGTTATTGGGAGGCTCTCGTTCAAAGTGGAAAGTACAACATCTGAATTGCATATGATCTTGCTAGTGGCAGTGACCGTAAGAGTTGTTGTATTGTCAGTCGAGCGGGCTACGATTAAATAACGAGCACCAGCTTGCACCTCAAGACCGAAGACATCAAGCACTGCTGCAGCATCTTTGGCATGAACGGCCTCAGGAAATGAAGTTGCTGCGAAGGCAAAGAGAAGGAAGAAGAACCCTAGAAATTTAGTGATCTCCATATTTTTTGAATATGAGTATTAGTTATCTCAATATTGTGTCTTGTTGATCTTGTGTTGAAACAACGCATGGAGAGCATATATTTATATGGAGCGAGCATTTTCATTATTTGTTACAATTAATTAAAAATTCCACAAAAATATAAATTATAGTGTTTTCACTACCAGAAGGGTTCATGGAGGATTACCTGTGTTGGTATGCTCACGGAGAACTATTTGTTCCTGATGAGAGCATGGAAGAACAGGTGGTTGGGTCAATTTCTAGTGCTAGCAACATGCATGAAGTTGGAAATGAGAACAGTAATCCTTACAGGAATATGGTTATGGATGCAATGAGAATGAGTGAAGGTAATGTCAGGGAATGTACAATCGTAGAAGAAGAACCTAATGCAGATGCAACAAGGTGCAACAAGGTTTTTTGATCTGTTGACAGATTCTGATGAACCATTATGGGATGGTTGCACGAACCACAGTAAATTATCAGCCGTAGCACAGGTGTTCACCATCAAGTCAGATCACGGGTTGAGTGAGGCCGGTTAGGACAAGATTATTGAATGGGTGAGAAGCATTTTACCTAAAGGGAACAGGCTGAAAGAGAACTTCTATGCTGCCAAGTCCATGATGAAACCCCTCGGTTTAGGATACCAGAAAATTGATATCTGCCCTAACTTCTGCATGTTATACTACCTTGAAAATGCTGAGATGACCGAGTGCATGACATGCGGGCATCTCTGTTACAAACCCAGAACTGGTAAAGGGAAGACTCTCGTGGCATATAAAAAACTTAGATACTTCCCAATCACACCTAGACTGCAGAGGTTATTCATGTCACCAAGGACTGCTGAGCACATGACATGACACCAATCACACCATGCGGTTGATGGAGTGATGGTTCATCCTTCTGACGGTGAAGCCTGGAAACACTTTAACAGTATGCATCCTCACTTTTCAGCTGAATCAAGGAACGTGCGTCTTGGGTTGTGTACAGACAGATTCAACCCATTCGAGTCATTTGCTGCTCCTTATTCTTGTTGGCCGGTCATACTGACGGTTTATAACTTGCCACCGGGGGTGTGTATGAGGCGGGAGTTCATGTTTTTATCTTCATCCGTTGATTGATGAGTTGACGCAGTTGTGGTCCTCTGGAGCTTTGACTTACGACATCTTGAGGAAACAAAATTTTGTTATAAGTGCGGCTTTGATGTGGACTATCAATGATTTCCCAGCTTATGAAATGGTTTCTGGTTGGAGCACGCATGGAAAGCTAGCATGTCCATACTGTATGGAGAACAACAAGGCATTCACGCTAACAAACGGGGGTAAAGCTTCTTTTTTTTACTGTCACCATCATTTCTTGCCACATAACCACAGAAAGAACAGAAAGGATTTCTTTATTGGAAGAGTTGAAAATGATGTTGCACCCCCACATCTTTCCGGTGAAGAATTGTTTGATGTTGTGTCAGAGTACGGTGACATTGTGTTTGGTCTCCAATCAGGTAAGCAGAAGTTTCCTGGTTTTGGTTTGACCCATAATTGGGTGAAGCGAAGTATCTTTTGGGAGCTTCCTTATTGGAAGACCAATCTTCTCCGCCATAACCTTGACGTCATGCACATTGAAAAGAACGTGTTTGAGAACATTTTCAACACTGTCATGGATGTGAAGGGGAAGACAAAGGACAACATCAAGGCTAGATTGGATGTAGCGCTGTTCTGTAACCGTAAAAATATGGAGTTGGTTTGTGATGGGTCATGGGTCGCAAAACCAAGAGCAAGCTTCGTGCTAGAGAAAAACGCACAACTACTAGTCTACAAATGGCTTAAGAGTTTGCATTTTCCCGATGGACATGCCTCGAACATATCAAGGCTGGTTAATACGGAGGAATGCAAATTATATGGAATGAAGAGTCATGACTGCCATGTGTTTATGCAAACACTCATCCCATTAGCTTTTCGTGATTTGTTGCCAAAGGGGATATGGGATGCACTAACGGAGATCAGTCATTTCTTCAGAGATATATGCTCCAGCAAGTTGAATGTTGATCACATTGAAAGGCTTGAAAAGAATATCATCGAGACATTCTGCAAACTTGAGATGATATTCCCTCCATCATTTTTTGACTCAATGGAGCATCTATCCGTACATTTACCATATGAGGTAAAAGTTGGAGGACCGGTCCAGTATAGATGGATGTATCCATTCGAGAGGTTAGATATTACATGAGCTATGTAATTTATAATTAAATATTTTTATTTTTATTTTAATGTTTTTTTTGATAATTTTTTATTAATATATATATATATATGCAAGTACTTGTTCAATCTTAAAAAAAAGGTTAACAACAAGGCACATGTTGAGGCGTCAATATGTGAGGCCTATATTGTTGAGGAGATCTCAACATTTATCTCATACTATTTCGAACCTCATTTGAGAACGAGGATAAACCGTGTTCCACGGCATGATGATGGTGGTGAAGTGCCTTCAAGTGGGAACTTGTCAATATTCTCCAATCCTGGACGACCCACAGCTAAAAATGTCGTGAGGGGAAGATATTTGTCTGAAATAGAGTTCAGACAGGCACACAATTATGTCCTATTTAACTGTGATGAGCTAAGACCTTTTATTAAGTAAGTAGATGTCCTATTGAGTGTACTATTTATGTTTTGTGATACCATATACTTATATAATTTGGAACAACCTTGCAGGCAACATCGACGATACTTACTGTCCAATAACTCACAGCTGACCGAATCCCAGATCTTTCAATTACAAGATGAACAATTTGCCACATGGTTTAGAACACATGTAAGTCCTATCACAAACTCATTATCTTTTGCAATGTAATTAATTGTAGTCAATGTTACATAATATCCGTTTATTGATTATTGTTGTATTTAATTTACAAGCTAGGTTTATCAAATGGGAGGTAGTGTTGCTATTTCATTGTCTTTACTATGCCTGGGCCCTGAAAGAAAAGTCAAGTGCTATAACGGGTATTTTGTCAATGGATATGTCTTTCATACTGAAGAATACGGGCATGGAAGAAAGACATACAACAACGGTGTTTGTATTAAGGGATCGACTTCTAGTGAGTTTGAAGTTGACTACTACGGTAGATTGGAAGAGGTCATCGAACTGCAATATCATAGCGAGCAAAATAGAGTGTTTTTATTCAAATGCTATTGGTATGACACAACTGACAGAGGAATCAGAGTAGATCCTCATTATGGTCTCGTTAAAATCAACTCAAAAGCTAGACACCGCAACGTAAATGACGTCTTTGTTTTCGCAAAGCAATGCCAACAAGTTTATTACACATACACCCCTTCTTTTAGAAAGGACCGATCAAGAGTTGATTGGTTATCCGTTTTAAAAACAAAACCCAAGGGTTGTGTCGAGGTTGTTCAGGATGAGAACGAAAGACACAAGTGTGATAGATGAAGTCTTTCAAGCTAGTGAGTTGGTTGAACCAGACCGAGTTGCTCCGTCAATTGACTTAGAAGAAAATTTGAATTTTCGTGTTTTCAACGATTGTCTTGTTGATGTTGACGTAGAGGAGTTGAATGTTGTTCTGAGCTCTACTAGTGGAGAAAAGAATGTTGTTGAAGAAGATGATAACGAAATTGAAGAGTGCGATGAATCTGATGATAACAATTCAATAGAGGACGAAGATGAAAATTCCGACTAACTAAACATGTTATAAAGCCTTATTTTATAATGTAATAATTTGAAACATGAAATATTTATTCTTCTTTAATGATCAGCCCTTGTTATTGTGTTGTGTGTGCTATTAGATTGCAATTTACGGTTTCCCCGACGGACAACAACCCGTCGGTATTTCAACGAGAGTTGGAAAGAAAATTACGGGATTGTGCAACTACCACCGACGGCCTCCCCGATAGAAAACAACCCGTCGGTATTTCACCGAGAGTTGGAAAGAAAATTACGGGATTGTGCCACTATCACCGACGACCTCCCCGACAGACAAAAACCCGTTGGTATTTCACCGAGAGTTGGAAAGAAAATTACAGGATTGTGCCACTATCACCGATGGACTCCCCGATGGTGTTACCGACGGAATAACCGATGGATAGACGCACATCCCGAAGCACACGCATTTTTGACACGTGTCCATGTGCACAAATACCGACGGATCGAAAAGTCTGGCGGGATTTTCAAACTTTTTTGGTGTGCATTTCAATTACTTTCCGATGGTATTACCGACGGAATTTAATGCCACCGACACCAATTAATGTCCGTCGGTAATTCTGTCGGGAATATTGCTATATAAATCTCCCTCTGTCTCCCATTTGGTTCATTTTTTTCTCTCAGCTCCGTTTCTATTCTTCTCCATTTCTCTTCTGCTCTCCGTTTCTATTTGGCTTTTTGAGGAGATTTTATTGTTTTGGTGGTTGTGATTTTACCAAGGTATGTATTCTTTTTTCTTTATCTTTGTATTTTTTTATTTTAATTATGATTATCATTTTTAGTGTTCTTTGTTTTGTGTATTGTTTTGTAGATAAAATTTTAAATTCAACACATTATTAAGGTAAGCATTTCTTATTCCCAAATTTATTTTGAATTGATATAGTGTTTTTTAGTTTTGTGTATTGTTTGTTTTGTGTTTATGTTGTTTTGTATAGTGTTTTTTAGGTTTTTCATTTTATTTATTAATTTTATGATATTATTGTTTGTATTCCAATAATTGTTATTGTTGAATTTATGTTAAAAATGTTAATTTATATATATAGAATTACATTTAATTAGTTTATCTTAATTTAGGATATTATTGTTTGTATTGCTATAATTGTTATTGTTGAATTCATGTTTTAAATGTTAATTGAAATATAGAATTAAATTTAATTAGTTTTTTTTAATTTTAGGATATTATTGTTTACATGTCATTGTTATTGCTTGTTATTACATTTTTATATTTATGTGTACACGTTAATTTCTATTTTGATGTCCATTATGGTCGATCGTGTTAGGAATGATATTGATTTAGTTACCTTTTGCTTTTGACCATGTAATTATTTATAAATTAAGAGTCTTTGTCTCTTAAAACTTGAAATGTAATATTAATCCGTAAATTTGAATGTATGACTTTAACCTAATGTTTATAACTCTAAGTACCAATTTAACAATGAATGTTCATAGCTGAAATTCATTCTTTTACTTGAATATCATTATATGATGTTATTGAATAAAATGTTGTGTTGATGGTGATAAGTTGGGTTGAGATCCAGGATGATTGGATCGAGATGTGAAATAAAATTGGAAGTTTAATATGATTTTATCAATAACTTGGGACCCCCCAATATAGGGGAGACTCTGTCGATTTTTTTTAAAAATAATCAAAGTTAATTATGTAATTATTCATATAAATTTATGTAGATGCGTAGAATGAAATCTACAGGACATCGTCATAAGACGGTTGCAGCTAGTTCTTCTAGCAGCGGGGAGGACGTATCCTTAGGTGCTGATCACGGCGAGGAATCTACGCCAACTTGTGATGCCGCCTCTTCTAGCGCGGTTTCACAATGCAGAAGCGGTGTGCCTTCACAGCGGGGTCAATTCACCCGCAAGTACCAGGCACTATGGAAGGATGACCTCTCAATGTAAGTTTGTCTAGGTTTTAATTTTTTTATATATACTTATAACATAATTTATGAACAACTAATTAATATTACTACTTTTATTTAATTTCAGGCTCACAAACATTGAGGCTGCAAGGACTATAACATTGGCGTTTAAATCATCGATGGAGATTCCATTGTTTCAATGGAGCCAGGTTTCCAGACATCCTGAGTGGAAACCTAATATCGATGCATGGTTTAGGCGATTTCAGGTCAGTGTTAATTTTTAATTTCCAGCTTATATTTAATAAATTATTTTTATAATTTTGTATCTTGTACTATTTTTATTTTATATGAATTATTTATATACATAGAATAAATTTGAGTGGGATAGGGCAGACAACAATGTTGTGAGGATGGTATGAGAGAATCACGCGGCAACTAGGTAACATCGAAAATAATATTTATTTTTTTTATATAAATTTATGTTTTAAATTCTAATTTGTTACTATGGAAGTAGGTTGCGTGATTTTTGGTATGACACCTAAAAAAAATCAAAAAGACATGCGAGGGATAACGGTCTTGAAGGATGGAATGAGGTGGTGGTTTGGCAGGAATTCAAACCGCCATTCATCTCGGGGGAAATATGGACGACATATATTGAGCACGTGACCTCAGAGCGGTTCTCACGGCGCTCACAGTCCGGCGCAGACAACCAGAACCGAAAAATTCATGGTTCGGTGACCACGCACACTAACGGATCCGTCCCATTCAGCGCACATACGAAGTGGATGGTAAGATTAATTTTAATGAAATATATCGTTAATTAATTTGTCGTTCCTTATAATATATTTAACTTTCAACCTATTTTATCCTTACAGGCTGCGTCTCTTGGACGTGAGCCGAGTCCAATGGAGCTGTTTGTAGAGACGCATGTGTGGAGTCAAGACCGCCAAAAGGGGGTGCAGCAGTTCGTGGACAACCGTGCTCAGCACTTCGTGGTATGTTCGTTCATTCATTTTATTTTGTAAGTTATTATTTTCTTGAATTGCATCTTAAATTGCATTTGATGATTTCTTTACCGACGGAATTTTCAGGAGACCCATCCAGATTTCGATCCAAATTTATGGATGGAGGTGGGATCGTCTACTGGACCCGATAAAAATTGGGTCTATGGGCTCTCCAACACTACGACTGAAAACTTGCGTTCGGCTTGTAGTGTCTCAACCGTTGGAAGCTCTCCATCAGTATCGAACACCCAGTCTGAGGAGTTCATTGCTTTGAAATAACAATATCAACAACTCTCGACGAATTATGACGAGCTCCGTCAAATAGTCATGGAGATGAGATCAAAGATGGGTGATAATACTTGTATGGCTCCTTTTTTGCCGTATGGTCCCGGGAACAACCAGCCTCCTCCTCCTCCTCCTCCTCCTCCTATTCTAGTTTAATTTTGTTTTTTAAACACATTAAATTTGTAATGAATATTTGGATGAATAATATTTAACATTATTTTTATATTTTTAATGTTTAAGTCAGTTTTATTTGTTTATTAAGGTTTTTTACTATTAATAAATTATTTTTTATATATATTTTAAATAACTTCCGACGGATATACCGACGGATCTAATCCGTCGGTATCTCATAGAGAGTTGCCAAACAATTACCAGCCATGCCATTATTACCGACGGATACAGTCCGTCGGTGAATAAATACAGACAGATTTACCGACGAATTACACAGAGGGTTGGCAAACAATTACTACCGATGCCATATTTACCGACGGATAGGCCGTCGGTAAGTACCGTTGAAATTTCAGACGGATTTATTCCGTCGGTAATGTTCCCGCGGGAAACTTTTTTTTTGGCGCGCTCGTGTCCGTCTGTAAGACCGTCGGTGTTCCATCGGTGGGTGTTTTTTTTATTTGCGACAGAATTAGCGACGGAAATGGGATTTATCGACGACTATTATACCAACGGACGTGTTCCGTCAGTGAACCCGTCGGTAATTATTTCACCAACGGAATTCGTCCGTCGGTAAAACTGTTTAATGGTGTAGTGTTTACTCGTGTCGACCTTCGACAAAACTACAAATTATAGTCCTTTAGCAAAGAGTTGTCGTGTAGGTTTTGAGCTCTTGCCTCTTGCTTACTTGATTTATCCCACAATAGTGTTTTACTCGTGCTGAGTAGAAATTATAGTCCCATGGCAAGGAGTTGTATTAAATAAACTATATTCATTTTAGGGGATGTATTAGAGAGTAATATAAAATTATTCTTGAACCTATCTGACATCTTAACCTTTTGGGTTGAGATGCTTCTTTATACTCACTAAAATCATTGTTGCAGCAGCATCTCCACGGCAGAAACAGCCCCTTCCACGCCATCAGCAGCAGCTTGTAGCAGACCTCTCCAACAGCAGCAACTTCTTTGAAACTACAGCAACAACTTCTTTCAAGCCATTAACCTCATCACCACCATATTACCACCCCTATCTAAGACCCTAGACTCCAACCTTCACAAAAAGATCACCTTTCACCTACCAACACCAATCCAAACCATGTTTTGAATCTGTGAAGATATACTTTGAAAGATTTCCTTGCTAGCTTCAGTATCAACCTCTAAGAAGATCCTTCATTAAATTTGGAGAGGTTAAGGACTTGTTCATTTCTCGCAAAAGGAACCGAGTGGGAGAAGGTTTGTGGACATCAAAATATGTCGATTTTAATAAATTTCAGATATTGGTTAAAATTGATTAATTGACCTGTCACACTTGAGAAATAAAAAATTAGTGGTGAATCATATTCTTTAGTGAGACGCCATGAAAACTAAGGAAAAGCCAAAGCTAAAAAGCTTCTTATTTATTTTAGTTTTATTTATGCCCAATACATGATAGTAGGCACTCGTACTCCCTCATACAGAATTGCAGCAGATAATATCAATATGCATCTGGTTCGAACATCACAAGAAGAGGGCCGACATTGGGAGCCAAGTGCTTGTCACTGTTGACGCCAACTGGGACGCATGAGCATTCACAGAAGGGTTCGGACATTGGACAAAAAGAAAGCTGATAAAAACTATTATCACCTTCATACTTGGTAATCTTAAACCGATTCAATCTATCAACACCTCCTGTGGTCACAATCAATCCTTCCGATTCAATCATCCACATCGTTGTCACGCCCCCCAACCTACATGAGGGTGCATCAAAGTTCACATTTAGATAAGAGCCTTCACGGATGACACCATCGTTGGATTTTATAGCAGGTGAAAATGTTATTGGGAGGCTCTCGTTCAAAGTGGAAAGTACAACATCTGAATTGCATATGATCTTGCTAGTCGCAGTGACCGCAAGAGTTGTTGTATTGTCAGTCGAGAGGGCTACGATTAAATAACGAGCACCAGCTTGCACCTCATGACCGAAGACATCGAGCACTGCTGCAGCATCTTTGGCATGAACGGCCTCAGGAAATGAAGTTGCTGCGAAGGCAAAGAGAAGGAAGGAGAACCCTAGAAATTTAGTGATCTCCATATTTTTTGAATATGAGTATTCGTTATCTCAATATTGTGCCTTGTTGATCTTGTGTTAAAACAACGCATGGAGAGCATATATTTATATGGAGCAAGCATTTTGATTATTTGTTACAATTAATTAAAACAATTCCACAAAAATATAAATTATAGTGTTTTACTCGTGCCGACCTTCGTCAAAACTACAAATTATAGTCCTTTAGCAAAGAGTTGTCGTGTAGGTTTTGAGCTCTTGCCTCTTGCTTACTTGATTTATCCCACAATAGTGTTTTACTCGTGCTGAGTAGAAATTATAGTCCCATGGCAAAGGAGTTGTATAGATTTTGAGCTCTTCTCGCTGGCACCACTTGCTTAAAATGTTATAATTGATCTGATCAATGAACTTACAAAATTTAAATTTATTAAATAAAATTAAATAAACTATATTCTTTTGAAACGACAATTGTTTTAATCATTAATCGTGTAATAATTGGTGACCTTGACAAACGAAAGAGTCTATTCTATAAATAACTTCAATTAAACCTAATATTTCTCATCTTATTTTAAGATAGGTACTGCTATATATATAGTGAGAAAGGATTTGTATTATTTGTCACCTAATATTAATTCAAACTTGTGCATGCTGACTACAACATAAATAATATTTGTATAGGTTAAAAGTTTCGGGACCACTTTGCTTACTTAGCCATCCCCCAAAAATTGTTTTACTCTTGCTGATTAAATAGTTTTCTACATGTATTGTAGTTGTGAAGATTCACATACTATATGAACTATCCATAAGGATCATAATGAGTAAGTTTTTTTTTCCAGAAAAAGTTGAAGATTCAATTTAAAGAACCCTAATATATACTCTTCAATCAAGTTGCACAAGGTTTTCTATTGACATGGATATCTATTGGGAGTCGATATTTAACAAATTATAGCTATTATAGGATATTAGGATATTACATATTATAGGCTTGTATATATTCAGGAAAGGTTTATTATTCTTGTGTTGTAATCTCTACATTAACTATTATACATTGTCCTATATGTATAAATAGGAAAGGTTGGCTAACTAATTGGCTAGGCCTCTTGTTATTCTTAACTTGGTATTAAAGCCCTAACATAGTAAAACTCTTTTTTATTCTTTGTAATGGACTCTAATTTGGTTGTCGCCACCCTCAACCCACCACAAACCTACGCTTCTTTTGAGTCACCAGTGCAAACCTTTTGTTCTTCCTCTACTTTGGAATCCTCCCTTGCTATTGCCGTGAACTTATCTCATAGAGACTTCAATTGCCATGATTGTTCCTCTTTCCAATACTCTACAAGTTATTTCTTTGAAGGTTACAAACACCAATTATCTTTATTGACAAATGTAGATGAAGTTGTACCTTCTTGGACAAGGTGTTTTCAAATTTGTTGATGGCTCTTTGTCGTGTCCTGCTCCTAATATGGTTGTTGCTAATGGTTCTTTTCTTTAGGCTAATCCTTTTTTTCTTTGTTGGAAACAACAGGATCGAATTATTTTGAGGGCACTATTTTATTCTATTTCAATGGATGTTCTGCATCTTGTCATCGATTGCCAAACCTCGCACTGTGTTTGGCATACTCTTGAGCAAGCAATCACTTCTCTGTCTAATTCTCATATTATGCAACTTCATGGATCTTTTTTAGATCTTCGTCAGGGTGATGATTCAATCACTATATATGTTGTTATCTATTTTTGGGTTCCCACACAAAAATGAGAAAATAAAAATTATATATCAAAAAATATTCAGAAGAAATCCAAGAAATAATAAGAGTGAGAAAATAATGTTGGAATGCCGAAAAATAGCCAAAAATTGGTTGAGGAGGTTCAAAAATGTAAAGATTAAAATTTCACAGTATATCGTTGACTGATGAGAGCCTTGTTGACAAAGAAAATTCAATTTGAAAAAAAATATATATTCAAAATCAGATGTTTATGGACTCAATTAAATTTTATCTAAGGTTTAATTGAATTTATGGAGGGTTTGATTGCAAGAAAAATTTATTTTTAAGTCAACTTAGGCTTTTATTGGAAGAAATTAAAGTTCTAGGGTCAAATTAGAATTTTTAAGAGTTGATTTAATCAAATTAGGGGCTTAATTGCATATTTATTTAAGTTTGATGGTCAATTAGGGACTTGATTGAAACAATCCGAAACCAATGACCAAACAGGAAAATGCACGTAAATAGAGAGGCTGAAATTGACTAAATCAGGGACTAAATTGAAGAAATTGAAAATTTATTGATCAATTGAAGGTTAAATCGCATAAATCAAAAACCAAAGATTGTCTTGTAAATGACACTAAAATCAAGGGATCCGATTACAATTTACTCGGGGATTTGATTACAAAAATACAAAACTCCAATGACCAAATCGAAAATATACATTTTGAATAGGAAAACGGTGCAATTTCAGAGGCTATATTCATTGTCTTCTTCAGAAGCCGTTTCAGCAGAAAAAGGAAATATAATTAGAAGCACAGTAACAGTCCGACTTTACGACTTGATCAATGTTAAAAGATCCCAACATATCCTCTTAATTTGAGGGTAATTGTTTTTTTAATTTACCAAAAATTCGGCAGAGTTTCGTTTGTATTTAGGACATCCCAAGTTATCGACTATTATCAATTTACTCAATCAACCCATCATCATAAGGTCCCATAATTCCAGACCTTATATCAAATATCATAATTCAACACCTTATACAATCCACACTATATATATCCTACGACTAAGTTCAATATAAACATAGTCCACGTATCATATCATAAAATTTAAAAGAAAAGGAATACTAACACGCAAAGAAAGCATTTACAACATAATAAATGTTATTAAACATTTCAAAAGGGTTAATTACAAGATAACTAAAATACTACATGCTAAGCGGAACTTTTATAAATACATCAAGGTTTACACAAAAGTATACTACATAAATGCGTTAATTCTCTTTTGTTTAAGTTAAATATTTATATAAGCTTGACAAAGTAGAGTCTTAAACTAATGATCTCCTTGGATATTTTATGGACTTGTTACATAAATAAACATACCATTATGTTGATAAAGCAATATATATATGCTCATGTAATGTATACGAACGAAGTATTAATTTTCTATCGGATTCATAATAATTCTAACAAAGAACTTATATTTTGCTTGTAAATCTTTTAAACCCAATTAACACTCATTTGCATATTCTTAATTTGAATACTCTTATTTACTTGCATGAACCGGGTGACCTTGCAAAGTCTAATCTTGTAATTCATTTTCCAGCAATCCTATCATGGATGCCATTAGCCGAAGCTAATCTTGTAAATCATCTCTTGGCAATCCTATCACGGATGCTATTAGCCAAAACTAATCTTGTAAATACGCTGGACTTTATTTACACTGAACACGATATTTATTGTAATTGCATTCACCGAAAGAATTTTAAATTGTATAAGTGCAAATAGGAGGAAAATCACGCATTTGCTTCGCTTGTCTTGCGACCTCCTCCAACAAAAGATCCAATCTTGGTTGCTCCTCCTGAATCACAAGGAAGTTTTTGGTTAGGATTCCTTCAAGCCGATATTATAGAGAATCCATATTCATCCATTACTCATATGTTACTTTCTATGCATGTTCATTTCCTCATAATAGCATACATACATATATCATGTATATTTTCAGAGTTAGTATCTCAATGTGCAAGTGTTCGTATGACTCAAATTTTTTATATTCTTATATATAGTATTCATGTGAAAGTCCACTGTTACTGTCTAACTTTGAACTGTTACTGTCCAATTGTTACTATCTAGACATTGAATCATTACTGTTTAGACATTGAACTGTTACTACCTAACTGTTACTGTCTAAACACTCATTAGATTTTTAACTATATCTAGAGTTCTAGAACTCCATTTTAAGTGAGATTGATCTCGTTAGAAAGTTAAGACACGAGGCTACAAGTTCTCTGACGAAGGAGAACCCAGTTCTACCTCCAAGATAGTCAAAATTGCTCATAAACTAATTAGTCCTACTGCCCTACAGAACCGATACGAATTAAGATTTTGATCTTTAACCAGTTGAAGATTTTCAACTCCCTCCTTTCTTTTTTTCTTGTTCAATTTTCTTGTTAATCCCTTGCACACAAGTGTTTATCCCATCTATAAACCCTTAATCTTGGATGGGTTCTTGAAATTTTAGTGTTTCTCTCTTGATTTTGCAAGAATGGATACAAAACTCCCTATTTTCTTTCCTTATGGTTCTTGCAGATTTTTTGGTGAGGAGAGGGTATTTATACTCTATAATTTCCCTTATTTGCACTTAGGCCTCCTTTTTCTTTAAGTGTATTTATTCTCTTCAATTACATCCAACCCTCAACAATATCGGGTTTATTATAATGTCTCGAATTATTTCGCTCGGAAATTTATATTCAAAAATTTTTGAATTCCTGTTTTTATTTAACCATATGCATGAATTTCTTTACTTTTATTTATTTATTTATTTATTTTTTCTTGGGGTTTATGGCTACTCCCGTCCCTGCTTTCCACAGATAAAAGACAAGAATTCCTTGTCCCTCTATTTTTTTAATTTTTCTAGGATACCACACACATTAGTATTTGGGAGTGGATTTTTTTTCGTCGTGACGCCGCACACATGCGATAATATATATGCAAAAAGAAAAGGCTTTATTTGATGAATTGGCAGTTGCTGGGCGGCTAGTTTTGCTAGAGGATTTTAATTTATATGTTTTTCATGGTCTTTGAGGTGAGTTGAAATACTTGGTAGCCAGCCTTGCGACCAAGGCAAAACCTCTTTCGTATGCAGATCTTTATAGTCATCTCCTTACTCATAAGCTACTTCACAAGACCTCTTGTAAAACCTCTAGGCGAAAAATCATAAATTCACTAGTTTCATGTAAAAAAAATTCATACCTCTTGATCGGGTTATCAAAAAATTCTGAAAATTTATGTGAAGCCTTCTAATATGATGCCTTAGCTTAGGTTAAAATTTCTGAATTTTTAGAGAAATTCAGAAATTTGACGAAAAATCACAATTTGACTAATTTTATGTTATTAGATGTAATTTTCAATCCAACCATCAGATTGAGCTGAAATTGTATGAGAAACCTTAAAATATATTGAATACAATATGGTTAAAAGTTTAGGATGAACGGAGCTCGTTGGTGCTAGCAAAAAAAAAAGGACCGTCAAATAGAAACAAAAAGACTCATTAAGGGTAAAATAATTATTTTCCATTAAAAATAAAACAAATCAGCTCCTTTTCTGTTATAAGCTGCCGACTGGGCAGAAACAAAATGTGAAAAGAAAAAAAAACAAGAGAAGAACGTTATAAATCAAGAGAAAAACAAGAAAAAGTGAGAGAGAGCTTTGAAAATTGTAAGATTGAAAGACTTGGAACATTAAATTAAGGAAGAATCAAGTGAAGGATGATATAAGAAAAGAGAGGAGGGCTGGCCACACTAGGAGGGGAAGAGAAGTTGGGAGAACTTAGATTGGTAAGCATGAAAAATTAAGATTCTTAATTGAATGAAGTGTTTTTGAGTTTATTTGAGTAAGTTATCAAACAATGACAATTTAATTTAATTTAATTTCTTATATTCTTGACTTTTTAAATTAGGGTTCCTATGAGAATTTGGAGATTTTGAGAAAAGTAGTAAATATGATGGAATTGAGGTAGAATAGTATAGAAATAGTGAATGTAAGTAGTAATTAAGAAAGAAATTGAATAAGTTTGAAGAAATGAACTTGTAACAAAGGATTGGGAAATAAAGGAATGAGGTTTTGATTGTTTTATGTTTGAGAAATGATGTTCTTTATCTTATTTGAAGTATTCAAAATATGAACAAGTGAAGAAACATCATAAGAATGTGAAAAGAAGAATTAAATAAATGGTAGGAATAGTTCATGGAAGAATTCTTTAAGTGAGTTAAAAGAAGAAAATTGATTAAAACTATGTGTTCAAAATGAGGTGATAAATGAATGAAATTTTTGGTGCGAAACCCAATTAAAGAAAAGATATTACGTGCTTCAAATTTAGGCACGTAGGAGAAATAATAATGTATTAATAATGTAGTGCAATTTGATTGATTCAGGAGTTGTTTCGGGAGTCGGGCAAAAGGCTGGAGGAGCTGGGCCATCACGAGAAGACGGTAGGTGATTCATCACTTTCTTTTAAAATTCAATTTCATTATTAGTTATGAGTTGTTTATGACATATTGATATGGAAAAAGTAGAAGAAGAAACTTGTTTGTATTATAATTCGAATGTTGCGTGATTCGTATAGAATTACCGGTTAGATTGGCTATTGATGGAGAATAGTCAGATGTTGGGTAATATGTCTGGAACTACCGATTAGATTGGCTATTGATGGAGAATAGCCGAATGTTGGGTAATTCGTATGGAATTATCGGTTTGATTGTTAGCTATCAAAGAGGGTTAGCCAGGTTTGAGGTAAAATTGTGAATTACAAAATTAAAAATTAAGCAATGAGTGTTGGTTGTAGAGGTCCTACAAGTATAGGATTAATAAATTATGAATGGGTTATTAATGTTGATATGTAGTAAGTTAGTGATGAAAGATAATTTGATATATTTTGAAGAATTGTGAACATAATAGCTTTATGATTTTTAATGTGTTATCTTCCTTATTTCTTATTAATGTTATGTATATAGGTTTTTCACAAAGTGATGTGGAGCGTTAAATATTGGCTTTGTGTTTAAATTTGTTTATTTTGTGGGATGTAATTTCTTTTGCTTTATATGTAATTTGTATTATATATAGATTTTAATATATGTATCCTAAAGATATTTGCTTTTGGTATTTATACATTTAGAAAGTATGAGTAAGGAACTAATATTAGAAAACTATTCGAAAAGAATACTTAGTAATTATAATCATGCATGTTTAAAAGATGGATGCATGTTAATGTAGTAATTAGTTCAATATGAATCCTTTGAGTTTATATTTGTTTGTAGTTAATGTTTTATTTATTGATGATGTAAGCATGAAAAAGCATAATGAAGTATGGTTATGTGAAATATTGTATGATGAGATGGGATATGATCCAGGATGGTTGGATCGAAGTGGAAGATTTGAGTATTGTGATTGAATGAAGTCTAGTCGATAACTTGGTAATATTAAAAAAACAAAGGAAACTCTGCCAAAATTTTCAAAAAACAAATCCCATAATCTTAGACATATTATTCAATACTTGACATTACTAAATAAATGTTTGAGATTTCATGACATTATAATTTGAGGGTGTTACACCTCCCTTCAATCCATAGGTGTTGTTGACAGTGCTCCTTTGCTACCCATGTCAGGTCAACCACCATCAGCTCTTTTTGCCCAATAACAATTCTTTGGTTCCTATAATATTTTACTAACAGGAAGCAATTCAGTCTTGTTTCACTAATTGTTATAGTTGCTGAGCTTAGAATTTAAGTTTTGGGATTTAGGAGTTGTTCATTATTTTTTAGGCATTAAGGTTCATCCTACCACTATGGGTATCATGCTATGATAAGATAAGTATATTCTTGACATCCTTCACAGAGCAGGTATGTGTTTTTGCAAGCCTATTGATACTCCTCTTTCTACATCAAAGGTTGTAGTGGTGTCCGCTTGCTTGTTTTAGGATTCTACGCATTTTCGACAAATTATTAGTGCTCTTTAATATCACACTTTTACTAGACCAAAAATTTATCAGTATATGCATACTCCTACAGGTGCACATTAGGCTGCAGTTAAATGTATTTTTTGTGTTATCTTAGAGGTACGATTTCTTTTGGTCTCCATATCACTCGTAGCTCTTCTTTTTTCATTGCATGGTTTTACAGATGCTAATTGGGCTAGTAATATTGATGATCATAAATCTATGGGTGGATATCTTGTATTTTGGTCATACACTGATTTCTTGGAAGTAAGGCAAACAACGCACGGTTGCTCATTCTTCTACCGAAACTAAGTATGAAGCCTTAGCCGATGAAACATTTGAGGTTATATGGCTTCAATATTTATTGTTAGATCTGCATATTACTCCTCCTTTTGTGCCTATGATTTGGTGTGATAATTTGAGTGCTACTTATTTGTTTATGAAACCTATCTTCCATGCTCTTACTACGCATTTTGAGGTTGATTATCATTTTGTACATGACAGAGTTGCTACGAAGGCCATTCAAATTCACTTTATTTCTTCCAAGGATCAACTTGTCAATGTTCTTACCAAGCCCCTTTCCACTGCTTCTTTTATCGATCTTAGGTGTCGTGTATGAGCGCACGACGCTGGGGTAAAGGATTTACCCCCTAATTTTATAGCTCAGGATAAAGATTCATTTGTGTGAATAAATCTTGTGTTTCAAATTTATTATGGGCTTATGTGCCCAAATGAATTCTTATGGGAAGGGTCTAGGTAGGTGCCTTGACAAGGTTCACCTATCTTGAAAGGCGAAAGGATTTTCCACAGCTCGTATATTGTGGTAAAAAAATTTTCCAATAAAAAATAGTGAATATTCAGAATAATTCTTAGAATTTTATAGTCAATTCCTGATATTTAAATAGCAGCCTACTTATAGGTCCAACATTTATACCAAAATATTGAGCTTTAATCCTCATGAATTAAAATTTTAGAGATTATTGAAATATCAGCCAAATTTTAATGCATTCAGTAAACTAGTTATTAAATCCAAAATGCATGCAAATAAATTAAAAGATTATTTTTTGTGTTTTTTTTTAATATGCTAACATATGCAGATATCATTTATTTTTGAGAGACTTTGTCACATGCAACATGCAAAAAAACATTTATATTACTATATTTTTAAACATATTTAAGAAGATCAATTTTTTAAATAAAAAAACCACCCAAAATAAGTTTAAAGGGTGTTTACCAAACACACCCTTAAAAAAAAAACTTAACAAAACAATGACAAATCAAACAGGGTATATATGACTGACCCGGTTTTGACCTGACTGGGTTGACCCGACCGAGTTGACCTGAAAAATCCAAAAAACATTAAACATTAGAAAACATAAAAGCTAATTATTTTCTTAAGCAAAACGAATCAAAACACAAAAAATGAAGAACACGAAGACACTCAAACTGAAACCCAGCAATGTAAATATCAAACTATATCAAATTTCAAGCAATAAAATGCAAGGTTTTATTCGCAATTAAGCATAGATCAAGAATTAAGTGTTATTTTGCTTCAATTATTACTCAAAACATCATGATTTTTTTGTCAAAAATGAGTTTCGGTTCAAAACCGAAACCCTTAGATTAACATCCACAAAAACATGTTATTGATTCATGAAAACCCTAGATTATTTACTAAAAATGATACGAACTTGCGGAAACTAAAATTGAATCAAAATAAGACCTAAGACTAGCACTCAAGACAATGTTGTTCCGATGAAGATGAAGAACATGAACTAAGATTGCCAAGAAAACCCAACATACACTGTCAAACCTAGAAAACACATTTTAGGCCTCCAAATCAAACTCTTTTAGCCTCAACAATGCATATTATCATAACCAAATATACTTGAATAAAAAAGAACTAATAAAAACAACAAATCATCAAAATCATGTAAAATATTCCAAGCTTCAAAACTATCAACTTAAAAGAGCCTATATATTCATGCAATTTAGATTCAAAATGTCTTTCTAAACCTTTAACAAGAACCAAACAAAACTCAGAAACCCAGAAACATGCATCAACCAACATAGAAAAAAATCATAAACTTGCTGCCATATTTGGCAAATTTCATGTCGCACCCGACATCGCGGTGGCCCTAAAAATAATTCTGTTATGAAAATGAACAGATTTCTGGTATCTTGTTCTTTTAGGGGGAAAATGTTTTGTTTGGGGAGTCGCCACCTAGTATTATGGTCACTAGGAACCCTAACTGGTCAACAGAGATTCTATAGTACGGGACTGGTTACGTAAAAGGGAAGATATTATCACCCCTTAAACGTTCTGCCTAAGGCAGACTGCATTGCTGGTTTTGTCTTAAATTGCTAAATGTTTATTAGTTTATGCTATTGATGATTTGTTTATAATATTCCTGACTCTGGCGCCAGTGAATATTCGAGCTCGAATAATTCCAACTCTAGCGTTGGTAAAAATTCGTAGCTATGAAAATAAAATTAGATCAATATTTTTTATTCCTTGCTCTAGCACCAGTGAATAAATAAATAAAAATAAATTTATTTTTACACATGCACATATTTTTTATTTTTCTAGCTAAATAAAATAAAAATACAACGAATAAAAATAATATAAATTTAAACCGGTATTTTTATTCCTGACTCTGGCGTCAGTGAATAAACCAATAAATTTATATTATTTTTATTCATGCATACACATTTTTTTTATTTTTTTCTACTTTTTTTTATTTTCTGTTTTTTTATTTTTTAATTTTTTTTTGCTGGGCCCAACTCAACCCATGGGGCTGGACCCAGCTAGCCCAGCCTGGTCACTGGCCCAAGCCAGTGACCCGACTGGCTGAAGCACGCATGCGTGAACTACTCACGCATGTTGTGCACAATGGGAAGGTAATTAAAATTACCTTCTCACTGTACTTATGCAAATATACTTGACTTATGCAAATATAATAGGTAGGGAATGGGAAGCTTACCTGGACGCAGGAACGAAGACGATGACGAAGGCGTGGCGGCTGGCTGTTCTCTTCTCTCTCTTTTCTTTATTTTCTGGTTTGATTCTGTGCGTTCACGCCCTGTATAATCTCTGTCTATTCTCTCCTTTGCACGTCCTCTTGCTTCTTTTTGTTTTTGCTCTGTTTTCTTCTCTCTATTTAGTGTGTTTGTCTTTCTCTGGTCTGCTGGAAACAGTGAAGACGATGGTGATGTTGATATTGATCTCTGTGTTTTCTACTTGCGCTTTCCTTTTGTTTTCTTTGTCTTTCTTTCTTCGCTCCCCTGGTTTCTCTTTTTGTTCACGTCATCTCCTCTGTTTTTCCTATTTTTGTCTGTGTCTGTCCTCTCTCTCTCGGTCTGGTCTCCTGCTTGTTTCCCCCTCCCGGTTCTGTTTTGTTTTTTTCGTCTAGGTTTAGCTTGAGTTTTTCCTCGGTTTCTCGTTCAAAACCCCCTATTTTCTTCTCTGGTTCAGGGCCCCCTGGTTCGTGGCCTTCTCTCTCGTTTTTAGTCCCCCTCTGTGTTTTTTGTTTCTGTCTTTGGGTTCTTCCCTTCCCCCTGTGACCTTTCGTTCTCTGGCTTTTATAGCCAGAGAACAATCCGTTTCTTCCAACCATTGATTGCAGGTGTAATGGCAGCGATGGCAGCGGCGGGCGTCCGTTATAGAAGATGAACAGCGTATCCATAGACGACGCCGTTTTGAAGTTTAACGATTATTTGCGTTTTGGCCCTTGAAGTTTTAAACGTTTTGTAATTGAGCCTCTATTTCAAACTGTAATTGGTCCCCTGCATTTGCGCGCAATTTTCAATATAGTCCTTGAATTTTAATTTTGCAATTGTACCCCAATTAAACCCAAACTTTACTATTTCTTCAATTAAGTCCCTGATTTCATTAATTTAATTAAATCCAAGTCCAATGAAGTCTAAAACTTGTCAATTCTCCAATTAAGCCCCTGATTTGATTAATTAAATTAATTCCAAGCTCAATTAAATCTCAAAACTTATCAATTCTCCAATTAAACCCTTGATTGGATGAATTAAATTAATTTCAAGCTTAATTAAGTCTCAAAACTTATCAATTATTCAATTAAACCCTTAACTTGATTAATTAAATTAATTCCAAGCTTAATTAAATTAATTCCAAAGTTTAATTAAACCCAAAAACTTCCAATCATGTTGCCTTTAACCCAAATTTTAATTCATTCTTCATTTATTTCATTTTACTTTTTTTTTTATCATTATCATCATTGTTTTTTTTTAAAAAAAAAAATCATTTTCAGTAAATAAAATAATAATTAAAATAAAATGGTCAAAAATTGGGTTATGACAGTTCAAATCAAACTAAAGTGTAAACTTGACATATTAAGGCAATAATCATCATGTTAACACACTTAAAACATTGCATTTAAATAATAAAAAAATCCAACAATTACAAAGTAGCAGAACGACATGTCATCGAAGCTAAACACTACAAATTAGGGTTTTAATTTGGAATTTGGCAAACTTCAATTTAATCCCTATTCTTACAGTTTCTTTTAATTTCACTCATAATCGCATCATGAACCCTTAATTTCATGCAATTTCACCCCTGCCAAACTTAATTGCCAGCCCCAGATTTAAGTATCTTTTACAACTTGGTCCTTGGTTTCTGATTTGTTTAATTGGACCACCAGATGACCATCAAACCTTCAATTATCTTCAATTGGACCCCTGATTTCACCAATTTCAAACTTGAAGTCTTGTGTGTCTTATAATTTGGTCCTTAGTTTTTGATTTGTTCAATTAGGTCCCTAATTTCCCATCATACTTTGAAATTTATGCAATTAAGCACCTGATTTGACTAAATTAACTTTTAAAAATTATAATTTAACCCCTAGACTTTAATTTCTTCCATTTAGAGCCTAAATTAACTTTAAAAGGTTAATTGTCTTGCAATTAAACCTTCATTAAATTCAATTAAACCTTAAAAAAACTTAATTAAGTCCTTAAACATCCAAGCTTGAATTTTCCTTCCCAAATCGAATTTCTTTGTTAATAGGGAGACCTCATTAGTCGAAGACATGCTGTCAAATCCAATTTTAATCTTCCTCAAACAGTCTTTTGGCAATTTTTTAAGCATTCTGGTATGTTTTTCTCGACTGATATGTATTTTTTTTTCTTCCAAAATTTGTTTTAATTTTTTATATTTTCTCTTTTTCCCCCTTTTTTGATTTTTTATTTACGTGGGCCCCAAAAAATGAGTAATAACATTAAGTTCAAGTTTCAAGTTGAACCTCCACCTTTAGCTTATTATAGGATATTACACATTATAGGCTTATATATATATAGAGGAAAGGTTTATTACTCCTATATTGTAATATTTACATTAATTATTATACATCGCCTTACATATATAAATATGAATGATTGACTAACTAATTGGTTAAAACTCCTATTATTCTAAACCACAACAAAAAATCTTTAATATGGATACGGCTCAATACATGTTTGACAAATAGTTGTGATTTTGAATTAAAATCAATAGGCAAATCAAACATCATAAGTTATATCTAGGAATAAGTGTGTACACACGTAGATTCCATGAGATTTCTCCATAAACATAATGAATTGCCCAACACAAGTATTATTAAAAAAATGTAGGACACTAGTTTGTGTACGTCAACATATGAACATTGTCAGTAAAAAAAATATGAAAATTTGGCCCAACCTGAATCTAGTTTGTGTATGTAAAAATATGTCGATTTTAATAAAATTTTAATATTTGTTAATATTAATATAAATTGATTAATTGACCAATCAGACATAAGAAATAAAAAATTTGTGGCAACCTTTATTTTTTTATTAATATCAAACCTATTTTGTCAGATGCCTTTCCTACATGCGGATTGCAATAAAATTGAAAGAATTTTATATCGAAATTAACCAAGCCCAATATATCCATAGGACCTAAAAACCCACTAAAATAGGCAAGAAAAAAAATAGCATGTACGTACAAAATTAAATTTTTGGGGTCTCACCTAATAATTTAAATTTTTAGGTTGAGATGATTTTTTGATATTGTATTAGAGTCTTGTTGACCAAACGATCACAAGTTCGAATCTCACCACTCGCATTCCATTTTATAAAAATTAAGTATAAAAAAGTGTGAGATTGTACAAATTTGAAGCCGTACAATTTTCAATTGATTGTAAGAACCAGATGATTTTTTAGTGACAATATCAAGCAACAAACGAAGTGTGTGTGTGGAGACAACATGAAAATTAAGGAAAAGCCAAAGCTAAAAAGCTTCTTATTTATTTAAGTTTTATTTATGCCCACCACATGATAGTAAGCAGTCGAGATCCTTCATACAGGATTGCAGTAGATAATAGTTCTGGTTCAAACATGATAATAGGCAATCGACTTCCCTCAATATCATTCTGACACCATTTTATTCTCGATTTTTGGTGCTCTCTATTCATCTGGTTCAAACATAACAAGAAGAGGACCGGCACCGGGAACCAAGTTCTTGTCACCGTTGACGCCAACTGGGACGCATGAGCATTCACAGAAGGGTTCGGAAATTGGACAAAAAGAAAGCTGGTAAAAACTATTATCACCTTCAGACTTGGTGATCATAAACCGATTCAATCGATCAACACCTCCTGTGGTCACAATGAATCCTTTTGCTGTTGTACTGAATCGGATTTTCCACATGGGTGTCACGCCTGCCATTGCGCACATGGCAATTGGCCCTGCAAAGTTCACATTTAGATGAGTTCCTTCGCGGATGACACTATCGGTGGATTGTATAACTGGTGAAAATGTTATTGGGAGGCTATCGTTCAATGTGGAAAGTATAACATCTGAATTGCATAAGACCTGGCCATTGATAGTGACTGCAAGAGTTGTTGTATTGTCAGTCGAGGGGGCTACGATTAAATAACGAGCACCAGCTTGCACCTCATGACCGAAGACATCGAGCACTGCTGCAGCATCTTTGGCATGAACGGCCCCAGGAAATGAAGTTCCTATGAAGGCAAAGAGAAGGAACGAGAGCCCAAGATTAACTTCAGTGATCTTCATATTTGTTGAATATGAGTATTAGTTATCTCAATATGTGTCTTGTTGATCTTGTGTTGAAACAACGCATGGAGAGCATATATTTATATGGAGCAAGCATATGGATTATTTGTTAGAATTAATTAAAAAAATCCACAAAAATATAAATTATAGTGTTTTACTCGTGCTGATTTCCGACAAAACTAGAAATTATTGCCCTCTGGTGACGAGTTGTCGTATAGGTTTTGAGCTCTTGCCTCTTGCCTACTTGATTTATCCTACAAAAGTGTTTTACATCAATGAACTTAAAATTTTAAATATCTTAAATTTAAATAAATAAACTATACTTTTTTGAAACGACTATCATTGTATTCATTTATCGTGTAATAATTGGTGAACTTGACAACTTGAAAATAAACACCATGTATAAAATTGAACAAAACCCACACAAATAGTCTACTCTATGGATAACTTCAATTAAAACTACTAATTAAATCTTTGAAATCAAATTCAAGTTGTCAAGCTAAAATGAGATTACATGTCCAAGTATTCTAAAAAAGTTTTGGTCCATTTCTTTGCACTAGACACTTCGGGATACTTGATTAATCAATAATCTAGGTTAGTTTGCTTCAATAACTGTTTTAATCCTAAAGCTTTGTTTTTACACCGAAACATATTTTAACCAAATCATGATTATTAAGTGATAATCGTTGATGTTTGTTGTGTTTACTTTGAATGTTCTTCTTGTTCTTGAGTTTTCTAGCTTTTGATTCGTTTTTGACAAACAAAAAACTTGTGTTTTTATGTTTTTTTGCAAGTTTAATTTGTTTTGAGTTTTGGTTTTGATTTTGGTTTGTTTTTTCAGGTCAAACTAGTGATCTTCGGATCGATTTATGGTCGAATTAAAGATTTCAGGTCAACCCGATTTGGTCAAATTCGAGTTAGATGTGCAAGGCCCTGTTTGGTTTTCAACCTTTTTGATAAAGGAATTTTTGGCTTAAAGGTGTGTTTAGAAAACACGTCCTTAAGATTATTTTGGTAGTTTTACATAAATAAAAAAAAAGGGTTTTGCCAAATAAATCATCTAAAAAATAATATTTGTTTTTAAAAAAATATAAGAAGTTTTTTGGTATATAGCCAAAAATCCTCAAAACATATTTGAGCATTTTTATAATAAAAAAATTCAATACTTTAGCATGTTTTAAAAACTATTACATGGATTTCACAACAAGTTTGTAAAATTTCAAAGGATTTTAGCCTTAATTTAAAAAATATTAATACTTATTTGAGGCAAAAAAAAAACATATATTATTCACTTTTGATATAAAAGGATAAAAAAACCTACAAAAGAGTTAATACCAAAAATATTATTAGATATAGTAATTTACTTATTACTCACCTTTAATATAAGGATAAAAAATTTGTATGAGGTCAACATCAAAAATATTAGTGGTAGCAATACAATTCATTCATTTCTAATATAAGATAAAAAACTGCAAATAATTTTATCTGAAATATTATTTGAGAATGACGCGACAACCAAAAAACAAATTTCCAGTTTTCCCTTAAAAGAAGCCTCAACAATAATTGATGATATTTCACCTTAGCAAACGAAGTTCCTGACCTAGAAAATTCGGATTCATTTATTGTAGCAGACTTGTCATAGCAAGTCAGTAGAGATAGACTTCATCAAACCATAACAAACAAATAAAAAATGATGCAGTTTACCTCAGGTATGACATGTTAGGGGTGTTAATTTGATGGTTATTTGATGGCATTATACTCACTAAATCATTGTAGCAGCAGTATCCCCTTCCACGGCAGCAACAGCCCCTCCCACGCCAGCAGCAGCAGCTTGTACCAGACCTCTCCAACAGCAGCAACTTCTTTGAAACTACAGCAGCAACTTCTTTCAAACCCTTATCCTTAGCACCATATTACCACCCCTATCTAAGACCCTAGATTCCAATCAGCTTTCACCTACCAATACCAATCATAACCACGTTTTGAATCTGTGAAGATATACTTTGAAAGATTTCCTTGATAGCTTCAGTATCAACCCCTAAGAAGATCCTTCATTAAATTTGAAGAGGCTAAGGACTTGTTCATTTCTTGCAAAAGGAACCGAGTGGAAGAAGGTTTGTGGACATCAAAATATGTCGATTTTAATAAATTTCCGATATTTGTTAAAATTGATTAATTGACCAATATATAAATAGGACCTAAAAACCAACTAAAATATGCAAAAAACAATAGCCATGAAAACTGACATTTGGTTCCGAACATTTAGATGATATCAACCAATGATTGTAGCAACCAGATGATTTTCTAGTGACAAGATCAAGCAACAAACGAAGTATAAATATGGAAACGCCATGAAAACTAAGGAAAAACCAAAGCTAATTAAAAAGCTTCTTGTTTATTTTAGTTTTATTTATGCCCAACACATGATAGTAGGCAATCGAACTCCATCATACTGGATTGCAGCAGATAATATACTGATCAATATCATTCTGACACCATTTTAGGTGCTCTCTATGCATCTGGTTCAAACATCACAAGAACAGGGTCGACATTGGGAGCCAAGTGCTTGTCACTGTTGACGCCTACTGGGACCAATGAGCATTCACAGAAGGGTTCGGATATTGGACAAAAAGAAAGCTGATAAAAACTATTATCACCTTCATACTTGGTGATCTTAAACCGATTCAATCTATCAACACCTCCTGTGGTCATAACGAATCCTTCCGATTCAATCTATCAACACCTCCTGTGGTCATAACGAATCCTTCCGATTCAATCATCTATATTATAGTCCTTTAGCAAGAGGCAAAGAGTTGTCGTATAGGTTTTGAGCTCTTGCCTCTTGCTTACTTGATTTATCCCAAAAAAGTGTTTTACTCGTGCTTAATAGGTTATATAATTGATCCTATCAATTAGCTTAAAATTTAAATCTTTTAAATATAAATAAATAAACTATATTCTTTTAAAACGACAATTGTTTTAATCATTAATAGTGTAATAATTGGTGAGCTTGACAACTCGAAAATAAACAAAATAGTCTACTCTATAAATAACTTCAATTAAAACTACTAATTAACCTTACAAATAAAATTCAAGATAAAATTCAAGTTGTGAAGCCCATAATCGGTCCTATTTTCTTGCACAAAAACTATTTTATAAATTGTCAAAAAAATGATATCTAAAAATTTATTGATTTGATAGAAGTTTAGTGATCTTCATTGTTGATGTCGCACGTCACCCGCGCGGCGTCGGCTGGTGCTTTTTCATTTTTCGTTGATTGATTGGTTGGGAGTCGTCACCTAGTAATTTAGTGAAGGCTACTAGGAAACCGAATGTACTGGTCTTGTCAGAGATTCATGAGTAAGGGACTGGTTGTGGTTAGGGAAGGTATTAGCACCCCTAACGCACCCTACCTGAGGTAAGCTGCTTCGTGATTTTGACGTGTTAAAGAAGTTTTAAAATTTTATCTTTTCATCGGATATTAGAAATACAACTTACGTATAAGTTAATAATTCTGGACCGTAAGCAAATCAAAATATTAAATTCTTCTTTAATCTTTGCAATTTTTTCATACATAATAAAATAAAATAAAACACCCATAAAGCAAATACAAACACACACATACACTTTCACTATATTTTTTTTCTTTTCTTTTTCTTTTCTTTTTCTTTTTCACATCTACATTACAAAATTACATTAAATGATTTGAAATTACAAAAATAGCCCCAAAACAAATCCATAACAGTGTTGGGAAGCTTTCTGGAACTGCATGCAGTGCTGAAGAAGGTTTCTGAACAGTGGCGGCGCGTCCTTTCCGCGAGAAATTCCAGGCAGCAGGGGGGCTGCTGCGGCTTCCTAATATTTTGATTTTTCATTAAATCAGAATTATCTTCTTCTTCAATTGAATCAGCATTAGCTCCATCGCAATTTTCAACTTTGATAATATTGTTATCATCATTTTAATCGACTTGTACTTGTCCGCTGGAGATTAGAACAACAACTAACTCCTTAGCTTCACATCAACAAGACTATTATCGAAGACATGAAAATTTAATTTTTTTTTAAGTCAATCGATGGAGCAACTCGATATGGTTCAACCAACTTATTAACTTGAAAGACATCATCTCCCACACTTGTTTCTTCGTTTCATCTTCAACAACCTCGACACGACCCTTGTGTTTTGTTTTTAAAACAGATAATCAATCAACTATTGAACGATTCTTTCTAAAGGAAGGGGTGTATGTGTAATAAATTTGCTGGCATTGCTTGACAATAACAAAGACATCATTTACGTTGCGGAGTCTAGCATTTGAGTTAATTTTGATCAGAACATAGTGGGAATCTACTCTGATTTCTCTATTAGTGGTGTCATACCAATAACATTTAAATAAAAAATATTTTATTATGTTCGCTATGATATTGCAATAATTCAACGACCCCTTCTAATTTACCATCATACTCTATTTCAAACTCACTACAAGTCGATCTCTTAACACAAACACCACTGTTATCCCGATACAGATTGTTAGGACCGAGTATGTTCGTATATAAAAACATGAACTCTGATCTCATACGCATCCCTGGTGGCAAGTTGTAAACCATAAGTATAACTGCCCAACAAGAATAAGGAGCAGCAAATGACCTGAATAGGTTGAATCCGTTGTACACAACCGAGGACGCACATTCCTTGATTGAGTTAAAAAATTAATCAATAATTTTAAAATGGGCTTGTTAGTAGCTGAACATGTTGGAAACAAAAATTTGAGTTTTGAATTCTTTTAGGAAGACACTGGAAATATCAAAAATAAAACACATATATCAAGAACATCTTTTTTGGATGTTTTTTTTGTTGTATTTTGCAATTGTTTTGGTTTTCAAAAAAATAAAAAAGGTCAAAAAATATGGTTATGACATTCTCATTATTTCACCTTCTTGTTCATGTGTTGAACGAGTGCATAGATTTGGAATATTTGTTACATTTCATTATGCGTGCTCATCTTGTCCGACAAAACTACAAATTATTGTCCTCTGGCAAAGAGTTTTTGTATAGATTAAAAGCTTCGGGACCACTTTGCTTAGTTAGCCATCCCGCAAAACTTGTTTTAATCGTGCTGATCAAATAGGTTAAAAGCTTCGGGACCACTTGGCGGACAGAATGCGTGTTTGCCAAATGGTTGTGATTGTGAATAATTATATCTAGGAATAAAAGCATGCATATAGACACACATATTCCGTACTTTTTCTTCATGAATTGCATGCCCAATGCAAGCATTAGTAAGACAAATATAGGACAGTTCATTTCGACCACATATATTCATACCTTATTATTGTCATATCAAACTTAAAAAGATTGAGAACCATGGAACCTATAAAATTGTCCTGTAAAAATCCAACCGCTCACTATAAGTACTAAACTTAAAAGATTATTGTTGTTAGTCTTTTTTTTTTGCCCCATATAAACAAAAAAAAAAGAGGAAAGAGAAAATACAAAAAAAAATTAAAAATATGTTGGAAGAATATCAAAAACTTTACTAGTAAGAAGAGTATATTTAAATACCGAGAGAATTGCCCAAGATTGTTCGAGGAGGATCAAGCATGTAAAATTAAAAAATTTAATAATATATTTTTGTTCTGGAATCCGTGCCAGAACCTTCAATATTTCCGCTCTTCATAGCTTGTTCAATTCTTTCAGCAATCTTCACAACATCCTGTGCTGCTGAACTATAATTGAGCTCACAGTGGGGGTGATTTCAAAGAATTGCCAAAAATTCAACATCTGGTGCATTGGACTTCTTTGAAATCACCCCCACTGTGAGCTCAATTATAGTTCAGCAGCACAGGATGTTGTGAAGATTGCTGAAAGAATTGAACAAGCTATGAAGAGGGGAAATATTGAAGGTTCTGGTACGAATTCCAGAACAATGATGAGAGATGGATCAAAGGATGACTTTGAAGATGGGAAACCTTAGTTATGAGGTCCAGTCAGATCTCGTTGTAGCATCAACTGATCAAGTACCTTTGTCAAGATTGCATCCCTCTGCTACTTAAGTTTGTCGACCAGCATCTGCCAAATTCAAGAATTTTACCTGACTCCGACAAATCCCATGCAACCACCATTTTCTAGGTGGTTCAATACAGACAAGAGATGTGTTGTCATGGTGGGGTCCTTGGCCATTTTAGTTGAACAGATGCAAGAGTTTCAAGAATTGAGCTGAGTTTGTGAAAGATGATATCATCGATCAGTTTTTGTCACCAGAACATCCTCAGAATGACAAATGATCGCAATTACTTGGCAAAACACAAATATTGCTAGAGGAGCTTGTTGTTACCCTTTTTTGGGTTCCCATAAAAAAATTGAGAAAATACAAAAAAATATCAAAAAAATATTCAAAAGAAATCCAAAAAATAATAAGAGCGAGAAAAGGATGCTGGAATGCCGAAAAAATGCCAAAATTGGTTGAAGAAGTTCAAAAATGCAAAAGGTTAAAATTTGACAGTATATTTTTTGACAGATGAGAGCCCTGTTGACAAAGAAAATTCAAGTTGAGGAAGAAAAGTCTAAAATTAGATGTTTATGGACTCAATTAAATTTTATCTAAGGTTTAATTGAATTTATGGAGGGTTGGATTGTAAGAAAAATTGATTTTTAAGTCAATTTAGGCTTTTATTGGAAGAAATTAAAGTTATGGGGTCCAATTATAATTTGGAAGAGTTGATTTGATCAAATTAGGGGCTTAATTGCATAATTATTGAAGTTTGTTGGCCAATTAGGGACTTAATTGAAACAATCCGAAACCAAGGACCAAACCGGAAAAGACGCTACAATCAAGGGATCCAATTACAACTTTTTTGGGGGGCTTGATTACAAGATTGTAAAAATATCCAAAGACCAAATCAGAAATATCATTTAAAGTGGCAAAACAGTGCCGTTTCAGAGGCACCATTCATTGTCTTCTGCACCGATTCAGCAAAAAGGAACCGTTTCAGCAACAAATGCCGCTGATTATGGGGAACGTTTCACAGCTACTATCTCTGCAATAATGATCCCGAACGTTTTCATTATATAAAAACAAAAACGCATGCAGTTTTGGCTATAAAAAGAGAGAAAAAGGACGAGACTAGGGAGGAGAAAAAAAGGAGAAGGAGGGGGAGAAGGACCCGATGGAAAAGAAAAACAGTAGAGGGGGAACGTAAGGAAGAGAAAAAAAACGAGATAGAGAGGGAGGGAGAGAGCTAAAAAAAAAAAGGCTCACGCCTCTGCACAGAAAGGAGAAGAGCCACCATCGCCTCCCACAGCAACTCCACCAACCAGCAACCTCCACCGCAGCACACACGACAACAGCACTGTGAGAAACAGAAGAAGAAAACAGAAACAGAGGAGAACAGAGCAGGAGAAAAAAAACGCAGAAAAGAAGAAGAAGAAAGGCCGACCACAGTCCAAGCCATTCTCCGGTCAGCAACCACCATCAGCGCCGCCTTCAGAGCCATCACAACACACTCGGCAACAGCACCGTGAGAAACAGAAGAAGAAAACAGAAACAGAGGAGAACAGAGCAGAAGAAAAAAAAACACAGAGGAGAAGAAGAAGAAAGGTCGGCCACCGTCCAAGCCATTCTCCAGTCAGCAACCGCCAACAGCACCGCATGTAGAGCCACCGTAAGTCAGTCCAGGAGAATCGTCCAGTCATCATCTTCGGCTCTGCCTCCCTGCACCAGGTAAGTTCTTTTTTTTTTTTTGTCTGTTGTAGTTATATAACACTGTGCGAAGGTAATTTTAATTACCTTCGCACTATGCACTGCATGCGTGAATAGTTCACGCATGCAGGCCTTAGGCAGCCGGGTCACTGGGTTGGGCCAGTGACCCGGATAGGACTGCTGGGTCTAGCCCAGCCACACGGGCCGAGTTGGACCCAGCCCAAAAAAAAATAAAAAAATAAAAAAAATAATAATAAATTCAAAAAAAAATTTCAAAAAAAATTTGTGATTTTATCGTATATTTTACTGTATTTTGATCAATATTGGTTTGTATTTTTATACTGTAAAGATACAAATCCGATATTAAAATACCTGGTTTTCATAAAAAAAATATAAAAATAAAATATTTTGTTTTCATGCATACGGCCAAGTCTCTCAAAAATATTAAAAAAATTGTATCTTCATACATCAAAGGAAAAATTCAAAAAATATTTAGCATGCATTTTGACTTTAATAACCAGTTTATTAAAGTCACGAGAACTAGGCCAATATTTCAAAAATTTCAAAAAAATTATTTTATTTTCTTTTAGTATCTGGGGTACGACCTTATACATAAGACGTATTCCGGATATTAAATTCTTTTGTTGATGTTAGAACGATTAGGTTTTACCCGATAAGATAAAGATCTCTTTACCGAAGAGAACTTTTCTTCAACCGTAGACGGACCAACAGCTAGAAAACATCAACAAGACCTTAGATTTTATCAGACAATAAAACAATGCAGCTTACCTTAGGCAAGGCGTATTTGGGGTGCTAATACCTTCCCTTTACGCAACCAGTCCCCATACCTGATCTCTAAGACCAGTTAGGGTTCCTAGTGACCAAAATACTAGGTGGCGACTCCCATTCTAATTTTTCCACTAATAAAAGACAAGAATCCCTTGTCTCCCCATGTTTGCCTAATAGTTAAAATTTTGAGGGTGGATGTTTTCGCCGCGACGCCGCACCCGTGCGACAGAGCTGATCTAAGAAAGGGTTAAATTGTCAATCATTTTATTATGGATTTTTGCTCTTCTGCATTTTGTTTTGGGGTCACATCTCATCCTTGAATGAAACATGTCTTCTCTTTGTCTTCCTTTTGTTTTGAAATCAAGCGATGCTTCTTTCAAAGGGTATTTTGACAAAATATTTTGATCAAACTCCAAAATGCAAAATTTAAGGATAATCAATCCTGAAAACAAAAAGTATTTTGATTGCAGAAGTGACTCAATGCTTGAAAATGATATGAGGTGACCCAAATTTTTTTTTTTAACTCATACCTCCTGAAACTGAACCACACATCATATAGCTAAGTTTTAGCAGTATGCATAATAACATGTAGTGGATTCAATAGTTATGGACTCGTGAATCATGATTCTTACAAGTCCAAATCATTACACTAGATGAGGTCAAAATTTATCGGTTCTAACTGACCTTGCTTGAAATGAGAAAAGGCCATCTTTGTTATCCTTTCACATTTCTTGAAATATTATCCCTTGCAGTCCCATTTTGAGCCTGGTAAAATATTTTCTTTCAAAACGAAACCCTGACTAGGATCACACCCTACACTGGGGGCAAATGAGAGATATTTTGAAGACATTGATAGGATTAATGGATAAAAGAAAGGCTTAGAACAAAAGTCTAATGATTAAGAAAGGGCTAGAAGAAGAAAAGCCATAGATTGAGGGTCATCCAAGAAAACTTTGAGGAAGGTTATGTAAAAGCAAAAAAAAGAAAAAGAAAAAAAATTAGAATGGAAGGAGAATGCCTATCAATTCTAAGAAGGGCAAAAGAGGTTTCAATTGAAGAAAGACACAGCAAATGCCAAAAGTCAACACCAAAAAAAACAAGTTTCATGTCTTTTGGTGTGTCTAGGACAAAGCCTCTAGTGTCTTCAAAAAAATTTAGATTGGTTATTCATCAAATGAAAAGTTGGATTTGCATTATGACTTATGTTAAGAGAATTCTGATCTTTAAGATTAGCAAGGTTATATGTCACTTTCTCTATAATGACAACAAGAGAAAGAGAGTTGATGAATAGTTAATGTTGATCCTAGGTCTTTGAAACCCTCAAACACCTTTTGAGCCTGAATTTTCCTTTCTTTCATAGCCATAAACCATAGCCTGCATTACGTGCTTTAAAAAGCCCTTTTTAATCAAGTAAGCAATTTGAACCGATAAATGGCGCTATCAAAACTTGAAGAGCTTTTCCATAAAAGTTGTGGCTTCATGGATTAAGCTACTTCTTATTATGCATGCTGATAAAATTGGTGCTAAAAAAGAAAACAATCTTTCTTGATGAATCCTCAAGTTTTGACTTGAGTCTTTTGTTTCTTGAAATTCACAGAAGGTCACCTCATCGCAGACCATGAAAAGATATACCCAAGATCAAAGATTAAAACTGACATAAAGAACCATGAAAAAAGTCATTTTAATCTTACAACGGGTCATTTCTGTTTTCAAAATACAAGACAATCAAAGGACTACATTGAATAGTGTGTGTTGGGTCTTTGACCAAAGAAGCTTGAATTTCAAAAATACTTTTAAAAAAACTGACCTCTCTCTGATTTCATTTCAATAATTAGACTTGAATAGACATGATCTTTGAAAGATGAGATTTGATTCCAGAACAAGGAAGATTGTCAAACAAGAAGAACATCAATTGAATTTGCAAAATCCTTGACAGAAATGACATCAACACTTCTTGAGACTCCTTGAAAAATTGATCACCTGGGGGCAATACAATGGACCCTAAGAAGAAAAACAAATAGTATTCAGATCAGCTGGGGGCAAAGAAAGATGATCAAATGATGAATCAGTGAACGAGCATTCAGATCATACTGGGGGCAATGTTGTTCAAAGACAATCCCAGCAGCAATTGATATGCAGCGTTGCACTTAAAGGATATCTTCATATCTTCATCTTGGTTTATCATCCCCAATGTTGTTACTCATTTTTGGACCCCATGTTTGCTGGAAGATTGACAAAAGCAAATGAAAGAAATATTTTTTTTGAAAACTCTGTTTGAGCTGTTTTCTGCTCTTTTTATCCTTCCCCTTTGCTGCCAAAATCATCAGGTTTTCTTAGACTGATCAGAAGTCTTCATAATGCCAAATTCATTCCTTTTTATAGGGTCTTTAAGGGTGAATAAATCCCTCAAAAGTGGAAATAAAAAAACCTGGTTCTGTTGCTGCCGCAATCTTTTTTGTTCCAACTTAGGCCCTGTTTCTAACTTGGTTTCGTGCAATATCTGACCATCCCAGCTATATTCTGTCACTCATGACATGTTGAAAAAAGGACCTACACCTTTATTGGGTCCTAGAGCTCACTGTTCTTATGGCAGACTCTCAGTCGAACTAGGATGCTTGGCATTGTCAGTTTCCTGAATTTAGATCGGGAGACCCTTTTTGACCAACCAGATTGCGGCCCGTTTCTATACTATAAAATGATTATAGCTCACCTGGAATCCTTCGTGAAAGTCGTAGTCCTGAACGCATAGGTGAATTTAGGCCTTCGAATTGCTTGATTTCGATATCAGGAGCTCGAGATATCCTGTTTGACTATCTGACGTGAAAGTAGAGAATTCTGTCGCGAGCAGGATTTTGACCCAAGTTTTGCACTGAAATTTCTGTTGCCATCACGATTTTTCTGGTTCATTCTTAGGATACTCTCAGTCATATCGGGATGCTCGACATTCGTCAGTTTTTGAATCGGATCAGGAGACCATTTTTACCGACCAGTTTTGCGGCCCGATTCTGTCCAGTAAAACGATTATATCTCACCTTGAATCCTTCGTGAAAGTTGTAGTCCTACACACATAGATGAATTTAGGCTTTCAAATCGCTTGATTTTGATATCAGGAGCTCGAGATATTCCTGTTTGAATATCTGACGTGAAAGTAGAGAATTCTGCCGCGAGCAAGATTTTGACCCAAGTTTTGTACTGAAATTTATGCTGCCATCACGATTTTTCTGGTTCATTCTTAGGATACTCTCAGTCATATCGGGATGCTCGACATTCGTCAGTTTTTGAATCGGATCAGGAGACCATTTTTACCGACCAGTTTTCCGGCCCGATTCTGTCTAGTAAAACGATTATATCTCACCTTGAATCCTCGTGAAAGTTGTAGTCCTACACACATAGATGAATTTTGGCTTTTGAATCGCTGGATTTCGATATCAGAAACTCAAGATATGCATGTTTGAATATCTAATGAGAAAGTGAAATTTCTGCCGCATGTTTTTGGCTACCTGCAAACATAATATTAATTATATATAAAAAGAGAGCAGAACCCGAAACAATGTCGTTTTGAGACATTGCTCCTCCCATGTGCATGCCGCTGCCCGAGACCCTCAGGAGTGGGGAGCAGCTGCAGGCGTGGAAGCAGCGCAGGCGTGCGAGCAGCGCAGGCTGCCCTGGCTTGGTGTCCCCTGCTCCCCATGCGCATGCTGCTGCCCCGCTCCCCCTTCACCTATATATATACTGTCATTAGCAGCTACCGGGGGCTGGGTTTTTTTTGGAGAGGGAAGAGGAGGAGAGCAGTTGTGAACAGAAGACAGTAGGGAAGAAAGAAAAGAGAGAACAAAGAAATAGAAAGAAAAAAAACCCGAGAGAACCAGGAGGAGGGTGAGGATAGGAGAACGGGAGGAGATTTCCTTGAGTCTATCCTACCTTATCGAACCGGGGCTTGCAAAGACTCTATGAGGTTTTTGAAAAGTTCCCAACGGCAAAAGAGAGGAAGGCTTGCTTTGGTTATCAGAGGTAATTAAAAAGGCAGAAGCTTGTCCACCAGTTGTATCTCATTTTCTGCATTTAAACGTGCAGGACCCGCAGGTATGAGGCTTGACTTTCTTTTTAAACATATGTAAAGCTATTTGGTTGGTCTTCTTTTCTTTTCAAAATCTGTTTTCTGCTTCTGTTTGGGACGTTCATTTTCCATCTCAGCAACAAAGTTGTATGCTTGCCCACTGTTCCTCCCATGCCTTTGAGTTTAGCTTGTTATTTATGTTAGAGCTGCGTTTTTTCTGCTGGTTACTCATACGGTGACTCATTTAGAAAAGAAAAACAAGAGAGGGCCCTCTTCAGTTGAGGTGATGTTTCGGCTGGTTCTGGAGTGTGTTTTCCTTCCTGTTTTTTTCTTCGAAAGAGAGATAGTTGGCCATTTGATTTGTTGTTTCTGTTTAGCGTCTTTGATATACATGATGAAAAGCATGCTCTTTCGGTTCTTTCATTCTTGGATAAAACAAACCATGGCAGTATCAGAGATTAGAAAAAGGGTAGGCGTGAACAATGTTTTCTGTATTAAGTTTGGTTTTTCAAATGTTCAGCTTCCATGTGTATATGACCTGCTCCTCTTTGTCGAAAATGATGGGTCTTGCCGTGTCTAGACTGTGAGTTAAGAGGCTGGTTTAGCTTTCCAGTTCTATTGCCTGAGAGACTGTAGGTTGTAAAGGTCTTCGTCACCCCTGCTTTCCTTTGGTTGGAGCGTCTCTGTGATTGGAACATTATATAGGAGTAGTTACGGCTTATAGGTACATAAGAAGGAGTGAAATAACGTGAGGGAGTGTCCTTTTAATTAAGGGGACTTTGTTTTTGCAGGTTCTGGTTTCATGTTTTTTGTCCCTCTGTTTCTTGTAGAAATGCATGGCTTCTGTTATAGCTTCTGTTATAGGTTTCAGTTCAGGACTTTGTTGTTTTTGGTGCCTGCGGAATTGTTTTTTTGTAGAGTAATGAGCAGACTTGTTTCAGACTTCCAGCTTTGATTAAACTGTAACCTCCCGCACCGTGCATTTTTTTTGCTTTGTGTTTGCACTGTTCAAGTGAAATATAATTCACTTGAACAGTAACGTGGTCTTTGCATGCAGTTTGGGGGTACTGTGCATGTGCACAGCAACTGGAAAATTAATTAACGTGTTACTGTTCACTGCACAGTAACACGGTTACTGTACAGTGAACAGTAACCAGTCATGTGGTTTTGGGCTGGGTTGAGTCCAGCCCTGTAGAAAGTAGGCCCATTTTATTTTTGGGCTGATTTCGGCCCATTTTCCTTTTGGGCAGGGTCTGGCCCATTCAAAAAGTTTTCTTCAAAGATGTATTTAAAAAAATCTGTGATTTTCTGCAAGGTTGTATTTTTGTACTATAAAGATACAAGTCCGGTATGAAAATACCCGGTTTTCGTCGAGACCTCAAAAAAATATAAAATAAAAAATAAAAAATGTTTTGTTTTCCTGCATACGGCCAATACCCTAACATTGTTTTTATGTTTTTTTTATATAAAAAATAAATATTTGAAGCTTTGAAAATGTGTTTTCGCATGGATTTCTTAAACACAACAAAAATCATTTTTCTTGCATTTTTTGATTTTACAACATGTTTGTAAAACTCCAAAGGGTATTGGCCAATATTCCAAAAAATATAAAAATCTTATTTTGGGGGAATTCATCTATTATTCACCGCTAATGTTTGGATAAAGAAATCCTTAAAGGACGAATATCCAAAATATTATTGGGAATAATTTGTTATTATTCACTGTTAATATTTGGATAAAGAAACCCGAGTGGTAAATATCCAAAATAATTTTTTAGGAATAATAAATCCGCACAAATCCTTGAAAGAAGCCTTGATTATAATCGAGGACATTTCAATTATTTTTTTACTCCACAGTTTACGAGATAAAAATAGGTTTTTAAAGCATCCTAGATTTCGTTCATCAGAGCAGACTTATCCTAGGAAACTGATGGGATTAGAGAACATCAACACCATAACAGTTATAAGGCAAATCAAACACCAAGCAGCTTATCTTAGGTAGGGCGTACTAGGGGTGCTAAAACCTTCCCTTTACGCAACCAGTCCCTTGCCTTAGAATCTCTGAAAGACCAGTTAGGTTTCCTAGTGACCATAATACTAGGTGGCGACTCCCTTTTTCACAACAGAAAGACCCCAACATCGAATCCCCGCTACGAAGGAAGTGTCGCCGCGACGTCGAGCTCTCGAGAGGGTGCGACACCCAACATGGCTATGACTTTTGAACGATCACATAGTCGCATTTGAATGAATGTTGGAAGGATGCACCCACTAAGACTAACTGTGGGGCCATTTGTTTTGAAACCCAAAGGTGCACTTCACCACATGAATATACGTGATGAACATCATTGATGATGCCAGATCATTTCTTTTTATAAGCTGATTTGACAAGCCAAGAGGAATCCATTGAGAAGCACATCGGGAATGCAATAAAAAGCCTTTTACGGCAAGTTATGAAAGGCATGTCTGGACGACTTGGCAGTTTCCAAGAAGGTTGATGATAACATATACTTGAAAAGTATTGTTTCAACTAGAGGCAAGTTCATGACTGATTGACAATCTTGATGGGTGTTAGAATGATGCACACAACCAATCAGAGGATAATTCTCAGAAGAATCCAGGAGAGAAAATCCTTCATGATGAATCAAGCAACACCACACTCGGGGGCATTGTCAAGCTTGATAAATAGAGAGAGCAGTAATCATCGCGGATAGCCTAGGATGGGCACTGCATTTACAGCTGAGTGATGGCTAGCACATGAATGAGCCAATGTATTGAAAGAACAAAGAAAGATTTGGAATGCAAACAAAAGCACCTTATGATGATGGATCATCAAAGACGGGGGGGACCTATATTTCAAATCAGGTAAGGATGCATGCATGTCATCTAACCTCAAAGCACTGCACATACTTGTGATTGTTACAGGAAGATCCTCAATGAAGTCCAGCAAGATTGTGGACAAAGAAAGAATCATTGAGTTGATGATAACAAAGAATCATTGAGTTGATGATAACAAAGAATCAGTTTAGATCCTAGAACGAGAAGAGAATGAGATGAACCCTGCCAGTAGGAGAATCTCAAAGAAATGAGGAGATCAACCCTGTCATCAAGAGGAGTCTTCAAGTCAAGCCTGTAATTAGGAAGCGCTGTTTGTCAGCCTTATCCTGTCAGGACTTCGCCAGCCAAGTTTTTTTGCCAGGTAAGTCATATTTTTCCATCTGGGTAGGTCACTCGTAACAATGAGACCATTTTTTTGAAAAAATCTTTGCATTTTCCTGGGTAGGTCACCCATAACAATGAGACCGCCTTTCATCTTCCTATTTGGGTAGGTCACCCATAACAACGAGACCACCCATAACAATGAGACCGTCTTTCATCTTCCATTTGGGTAGGTCACCCATAACAACGAGACCAATTCACATTTTGATCATCTTTTTCTGAGTAGGTCACCCATTACAATGAGACCATTCTTCATGTTTTTATTTGGGTAGGTCACCCATCATAATGAGACCATCATCACTTTTCTGGATAGATCACCCATTACAATAGGACCATTCTATATGTTTTTACCTGGGTAGGTCACCCATCATAATGAGACCATCATTTTTTAGGTAGGTCACCCATCACAATGAGACCATCATTTTTTTCTTTGGGTAGGTCACCCATCACAATGAGATCACCTTTCATTTTTCTGTGGGTAGGTCACCCATCACAATGAGACCATCATTCCTTCTGGGTAGGTCACCCATCACAATGAGACCATCATTCCTTCTGGGTAGGTCACCCATCACAATGAGACCATCATCATTCCTTCTAGGTAGGTCACCCATCACAATGAGATCATCATCATTTTTTCCATTTGGATAGGTCACCCATTATAATAAGACCACCTTTCATCTTTCATCTAGGTAGGTCACCTATAACAATAGACATCATTTTGCATTTAGGTAGGTCACCCATCATAATGAGACCTTCATCTTCCATTTGGGTAGGTCACCTGTCATAATGAAACCATCATCTTTTCTGGTTAGGTCACCCATCACAATGAGACCATCATTTTTTTGGGTAGGTCACCCATTACAATGAGACCACACACACAGAATTTTAGTTCTAGTTAAAGGAGATTGCCAGATGGGATCTCAAGTTAACCCAACCACATACAGAGTTTAGCTTTGGTTAAAGGGAATCGCCAGATGGATTTTAGGTTGACCGAGCTATACACCAACTTTTGGTTCTGGTTAAAGGAGATCGCCAGATGGGATCTCAAGTTAACCCAATCAAAAGGGCAGGTCGCCCGTGAAAATAGACCAGCGTGAGTATGTGTGGGTAGGTCGCCCCTGAAAATAGACCACAATAAGTATGTTTGGGCAGGTCGCCCTTGAAAATAGACCATAATAAGTATGTTTGGGCAGGTCACCCGTGAAAATAGACCAGTGTGGGTGTGTGGGCAGGTCACCCTAAAAATAGACCAGTGTGCGTGTGTGGGCAGGTCGCCCCTGAAAATAGACCACAATGAGTATGTGTGGGCAGGTCGCCCCTGAAAATAGACCAGGGTGAGTATGTATGGGCAGGTCACCCCTGAAAACAGACCACAATGAGTATGTGTGGGCAGATTTTCTTGCGGCGGCGCGTGAACCCACGCATTGCTAGTGGCGGGGGCGCGTGGAGGATATGTGCCACCACTGTTCTGGTGGTGCAAAAGGCCTTCTTTGTAATTCCAGATTGTTTTGGGGCTATTTTTGTAATTTTAAAATTATTTAATGTATTTTTTGTTTAGTTTTGAATTTTTATAATTTGTAGTGTGTAAATATGGATGTAAAAAAGGAAAACAAAAAAACAAAAAAAATATTGTGAAAGTGAAGGTGTTATTTTATTTTTTTGATGAATGTTTTTTTTTATGATAAAAATTGCAAAGAATAAAGAAGAATTTAATGTTTTGATTGCTCATGGTTAAGGATTATAAACTTATACGTAAGTCGTATTCCTAATATCCGATGAAAAGACTAAATTTTTAAAACTTCTTTAACACATCAAAGTCACGAAGCAACTAGGGGTGCTAATACCTTCCCTAACCATAACCAGTCCCTTACCCGTGAATCTCTGACAAGACCAGTACATCTGGGTTTCCTAGTAACCCTCAATGAAATACTAGGTGGCGACTCCCAAGAACAAAGCAAACGAACAAACGAAAAATCACCAATCGACGTCGCGCAAGTGATGTGTGACAAAGGTAGAGACTCTCTCATGAAGGGAGATCTACCTCGAACCGTAGATGAGACCAACAAATAGAAACTTGACCTAAAAAAACAACCAAACAATAATGCAGCTTACCTTAAATAGGATGCACTAGGGTGATGCATCTTACCCTTGTATAAATAGTCCCTTACCTAGACTCTCGTAGACCATAGGTTCCTAGTAATCATAATACTAGGTTGTGACTCTTGAACTTTAATCATAATTTTATGATTAAACCCAAACCCATTTCTTTTCCTACCAATAATCTTTTAGCAATTTCTTGAGCGTTTTGGTATGTTCTTCTCAACTGATATGTATTTTTTATTTCTTCCAACATTTCTTTTAGTTTTTTTTTCTCTTTTCCCCCTTTTTTATATTTTATATTTTTTTGTTTATGTGGGGCCCCAAAATAAATAAAAGAGGAATAATTGATGTACTGGTGAAAGTGGGCAAGTTCATCTTTCCAACAAACTTCATCATACTGAATATGGAAGGGGATAATGAGATTCCTATCTTGCTTGTGGCCAGCCATTCTTGGCCACTGGAGGTGCGTTAATTAATGTAAAGAAAGGGGAGTTGCAGTTAAGGATGAATGAAGAGGAGGTGATTTTCAATGTGTTCAAAGCCATCAAACAACCAGATATGGGGGAGTATGGGGGAGAGCTGCTTCAGCATTCAAGTGGTGGACTCCTTAATTAATGACAAAGTCAAGCATCCAATTGACCTGTTTCAAGCATGTTTGGTAAATAATGTAATGGAGGAGGATGCTGAGATAACATAATATACATGTTGGATGGACTCTTTTGAACCTAACTACAGAAGATATTTTGAAGATTTGGGACAGGCAATACCAAAAATAAAATCAACCAATGAACAAGCACCAGTTATGGAATTGCAACCTCTGCCTGAGCACCTTCGATATGCATATCTTGGAGAAGCTTCCACTTATCCTGTGATAGTCTCTGCAAAGTTGTCCAAAATAGTGGAAGAAAAATTGTTGAGGGTGTTGAGAAAACATAAGGCAGCTCTCAGGTGGGTATTGGCAGATATCAAAGGCATCGGTCCCTTCATTTGCACGCATAAAATTTTGTTAGAGGATGAAGTCAAGCCAATAGTAGAGCATCAGAGAAGGCTTAACCCTATCGCACATCCCCGCCCGGCGTCGATGGCAATTTTCATTTGTTTGTTTGTTCTTAGGAGTCGCCACCTAATATTTGGTTCAGGGTCACTAGGAAACCCGACTGTGCTGGTCATTGTTAGAGATTCACGGGTAAGGCACAGCCGTGAGATGTGCCCCCTGATTGAAGTAGCTCCACTGTTCTTTACTGCTAATGTTTTTACTGCCTTTACTGCCAAAACCATTATTGATGAAGAAGGCAATGAATAGTTGTCAAGGAAACGACACCATTTCAAAATTCAAAACGAATATTTTCGATTTGGTCATTGGATTGTTTTGTAATTTTGTAATCAAGCCTCCGGATAAATTGTAATTGGATACCTTATTTTAACATCATTTACAAGACAGTCTTTGGTTTTGGATTCATAGTGATTTGACCCTTAATTGATCAATAAACTTCTGATTTCTTCAATTTAGCCCCTGACTTGGTCAATTTCAGCCCCTCTATTTACACATCTCTTCCAGTTTGGTCCTTGGTTTTGGATTTTATCAATCAAGTCCTTAATTCGCCATCAAACTTCAATAATTATGCAATTGAGCCCCTGATTTGACCAAATCAACTCTTCAAAATTGTAATGACCCTAGAAATTTAATTTCTTCCAATAAAAGCCTAAACTTAAAAATTAATTTTTCTTGCAATCAAACCCTCCATAAATTCAATTAAACCTTAGATAAATTTTAATTGAGTCCATAAACATATGAATTTGGATATTTTTTTCAAATTGAATTTCCTTTGTCAATAGGGCTCTCACTAGTCAACAATATACTATCAAATTTTAATCTTTGCATTTTTGAACCTCTTCAACCAATTTTTGGCCTTTTTTGTAGCGCTCCGACATCTTTTCTCACCACTACATATTTTTTTATTTTCTTTTTTCCAAAAATTTTTTGATTTTTTTTGTTTTTTCTCCTTTATGTATAGGGGCCTAAAAATGGGTAACAACAGATGCCCCCTCTTTACAATTCTTACGGAGCAAAGACTTTGCGTAGTAAGTTTTGTAAAGATAAACAAAACTAAACTTCCAAAACTAATCTCATCAAAACTTTGTTGACCAGAAACTCTATCTTTACAACAATCTCCTATCAATCAGGAACTAACGATCCAAACTATATGTAACTCGATTATCTTGAGAACCCGATCTTGGCACCCCTCTAAATTATGTCTTATTCCTTTTCTTTTCTTTTATTTTTTTAAACCTGAAATTCCATCTAGTGATTTCCTTTAACCAAAGCGAAAATTTGTATTGCGATTGGGCTAACTTGAGATCCCTTTTGGCGATCCCCTTTAACTAGAACCAAAATCCTTTACGTGGTTGGGCTAACTTGAGATCCCTCCTAGCGATCGCCTTTAACTAGAACCAATGTTTAAGTGTGGTTGGGCTAACCTGAGATCACTTATGGCGATCCCCTTTAACTAGAACCAAAATCTTCTTCGTGGTTGGGCTAACCTGAGATCCCTCCTAACGATCCTTTTAACCAGAACCAATGTCATCTGTATGGTTGGGCTAAGCTAAGATCCATTCCGGCGATCCCCTTTAACCAGAACCAAAATCCTCTACGTGGTTGGGCTAACCTGAGATCCCATCTGGCAATTCCTTTTAACCAGAACCCAAAGTCTGTGTGTGGTTAGGCTAACCTAAGATCCCATAACCAAAGTCTGCATGGTTGGGCTAACCTGAGATCCTATCTGGCGATCCCTTTTAACCAGAACCAAAGTCTGCTTGGTTGGGCTAACCTGAGATGCCTTTCAGCGATCCTCTTTAACTAGAGCCAAAATCCTCTACATGGTTGGGCTAACTTGAGATCCCATATGGCGATCTTCTTTAACCAAAACCAAAGTTGGTGTGTGGTTCGGCTAACTTGAGATCCCATTTGGCGATCCCTTTTAACCAGAACCAAAGTCTATGTATGGTTGGGCTAACTTGAGATCCCATCTGGCAATCTCCTTTAACCAGAACCAAAATCTGTGTAGTTAGGCTAACTTGAGATCCCATATAGCGATCTCCTTTAACCATAACCAATATCCTCTGTGTGGTTGGGCTAACCTAAGATCCCATCTGGCAATCCTTTTTAACCAGAACCAAAGTCTGTGTGTGGTTGGCTAACCCGAGATCTCATCTGGTTATCCCCTTTAATCATAACAAAAATTTGTGTGGTTGGGCTAACCTGAGATCCCATATGGCGATCCCCTTTAAGTAGAACCAATATCCTCTATGTGGTTGGGCTAACCTGAGATCGCATTTGGGGATCCCATTTAACCAGAACCAAAATCTGTGTGGTTAGGCTAACCTGAGATACCCATCTGGCGATCCCTTTTAACCATAACAAAAATCTGTGTGGTTGGGCTAACCTGAGATCTTATATGACGATCCCCTTTAACCAGAACCAATATCCTCTATGTGGTTGGGCTAACCTGAGATACCATCTGGCGATCCCCTTTAACTAGAACCAAAATCTGTATGGTTGGGCTAACCTGAGATCCCATCTGACGATCCTCTTTAACCAAAATCAAAATCCATGTATTTTTCCTGGTAGCTGGGTTTGAACTAAAGACTCTTCTTGATGACAAGGTTGATCTTTGACACGACCAAAATATTGATGTCTTTTCCCAAGTGTAGGAGTGTCGAAGTAATAAATAACCCGGCAAGACCGGGGTCGAACCACAGGGAGGTTAATTGTATAAATTATAAACAACAATAATACAACAACAATAGTAACAACAATAACAATGACAATAATAATAATAATAATAATAATAATAATAATACTAGTAGTAGTAGTAGTAGTAGTAATAATAATAATAATACCAATAATACTATTAATAATGATAATAATAAAGATGATGAAGAAGAAGTTGATGAGAACTTTGAGATGGAAGATTAACGTAAGGATTAAACAATGATAACAACAAATGTCAAGGTTAGAGGATCCACTAATGGTATTTCAAACAAGTATACTATAAACTCTCATTATTCAATTGGAAACCACACACAAAGGAGGTTCCAATCAGATTATAAATTGTTAACATGATTACATTAGTTATCTTATTCGAATAATGCTAATACTTGTAAATGTTGTCAGGCATTCATGATTATAACTTATGTTAACAACAAATCAAGTTCCTTTCATAGCTCAGGTGTCGGTTATACCATACAGTGTGGGCTATGAAAGTGCCAAGTATTTGTTGTACCAAGTGTTATACAATATAAATCTAGATTAACCATTTAACAAGCAAAGTATTAAAAGTGAACAAGATAACAAATACAAAGCATGTTAGTATCCAACATTAAGGTCCATGTTAAGTTTATATTATACTTATTCTTACACCATTAGTGTACCCTTTTCATCTTGACATAATTAACTTAGCTACACATAATGAAAGAAAGAAACATAAATAAACAAGATAAGAACATAAATGAGAAAGAAGTTAACTAAGTAAAGAAAAGGAAATGAAAGGCATAAAAAAGAGATTAATATAAACAAAACTTAAGTATTACAAAAGAGAGAGCAAGAGCATGATCTTGATCTGAACACCAAGATGCCTAAATACATGGCAAATGCCTCCTTTTATAGGTCAAGATTCGAAACTATTGATTTGTTGACTAATTGATGAATGGGTGGCCACATCTTGACTTGGTGACAATTCTTATCTTCTTGTCTGCCAAAAATGTGATTGATAACGTCATAATTTGAACAGACTTAAATCATGAAAGGTCTAGAAAATTGTCTCATCTTTCCAGGGTAAAAATTTGAGATCATTTGGACTTCTATAACTCGAGATATGGGCTGAACACTGAACAATGTCTGGGCTGCAGGACAGATTCAGACTTCTTCGTTGTTGCTACAATTTGGACTTGAAAATAGCTTTGTTAAATCGTGGACTCCACATGAAAGTTGTAGGCCTATGTCTTACCTTTCCATCCATATAACGTATACCTAAATCTGAGATCTACAGCTCCAAATATGACCCGATTACCAAATAATGTTCCAGTTTGGACTGCACCAACATCTCTTTTCTAAGTTTGGCCATCTCTTTGTCCTTTTAATTTCAGTACTTCAACTCATCAATCAATTCTTTCATTTATGTGACAGGCCTGCATTTATGATGAACATTTACCATAAATTAAAGGTATCTTATATTATTAGATATGTTATTATAAAACGTGCTTTAGTTAAGGAGTTATTGATACTTCAAGTGCAAAATGATGATATAGAACCTTGATAAAAATACACTTTTAAGTACTAATTACACCCCCCAACCAGCTTATTACTAGTCCCTAGTAATCAAAGCGTTAAAATAGAGAAACAATTTGCAAATTCCACAAAGCAAGGCATTCATCATTCAACTTCCATTAATCTATCCAGATAAACAAACTCTCATTAAATTTTATATATCTGCTCAATATCTCTTAAACAAAATATTAATAAACCTTCCTTGTTATGTGCTCAATGTATGAAACATAGATGATGGGGCTTTTATTGGAAGAAAACAATATTTTGTTCTAATGTTTAAGGTTAACTTCCATGGGTTGGGATTATTTTATTATTTTTTTATTTTTTTTTCTCTTTTTTTTTTATACATATAACTTAAAACACAATGCATCTTTAACCCATGTAACGAGCTTTCGGCTAATGACTCCCAGACCAGTTGATCTTAGGGCATTAGGTGTTGAGACACCCCTACGAGCTTAATAACTCGGGTTGCAAATATTGATACGTAGATAGTGCAATGTATGATACCCTTAAGCTTTTCTCCTTAACCCATGTAACAAGCTTTGGGCCAATAGCTCCCAAGTCAGTTGACTTTAGGGTATTAGGTGTTAAAACACCCCTTCGGGCTTAATTGCTTAGGTTAGGGAGGCTACGAAATCAAACTTATCTACGTTTTTATTATCATCATTTTTTTATTTTTTTTTTGCAAATTATAGACTATCCCTATCCCTTTGTTGTTACCTTTAACAAAAGAATATACATAATGTAATAATCCAATGTGCAACCCACAATCATATGTTACAGTGTGTGTGTGAAAATGAAGGTTTAAGAATACTTGTTAAATGAGTATATAAGCAGAACAAAGTGATAATAATGCGAGAGTTTGTAAACCTGAATATTTCAAGAAGTATTCTAATAGGCCTTGTTATGAATATTGCAAATAACCATTGGAAAATGTTTACTAAGATGCGTCTCAAGAGTCACTAAAATTCCTCCTTACTCTGCCATCCTAGTAATAACAGTTTTGTCAAATGGCTTTAATAGTAGCAAAAACAGTTAGTAAGTTAGTTAGTTTTTTTTTTTTAATGTCAACTACTACCCTCTCCCCCCAACCAGAACAAGACATTGTCCTCAATGTCATAAGATAGAAAGATAAAGTATAGAAGACATCACCTGAAACAACGAACACTGACAAACCTGAAACACACTTAAACAAATATAAGAAATAACAATACAAAATAATATGCTATTAATAAAACCAAAAGACACAAGGATTCAAAAACGAAGGCTCAAATCCAATCTAAGCTTTTTACGGCTTTCCTTAGTTGACCAATTTATACGACTCATGGAAGGATCAATTACAGGGGTGAAAGATTATAGTTGGTCGATCAATTGTTCAGCAGTAGTAGCAGAGATTATGATTTGTTGTGCCGAAGATGTTAGAAATTCCTGTTCCACAGCTTGATCAAGAAAAGACAATAAATTATCATAAAAACCATTAACATTTAGCAAACCTATAGGTTTATGGTGAATGTGAAGTTGGGCCCAAGAGGAAATATGAAAGATCTCTTCCAATGTGCCCAGACCACCTGGTAAGGCAATGAAGGCATCAGCATGGTTAAACATTGTATTCATTCAATCAAACATTGTGGAGACCTGTAGTTCCTCTCCAATTGTTTTTTCAATGATGTCCCCTTTTGCTAAAGCTTTGGGGACGACCCCCAAAACTTGACTTCCTCCTAAAAATGCAGCTATTGATACACCTCCCATTAACCCGAGGCTGCCTCCCCCATACACTAAATGAATCTTTCTCTCACCTAGTACTTGACCAAGATGATTTGCTGATTCTAAAAACACCATTTCCTTTCCAGGGCTGGATCCACCGAAAACACAAATATTTTTTATGTGATAACTTGAAGGACCTGCCATTTCTACACACTTCTATATCTGTCTAATGTAAGGGTTGAGTATAAATGAGGGGAAGGAAGAGAAGATTTTATAGATGAGAAATTGAAAATGCAATCATATCACCTATATGTAGGGCAGCTGGAGTCTCACACACACTCTCTCTCTTTCTCTCTTTATTTATTTAGTTATTTTGGAAAAGCATGTGTATGTTCAAGTAGTTGTGATTGTGGCTCACATCTTCCCTTGGTTTTACATCCAAGAACGACTTAAACGCCCTCTATGGGTCGGGGATAGGCTTCCCATCCAGTTTTCTTAAAAACTGGCAAACAGGGTCTTTTATAGTCAGATTCCCAAGACTAAGTCGATCATGTTCTTTATGGAATTGTGGCCATAAATCATGAATAGCACGATGCACATCTCCACTAGGATGCGTCTCAAGGGTTAATAGAAGATTATCTAAAGACCCCTTACTCAGTCCATCCTTAATGAATTGTATTTTATCTTCACGGTTTATAGATACCATTCCTAAAGAACGACATGTTGCATTACAAGTCCATCTGGCACATCTGTGACAGACTTTCAGTCGTTTTGCACGACGTTTCTTTGCAAAAGTGCTTTTACCTGTTCCAAGCATGTGTGAAATGAAAGAATTGGAGGACTCACCTGATAATCGGACCTTTGCTTCAATCAACCAGCGAATTTCTTCAGGAATTCCATGATTCATTAACAACTTCAATCTCGTACACCTAGCACGGTAAATTTTTGTAATCGCATTCTGAGGCAGAGCGGGAAAGTACTTTTTCAATTTTTCAAGAGTGGTGTCCATTTTCAAATGAGAATTGGAGAAGAGAGCCAAAGAAGGGAGAAAAAGCAAAGTATTGCACAAATATATACAGATATCAATTATTATGGGAAACTGAAAGAACCGACTGAAGTCACGGAGTACCGTTATCCGCCATTTGACCGGGGTGAGAGAGACTAGCAAAACAAAGTTCATACCAAAACGAAACACAAAACAATGTGAGAAAAAGAATCATTCTTTATATACAGGATCACTCAATTCAATAGAGTCATTTTCAACTGAAAAATTGTCAAAATAAACTTTCAAACGATGTCCATTTACCTTGAAAACATTGTCATTCTTTGGATTCTCGATATCACAAGCCCCATATGGATACACATGTTTCACAATAAAAGGACCGCTCCATCTTGATCTTAGCTTTCCAGGAAATAAATGGAGTCGAGAATTATAAAGCAAAACTTTTTGATCAACATAAAATGTTTTTCTCAAGATTCTCCTGTCATGAAATTCTTTGATTCTTGCTTTATGAATTTTTGAATTCTCATATGCATCATTTCTTATTTCCTCAAGCTCATTTATTTGTAACTTACGCAGCTGACTAACATCATCAAGGTTTGAATTGAAAGCTTTAATAGCCCAATAAGCTTTATGTTCAAGTTCCACAGGCAAGTGACAAGGTTTTCCATAGACTAGTCTATAAGGTGACATACCTAATGATGTTTTATAAGCAGTTCGATAAGCCCAAAGTGCATCATTAAGTCTTAAAGACTAGTCTTTCCTATTAGGGTTCACTGTTTTCTCCAAGATCTATTTGATCTCCCTATTAGCAAGCTCTACTTGTCCATTTGTCTGAGGATGATAAGGGGTGGCAACTTTGTGTGTGATTCCATATTTCTTCATTAAAGACTCAAATGGACTTGTTGCAGAAATGTGTTCCACCATCACTTATCATGGCTCAAGGATTCCAAATCGACTCAAAATATTTTCTTTCAAGAACTTTATCACTGTTTTGTGGTCATTGTTTCGACTTGGAATTGCCTCTATCCATTTTGAAACATAATCTACTGCAACTAATATGTACAAGAAACTAAATGAAGGAGGAAATGGACCCATGAAATCTATACCCCAACAATCAAAGATTTTAATGACAAGAATAGGATTTAAAGGCATCATGTGACATTTTGAAATAGATCCCAACTTTTGACAGTTTTCACAAGTCTTGCAGAATGCATGTGAGTCCTTGAACATGGTGGGCCAGTAAAATCCACTTTGTAGGATTTTTGCAGTGGTCTTTCTTGATGAGAAATGACCCCACATGCTTCAGAATGACAAAATTTAATGACACTACTTACCTCATTGTCAGGAATGCATCTTCGAAATATTTGATCAGGATAATATTTGAATAAATAAGGGTCATCCCAATAAAAGTTCTTTACTTCGTTCAAGAACTTTCTTTTGTCTTGGGAACTCCAATGAGCCGGCAATTGTCCTGAAACAAGAAAATTAACAATATTAGCATACCAAGGCATTGTAGAGATAGAAAATAAAGATTTGTCAGGAAAGTAGTCATCGATTGGTGTGATGTCAGTTCTCGAATCTGTTGTCAATCTTGACAAGTGATCTGCGACAACATTTTCGGTGCCTTTCTTGTCTTTGATTGTGATATCAAATTCTTGAAGTAACAAAATCCACCGCACCAATCTAGCCTTAGAATCTTTCTTAGAAAGAAGATATTTCAATGCTGCATGATCACTAAAAACAACAACAGGTGAGCCAACAAGATAAGACCTGAATTTTTCACATGCAAATACTACTGCAAGTAATTCTTTTTCAGTGGTGGTGTAATTCATTTGAGCACTATTCAAAGTTTTACTTGCATAGTAAATCACATACGGTTTCTTATCTTTTCTTTGTCCCAAGACAGCACCCACGGCATAATCACTAGCGTCACACATTATTTCAAAAGGTAATGACCAATCAGGAGGTTGAATGACAGGAGCAGAAGTAAACAGGTTTTTAAGTCTAACAAAGGCTTCTTCACAATGTTCAGTCCATTCAAAAATATTATCCTTTGTTAGAAGGTTACTCAAGGGCTTAGATATCTCACTAAAATCTTAGATGAACCTTCTATAAAAACCAGCATGTCCTAAGAATGATCTAACATCTTTAACAGATTTTGGTGTTGGCAAGTTAGCAATTAACTCGATTTTAGATTTGTCAACCTCAATTCCTTTTGATGAAACAATGTGACCAAGTACAATGCCTTTTGTTACCATAAAGTGACATTTTTCCCAATTCAGTACAAGATTCTTCTCTTCACACCTGCTCAAAACCTTTTCTAAGTTAGTCAAACAATCATCAAATGAATCGCCAAAAACAGAAAAATCATCCATAAAAATTTCAAGAAAACGTTCAACCATATCACTAAATATACTGAGCATGCATCTTTGAAACGTGGCTGGTGCATTACATAATCCAAAAGGCATCCTTCGATATGCAAAAGTATCAAATAGACATGTGAAAGTAGTCTTCTCTTGATCTTCCAATGCAATTTCAATTTGGTTATAACCTGAATAGCCATCTAGGAAACAATAAAATTCATGACCTGCAACTCTTTCTAGGATTTGATCCATGAAAGGTAAAGGAAAATGATCTTTTCTAGTCATTGAATTAAGTTTCCTATAGTCAATGCACATGCGCCAACCAGTAATAGTCCTAGTTGGAATTAACTCATTTTTCTCATTTGTTATCACAGTGACTCCAGACTTCTTAGGTACAACTTGGGTAGGACTTACCCATTTGCTGTCAGAAATAGGATAAATGATTCCATTATCTAGAAGCTTAATGACTTCATTTTTCACTACTTCTTTCATATTAGGATTAAGCCTTCGTTGCATTTCTCTAGAGGGTTTAGCATTTTCCTCCAAATAAATCCTGTGTGTGCAAATCAAAGGACTAATTCCTTTTATGTCAGCTATGGTCCATCCTAATGCATTTTTGTGCATTTTCAGAGTTTGTAATAACTTACCTTCTTGATGTGCATTAAGTTTGGAAGAGATTATTACCGGAAAAGTTTCATTTTCTCCCAAAAATGAGTATTTGAGATTGAATGGTAACGGCTTCAAATCCGGTTTTGGTGGTTGAACACTTGAAGGTATGGACTCAATTGATCGTGGTGGCAATTCCTCAATTTTCGGTCTCCAACTATTTGCCTTTGATTCTTCCTGAAAATAAACCATTTGCAAATCATCAGATTCATCAATCTCAATTTCACTGGAAGTGGTTTGAAATTGGTCATGAACTAATTTTTCAATAAAGTCCACTTCTTGTAAATCATTATCATCTCCAGGTTGCTTGCAAATGTTGAAAATATTCATCTCCAATGTCATGTTTCCAAAAGATAGCTTCATCAGTCCATTCCTACAATTAATCAATGCATTAGAAGTTGCAAGAAATGGACGTCCTAAAATAACAGGAAATGAATTACATGCTTCAACAGGTTGTGTGTCCAAGACAATAAAATCCACAGGATAAATGAATTTATCGACTTGTACTAACACATCTTCAACTATTCCTCTAGGCACTTTTACAGATCTATCAGCAAGTAAAAGAGTTACAGAAGTTGGTTTTAACTCACCTAGATTGAGACTTTGAAAAACTGAATATGGAAGTAAATTCACACTAGCTCCAAGATCAAGTAAGGCTCTTTCAATTTTATGTTCTCCAATAAAGCAAGAAATTGTAGGACAACCAGGGTCTTTATATTTCAAAGCATTATTGTTCTGAAGAATGACACTTACTTGTTCGGCTAAAAAGGCTTTCTTTTTCACATTCAGTTTTCTCTTCACAGTGCACAGATCTTTCAAAAATTTAGCATAAGAAGGAACCTGTTTAATAGCATCCAACAAAGGTATATTGATCCTTACCTGTTTGAAAGTTTCAAAGATTTCAGAGTTGTGATTGACTTTCCTTTGTTTGGTCATGGCATGAGGAAATGGAAGTGCTGGCGGGGAATCAGTCTTTTCTTCGCAATGTTCAGATTCAACCCCTTCCTTACCCTCAGAGATTGACTCATCATCTTTCTCACAAGGTTCAAGAATGGGTTTTTCAATAACCTTACCACTGCGAAGAGTGATGACTGATTTGACTTGATCCATGTGTTGGCTTCCAGAACTACTTGCATTCACATTGTATTGCCCCTTTGGATTTTGTTGTGGTTGAGATGGAAACTTACCTTTCTCTTGGAAACTGAGAGCAGATGTCAATTTTGCAAGAGTATCTTTAAAATCTGTCATGCTTTGAGCAAGTTGAGTGTTGATTGTCTCTTGCTTTTCAATGAATGCATGCAATGTTTCCTCAAGATTTCTTCTAGGAGGTGGAGCATAAGGAGGTGCATATCCATGAGAATTTTGGAAATTATGGTGTGCTTGAAACGGTGGCTGTGAAGTTTGTGCATTATTGTTATCACTCTTCCAATTGAAATTTGGGTGATTTCTCCAACCGGGATTGTATGTTTGCGAGTATGGGTTATGATTGGGCCTTTGGAAACTGTTTAAAGCATGGGCTTGTTCATGGAGACATTCCTTAAAAGAAGGCAAAGTTGGACAGTCATTGGTTGAATGTTCATTGGTTTCACAGATTTGACACACAATGTCTTGAACAGATTTTAGTTGACCACTCTTTTTTAATTCTAGTGCCTCGACTTTTCTAGCTAAAGATGCAAACTTGGCTTGGAGGTCATGATCTTCCCTAAGGTTGTACATACCTCCACTAGATGTATGAGGTTGGGTTTTACTTGGTGCCTCATAAGTTCCTGTAGTGTCCCAATTTTGCGCATTTTCAGCTAGCAAGTCTAGGTACTCCATTGCTTCATTAGGGTCTTTATCCTCAAAAGTTCCATTGCACATCAATTCAACCATTTGCCTATCTCTAGGTGTTAACCCTTCATAAAAATGTGAAACCAATCTCCATGTTTCAAAACCATGATGAGGGCAAGTATTAAGCAAGTCTCGATACCTATCCCAACATTGGTAAAATGTTTCTCCTGGTTTTTGAGTGAAAGTGATTATTTGTTTTTTGAAAGAGTTTGTTCTGTGGGACGGAAAAAACTTCTTTAAAAATTGTTGTTGCATTTCATCCCAAGCACGAATGGATCCAGGTCTCAAATTTTGTAGCCATGTTTTAGCTTTATCTTTTAATGAAAAAGGAAAAAGCTTTAACCTAATGGTGTTCATGCTACAATTTGAGTCATTATAGGTGTTACAGACCTCCTCAAATTCCCTTAAATGCAAGTATGGATTTTCTAAATCTAAACCATGAAAAGAAGGTAAAAGTTGAATAATGCCTGGCTTAAAATTAAAATGAGATGCATCAGGTGGAAAAACTATGCATGAGGGTGCACTTGTTCTTGTGGGATTCATGTGGTCTCTAAGTGTTCTAACCCGAATATTCTCATTATTCTCATTATGAAGCGATTGGTTATCTTCTTCGGCCATATTTTCTGAAAATGATGAGGATACCCTACAAAGTCTACCACTTAATGTACGTGACCAAACTCTCATGCACGTGTAAAAAGAGAAGAAAAAGAAGAAGAAAACAGAACAATAAAAAAAATAAACAAAATTAGATACAAGAAAAGTGAAAAGAGAAAATAGGATAAATACTATAATTTGTACAAGAATTTACCTCCCCGGCAACGGCGCCAAAAACTTGACACGACCAAAAGATTGATGTCTTTTCCCAAGTGTAGGAGTGTCGAAGTAATAAATAACCCGGCAAGACCGGGGTCGAACCACAGGGAGGTTAATTGTATAAATTATAAACAACAATAATACAACAACAATAGTAACAACAATAACAATGACAATAATAATAATAATAATAATAATAATAATAATACTAGTAGTAGTAGTAGTAATAATAATAATAATACCAATAATACTATTAATAATGATAATAATAAAGATGATGAAGAAGAAGAAGTTGATGAGAACTTTGAGATGGAAGATTAACGTAAGGATTAAACAATGATAACAACAAATGTCAAGGTTAGAGGATCCACTAATGGTATTTCAAACAAGTATAGTATAAACTCTTATTATTCAATTGGAAACCACACACAAAGGAGGTTCCAATCAGATTATAAATTGTTAACATGATTACATTAGTTATCTTATTCGAATAATGCTAATACTTGTAAATGTTGTCAGGCATTCATGATTATAACTTATGTTAACAACAAATCAAGTTCCTTTCATAGCTCAGGTGTCGGTTATACCATACAGTATGGGCTATGAAAGTGCCAAGTATTTGTTGTACCAAGTGTTATACAATATAAATCTAGATTAACCATTTAACAAGCAAAGTATTAAAAGTGAACAAGATAACAAATACAAAGCATGTTAGTATCCAACATTAAGGTCCATGTTAAGTTTATATTATACTTATTCTTACACCATTAGTGTACCCTTTTCACCTTGACATAATTAACTTAGCTACACATAATGAAAGAAAGAAACATAAATAAACAAGATAAGAACATAAATGAGAAAGAAGTTAACTAAGTAAAGAAAAGGAAATGAAAGGCATAAACAAGAGATTAATATAAACAAAACTTAAGTATTACAAAAGAGAGAGCAAGAGCATGATCTTGATCTGAACACCAAGATGCCTAAATACATGGCAAATGCCTCCTTTTATAGGCCAAAATTTGGAACTATTGATTTGTTGACTAATTGATGAATGGGTGGCCACATCTTGACTTGGTGACAATTCTTATCTTCTTGTCTGCCAAAAACGTCATTGATAACGTCATAATTTGAACAGACTTAAATCATGAAAGTTCTAGGAAATTGTCTCATCTTTCCAGGGTAAAAATTTGAGATCATTTGGACTTCTAGAACTCGAGATATGGGCTGAACACTGAACAGTGTCTGGGCTGCAGGACAGATTCAGACTTCTTCGTTGTTGCTACAATTTGGACTTGAAAACGGCCTTGTTAAATCTTGGACTCCACATGAAAGTTGTAGGCCTATGTCTTACCTTTCCATCCATATAAAGTAGACCTAAATCCGAGATCTACAGCTCCAGATATGACCTGATTACCGAACAATGTTCCAGTTTGGACTGCACCAACATCTCTTTTCTAAGTTTGGCCATCTCTTTGTCCTTTCAATTTCAGTACTTCAACTCATCAATCAATTCTTTCATTTATGTGATAGGCCTGCATTTATGATGAACATTTACCATAAATTAAAGGTATCTTATATTATTAGATATGTTATTATAAAACGTGCTTTAGTTAAGGAGTTATTGATACTTCAAGTGCAAAATGATGATATAGAACCTTGATAAAAATGCACTTTTAAGTACTAATCAATCTTCTCATTTCTTTTAGACTTTCTTAATGGTAGGGTTCATCTCATCTTCTTCTCGTTCTAAGGTCATAACCATGATTCTCTGTTATTATTAGCTCAATGATTCTTTTTTTTTTGTCCTCAATCTTGCTGGACTTTTTTAAGGATTTTTCTGTAACGAATAAAAAATATATATGCAATGCTTTGAGATTAGATGACATACATGCATCCTTACCTGATTTGAAATATAGGTCCCCCATCTTTGATGTTCTATTGTCATAGGGTGTCTTTGTTTGCTATCCAAAGCCTTCTTTGCTCTTTCAATGTACTGGCTCATTCATGTGTTAGTCATCCACTCAATTGTAAATGCAGTGCCTATCCTAGGCTATCTTCGATGATTACTGTTTTCGCTATTTATCAAGCATGACTGTGCCCCCAAGTGTGGTGTTGCTTGATTCGTCATGAAGGAGCTTAACAAATCATTCATCTCCTTGGATTCTCTCAAGAATTGTTCTTTGATTAGCTGTGTGCATCCTACCAGCACCCATCAAAAGGTTTCTTAGTGTTGTCCTCATCTTAGATTGCTAATCAACCATAGACTTGCCTCTAGTTCAAACAATACTTTTCAAGTATATGTTATCATCAACCTTCTTGGAAACTATCCAATAGTACAGACATGCATCTCATAGCTTGCAGTAAAAGGCTCTTGGTTATAGGCTTCATGTTTTTCTCAATGGATCCCTATCATCTCGTCTAATCAGATTGTGAAAAGGAATGCATTGGAATTATCAATGATGTTCAATTTATCATCCATATTCATGCGGTGAAGTACGCCTTTGATCCTCAAAACAGATGGTCCCACAGTCAGTCCTCGTGGGTGCATCCTTTCACATTTATCCAAATACAACTATGCGATAACATCGTTCAAAAGTCATAGCCATGTTGGAGGGTAAACCCAGATGACAATATGAAGATGTCCTTCAAGTACATCTTTACTCGCAATTGTTGTCGGGGTTTACTGGTTCATAAACTGTTCTTGAACATCATTGGCCTTAACTGATCCGAGTGTGCTCGTTCACTGATTCATCATTTGATCATCTTTCTTTACCCCCTAGCTGATCTGAATATTATTTGTTTTCCTTCTGAGGGTACATTGTATTGCCCTCAGGTGGTCAACTTTTTAAGGAGTGTCGAGAAGTGTTGATGTCACTTCTGTCAAGGATTTTGCAAATCTGACCGATGCTCTTCTTTCTTAATAATCTTTCTTGTTCTATAATCAAATTTCATATTTCAAAGATCATGTCTATTCAAAGTCTTATTGTTGAAACGAAATTAAGAAATGTCAATTTTTGAAAGTATTTTTTAAAATCAAGTTTCTTCAGTTAAAGATCAAACACATGCCACGCCATTCAATGTAGTCTTTTGATTATCTTATATTTTGAAAACAAAAATTGACCCGTTGTAAAATAGCTTTTTCTATGGTTTTTTTGTATCCACTGTAAACTCTGACTTTGGGTATGTCTTTTGATGGTCTGTGATGAGGTGACCTTTTTATGAATTTCAAAGAAACAAGATGCTCAAATCAAAACTTAAGGCTTTATCAAGAAAGATTGTTTCCCTTTTTAGCACCAAATGTGTCAACATGCATAATAACTGTCGCACCCTCGCAGCGGAGCGCGACGACCCTCGATTGATTTCTGGTTTTTTTTTTGTTTATTGAAGTCGCCACCTAGTATTTTGGTCACTAGGAACCCTAACTGATCTTTCAGAGATTCTAAGGTAAGGGACTGGTTGCGTAAAGGGAAGGTATTAGCACCCCTAGTACGCCCTAACTAAGGTAAGCTGCTTGGTGTTTGGTTTGCTTTATAATTGCTATAGTGTTGGTGTTTTCTAATCCCATCAGTTTTTCTAGGTTTGATTCAAACTAAATTTATTAAGATAGAAATCCAAGGAAGTTCCACGTGCTTTAAAAGCTCATTTCCCCTTAGTTTTTCAAGAGTTTACGACTCGTAAATCGCAAGGAGGAGGGACAAAAATTTAGAAATCTAGGGTGCTTTAAAAACCTATTTTTTTTCTTAATGTTTTATACTCTCACGGCTCGTAAACCGTGGAGTAAAAAAAATTAAAATGTCCTCGATTATTTTGGATATTTACCACTCCGAGTTTCTTTATCCAAATATTAACAGTGAATAATAACAAATTATTCCTAATAATATTTTGGATATTTGTCCTTTAAGGATTTCTTTGTCCAAATATTAGCGGTGAATAATAGATGAATTCCCCCCAAAATAAGATTTTTATATTTTTGGGAATATTGGCCAATACCCTTTGGAGTTTTACAAACATGTTGTAAAATCCAGAAATGCAAGAAAATAATTTTTGTTGTATTTAAGAAATCCATGCGAAAACACATTTTTCAAAACTTCCAATATTTTTTGTATATAAAAAAAACGTTCAAAACATGTTAGGGTAATGGCCGTATGCAACACACAAGAAAACTTTTTTTTTCATCGAAACATAAACATCACAGTTAATCACAATTAAAGACCACAAACCATGCGCGCATATATATATATATATATATATATATATATATATATATATATATATATATATATATATATATATATATATTCTCAAAATTCTGCAAAAATGAATAAAATATAACAAAACAAAGATGGCCCCTCAAAACTAACTTTTCTCAAATAAAATTCGGTTCATTCTTAAATCAAAAAATTAAACTCTGTCACTGTTCAAGTGAATTATAATTCACTTGAACAGTAACACAAATGCTGTCATTTAACAGCATAAAGGATAACGCCTCCCCCCTTAGAATCTGCCCAAAAACCTTACTGCAATTGCAGAAGGGGTTTCCCCGCAATTTCAATTTCCTTCCCCGGCCTAAACTTATCAAAGATACCCCATCCCAGATTATAAAGCAGAAAAGGAAAACATCTGAACTAAAGAGGGGGCTGTCATCCCCCGGTTCCTCGTGCACCAGAAAGAAAAAACGAAACAAGGAACCCGCAACTCTAACACAAAAAAAAACCATCTAAACTCACAGCCACAAGAAGAAATAGAAGACAGGCATTCATTGTATGGCAAAAAGGAAATAGAAAACGAAAGTGAAAAGCCAGAAGACAAAACAGTATTTTAAACATCAAAACAAATACCTGCAGGTCTCGCTGACATGGTTTACTGCAACAACTGAAATAAAAACCAAGCGCACGTTGCTGTCAAGGTTTAGAGCAAAACCCCCTCTCCGTCTTGTCTTTCTTTCTCCTCTTCCCTCACTGGTGACACTAGAATGCAAGCAAGAAACTCCCTCTATTTATTGTGTTTTTTTACTCTGCCTCTCTTGCGTTTTTCTTTTCTGTCTTTGGCTGTTTCTTTCTCTACTCTTTTCTCTTTGTTTTTCTCTTATTTTTCTGCTCTGTTTCTTTCACCCGTTTGGTCATTAGAAGGGCTTATATATAGTCTAAATATGTCTCTATTTAGGAAGGATTCAATGCATTAATCCTAGGACGCAAATCCCTATTGATTTGCAGTAAAAAAACACAAAAAGGAAACTGTAATATTCTGATTTTGTGTTGGTGCTTTACATTTGATTTCTTTCTAGTTTTAGAGGATGGTGTGGCTCTTTTCTTTCCTTCCATAGGGCCAGCTGCTCCCTTTGAAATGAGGCAACAAAAACGTGGTCTTCAGATCCAAAAATCAGGCGTGATGAGAAAGGAAAACAGCAGAGAAAAAAAGGAAAGAAATCAAATGGAGGGTGCAGCTGCAAAGTCTTATTTTTCTTATTCGGTGTGGTAAAAATCCTGTCATTTATGATGATCCAACCCCCCTCTCCTACTTTCAATATCCTTCTTCAATGCAATCCCTCATTTTAACACTTTTCGATTCAGTCCTTGGTCCAAAAAAAAAATCCTTCGAATCATCCCCACGAACTTGGGCTGTATCTTTCCCGCTGCAGAATTTTCTGCCCTCCTGATATTGAAATCAAGTGATTCAAAAGCCCAAATTCATCTACGTGTCTAGGACTAAAACTTTTGATGAAGGAGTCAAGGTGAGATAAAATCTTTTTACAGAACAGAAACTGGCAGTAATCTAGTTGGTCAAAAGGGATCTCCGGGTCTAACTCAAAAACTGACGAATGTCGAGAATCCTGATATGACTGAGTATGAACTAAGAACAAAAATCACAAAAACTAGGCCAAAAATAGAATTTTTTTTGTGCAGACTCGGGTTAATATCCTTCTCGCGGCAGAATTCTCTACCTTCACGTTAGATATTCAAACGGGAATATCTTGAGTCTCTGATATCAAAATCAAGTGATTCAAAAGCTCAAATTCATCTACGCGTCTAGGACTACAACTTTGATGAAGAAGTCGAAGTGAGATAAAATCATTTTAGAGAACAGAATCTGGCAGTAATCTAGTTGGTCAAAAAGGTTCTTCATCTGACAATGCTGAGCATCCAAATCTGACTGAGAATCTGCCCTAAGAACAATGATCCTTAGGACCTAATAAAGGTGTATGTCAATTTTTCAACATGTCATGAGTGACAAAATATACCTAGGATGGTCAGATATCATACGAAACCGTGTTAGAATTAGAGCCTAAGTTGGAACAAAAAATTGCGACAGCAGCAGAACCATTTTTTTTAGTGCAAATTCTGAGGTATTTATTCAACCTTAAAGACCAGATAAAAAGGAATGAATTTAGCATTATGAGGACTCTTGATCAACCTAAGAAAACCTGATGATTTTGGCAGCAAAGGGGAAGGATAAAGAGAGTAGAAAACAACTGAAACAGGGTTTTGAAAAAAAATATTTCTTTTTCTGCTTTTATCGATCTTCCAGCAAACATGAGTTAAACTCCTACACTTAGTTCAAAAGAGGTATACAACATCTCCATCACGTGGGGTCCAAAAATGAGTAACTACAGCAGCCCCCTCTTTACAATGCTTACGAAGCAAAACTTGTCAAATGCTTCGCGGAGTAAGTGTTGCAAAGATAAATTGTCTGATCATGCTAAAACTCAATGCTTTTCCTAAACAATGGTCTCCCTATCAGGTGACCTGCCTATCTTAAGATTCCTAGAAAACTCCAAGCTTTTCTAAGAAACAGTCTTAATTGGGTGGTCGCCCTTCTTAAAATTCTTAGAAAACTCAACGCTTTTCTAAGAAACAATTTGAATATCAGGTGACTGGCCCATCTTAAAACTCTTAGAAAACTCCACGCTTTTCTAAGAAACAATTTCAATATCAGGGGGCCGGCCCCTCTTAAAATTATTAGAAAACTCCATCGCTTTCTTAAGAAATGGTCTCAATATCGGGTGACAGGCCCCTCCTAAAATTCTTAGAAAACTCCACGCTTTTCTAAGGGATGGTTTCAATATTGGGTGACCTGCCCGCCTCAAAAAGATTTTAGAAAACTTCGCGCTTTTCAAAAAAATGGTCTCAATATCGGGTGACTGACCCATATTAAAAATTCTTAGAAAACTCCATGCTTTTCTAAGGAATGGTTTCAATATCGGGTGACCTGCCGATCGTAAGATTCTTAGAAAACTCCATGCTTTTCTAAGAAACGGTCTCAATATCGGGTGACCTGCCCATCTTATAATTATTAGAAAACTCCACGCTTTTCTAAGAAACGGTCTCAATATCAGGTGACCGCCCATCTTAAAATTCTTAGAAAACTCCACGTTTTTTTAGAAACGGTTTTCAAATCAGGTAACCGGCCCCTTTTAAAATTCTTTAGAAAACTGCACGATTTTCTAAGGAATGGTCTCAATATCGGGTAACCTGCCTATCTTAAGATTCTTAGAAAACTTCATCCTTTACTAAGCAACGGTCTCAATATCGGGTGACCTGCCCATTTTAAGATTCTTTGAAAACTCCACGTTTTTCTAAGAAACGGTCTCAATATCAGGTGACCGGCCCATCTTAAATTTTTTAGAAAACACCACGCTTTTCTAAGAAACGGTTTTAAAATCAGGTAAACAGCCCTTCTTAAAATTCTTAGAAAACTCCACACTTTTCTAAGAAACGGTCTCAATATCAGGTGACCGGCCCATCTTAAATTTTTTAGAAAACTCCACGCTTTTTTAAGAAACGGTTTTAAAATCAGGTAACCGGCCCCTTTTAAAATTCTTTACAAAACTGCACGCTTTTCTAAGGAATGGTCTCAATATCGGGTGACCTGCCCATCTTAAGATTCTTAGAAAACTCCACGCTTTTCTAAGAAACGGTATCAATATCGGGTGACCTGCCCATCATAAGATTCTTAGAAAACTCCACGCTTTTCTAAGAAACGGTCTCAATATCGGGTGACTTGCCCATCTTAAGATTCTTAGAAAACTCAACGCTTTTCTAAGAAACGGTCTCAATATCAGGTGACCGGCCCATCTTAAATTTTGAAGAAAACTCCACGCTTTTCTAAGAAACGGTTTTAAAATCAGGTCACCAGCCCCTCTTAAAATTCTTAGAAAACTCCAAACTTTTCTAAAAAACGGTCTCAATATCAGGTGACCAGCCCATCCTAAAATTCTTAGAAAACTCCACGCTTTTCTAAGAAACGGTTTTAAAATGAGGTAACCGACCCCTCTTAAAATTCTTTAGGAAACTCCACGCTTTTTTAATGAATGGTCTTAATATCGGGTGAGCTGCCCATCTTAAGATTCTTAGAAAACTCCACGCTTTTCTAAGAAACGGTCTCAATATCGGGTGACCTGCCCATCTTAAGATTCTTAAAAAACTCGATGCTTTTCTAAGAAACGGTCTCAATATCGGGTGACCTGCCCATCTTAAGATTCTTAGAAAACTCCACGTTTTTCTAAGAAACGGTCTCAATATCAGGTGACCGGCCCATCTTAAAATTCTTAGAAAACTCCACGCTTTTCTATGAAACGGTTTTAAAATCAGGTAACCAGCCCCTCTTACTTTTCTAAGAAACGATCTCAATATCAGGTGACCGACCCATCTTAAAATTCTTAGAAAACTCCACGCTTTTCTAAGAAACGGTTTTAAAATCAGGGAACCAACCCCTCTTAAAATTCTTTAGAAAACTCCACGCTTTTCTAAGGAATGGTCTCAATATCGAGTGACCTGCCCATCTTAAGAATCTTAGAAAACTCCACACTTTTCTAATAAACGGTCTCAATATCAGGTGACCTGCCCATCTTACAATTCTTAGAAAACTCCACGCTTTTCTAAGAAACGGTCTCAATATCGGGTGACCTGCCCATCTTAAGATTCTTAGAAAACTCCACGCTTTTCTAAGAAACGGTCTCAATATCAGGTGACCGTCTCATCTTAAATTTTTTAGAAAACTCCACGCTTTTCTAAGAAACGGTTTTAAAATCAGGTAACCGACCCCTCTTAAAATTGTTTAGAAAACTCCACGGTTTTGTAATGAATGGTCTCAATATCGGGTGACCTGCCCATTTTAAGATTCTTAGAAAACTCTACGCTTTTCTAAGAAACGGTCTCAATATCAGGTGACCGGCCCATCTTAATTTTTTTAGAAAACTCCACGCTTTTCTAAGAAACGGTTTTAAAATCAGGTAACCAGCCCCTCTTAAAATTCTTTAGAAAACTCCACGCTTTTCTAAGGAAGGGTCTCAATATCGGGTGACCTGCCCATCTTAAGATTCTTAGAAAACTCCACGCTTTTATAAGAAACGGTCTCAATATCAGGTGATCGGCCCATCTTAAAATTCTTAGAAAACTCCACGCTTTTTTAAGAAACGGTTTTAAAATCAGGTAACCGGCCCCTCTTACTTTTCTAAGAAACGATCTCAATATCAGGTGACCGACCCATCTTAAAATTCTTAGAAAACTCCACGCTTTTCTAAGAAATGGTTTTAAAATCAGGGAACCAACCCCTCTTAAAATTCTTTAGAAAACTCCACGCTTTTCTAAGGAATGGTCTCAATATCGAGTGACCTGCCCATCTTAAGAATCTTAGAAAACTCCACACTTTTCTAATAAACGGTCTCAATATCAGGTGACCTCCCATCTTACAATTCTTAGAAAACTCCACGCTTTTCTAAGAAACGGTTTTAAAATCAGGTAACCGGCCCTTCTTAAAATGCTTTAGAGAACTCCACGCTTTTCTAAGGAATGGTCTGAATATCGGGTGACCTGCCCATCTTAAGATTCTTAGAAAACTCCACACTTTTCTAATAAACGGTCTCAATATCAGGTGACCGGCCCATCTTACAATTCTTAGAAAACTCCACGCTTTTCTAAGAAACGGTTTTAAAATCAGGTAACCGGCCCTTCTTAAAATTCTTTAGAAAAACCCACGCTTTTCTAAGGAACGGTCTCAATATCGGGTGACGTGCCCATCTTAAGATTCTTAGAAAACTCCACGCTTTTATAAGAAACGGTCTCAATATCAGGTGACCGGCCCATCTTACAATTCTTAGAAAACTCCACGCTTTTCTAAGAAACGTTTTAAAATCAGGTAACCGCCCCTCTTAAAATTCTTTAGAAAACTCCACGGTTTTTTAATGAATGGTCTCAATATCGGGTGACCTGCTCATTTTAAGATTCTTAGAAAACTCTACGCTTTTTTAAGAAACGGTTTTAAAATCAGGTAAGCGGCCCCTCTTAAAATTCTTAGAAAACTCCACGCTTTTTTAAGAAACGGTTTTAAAATCAGGTAACCGGCCCCTCTTAAAATGCTGTAGAAAACAACACTCTTTTCTAAGGAATGGTCTCAATATCGGGTGACCTGCCCATCTTAAGATTCTTAGAAAACTCCACGCTTTTATAAGAAACGGTTTTAAAATCAGGTCACCAGACCCTCTTAAAATTCTTTAGAAAACTCCACGCTTTTCTAAGGAATGGTCTCAATATCGGGTGACCTGCCCATCTTAAGATTCTTAGAAAACTCCATGCTTTTCTAAGAAACGGTCTCAATATCGGGTGACCTGCACATCTTAAGATTCTTAGAAAACTCCACGTTTTTCTAAGAAACGGTCTCAATATCAGGTGACCGGCCCATCTTAAAATTCTTAGAAAACTCCACGTTTTTCTATGAAACGGTTTTAAAATCAGGTCACCAGCCCCTCTTACTTTTCTAAAAAACGATCTCAATATCAGGTGACCGACCCATCTTAAAATTCTTAGAAAACTCCACGCTTTCTAAGAAACGGTTTAAAATCAGGGAACCAACCCTCTTAAAATTCTTGAAAACTCCACGCTTTTCTAAGGAAGGTCTCAATATCGAGTGACCTCCCATCTAAGAATCTTAGAAAACTCCACCCTTTCTAATAAACGGTGTCAATATCAGT